>OY757911.1:3595976-3924038 GCA_963585895.1 Sepioteuthis lessoniana
ACTAGCACAAAAGGTATACATGAGTGGATAGGAAAGGTAATCCACTGAAAATTATGCAAGAGATTAAAGTTCAAGTATACAACAAAATTGGATATGTACAGAACAGAATCCGTCCTAGAAGACAAGCCCCATTAAATTCTGCCTGGTTTTGAGATACAAACGGATCTCCCAATCCCGGCTAGAAGACCGCACCTAATGTTAATAATTCCAGTCGGCTGGGGCTGTAGAATACACCGACTGCACCTCTGATGAGGGGTAAGACCCCAACAACGAGTGTCCAGATATGTCTGATGGTGAAGTTCCACTAATGCGGAAGTTTTTGGGAATACGGAGTAACCCTTCATTGACATTGACCCTGGGTTCACTCTGGCCGGGAGTGGTAACAACTGTATCTATTGGTCAAATAGAAATAAACTCCGACCTATGCTAAACTGAATTGCTCGGAATAGAACTGTTTTGACATTTAAACTGCCTACTTATGTAAAAACTGAAATATTTGAAATGAAACTTTTTGAATGCAAAACTGAATTGCTTGAAATAGAACTGTTTTTAACATTAAACTGAGCACAAACAAAAACTATTCTTATACTAAACTTCATTGTTTAAATAAGAACCGTTGGATAAACTGATTAATTGTTTTTGGCAATTAAACTGTGTACTTATGCTCAACTGAAATGTTTGAAATAGAACAGTTTTGACATTGAACTGTGTAAAAATAAAACTATACTTATATTAAACTGAAATGCTTGAAATAGAACTGTTTTGATATTTAAACTGCGTATTTATGCTAAACTGAATGGTTTGGATTGGAACTTTTTAAATGAAAAACTGAATTGTTTTGACATTAAACTGTGTAAACAAAAACTATACTTATACGAGACTGAATTGTTTGAATTACAACTGTTGGGCTAAACTGAATAGCTTGAAATAGGAATGTTTTTGGCAATTAAATTGTGTACTTATACAAAACTGAATTGTTTGAAAGAGAACTGTTTATTTGTATAAAAATAGATTTGGCATTAAATAACCTACAATGGTGAATATGCCATAAAACCAAACAAACCAAAAAACCAACAAACAAACCTAATGTTAATTAACAAGAAAAAAAGAACTTAACGTCTACTGGATTTTGCCGTTCTGGGGAAGACAAAGTGAAATTAAAAGAAAGCTCAAAAATTAACAATTCCTTGGACATTGTAAGAGAACTAAAAAGAAACTGTGGAACATGTGGGTGACGGTGATACCTATTGAAGTTCGTAGCTCTGAGAATGGTCCCCAATGGCTTTGAAAAAAAGAGTCGAGGAACTGGAAATCACGTAAAGGAAGTATCGACTATTTAGACAACAGCACCGTAAAGATCGGCTTGTATATTTAAAAGAGCCTCGAAGACTGTCTCTCGACTCCAGTGAAATGTCACAAGGAGTGAAATAATATTAACAAACAGATCACTTTATCCCGACCTGACGACCAAACCTAGTGATTGTCAAAAAAAAAAAAAAAAAAAAAAAAAAAAAAAAGAGACAACCTGCCGAATCGAGGACTTTGTCGTCCCGTCGGACAAAAGAGTGAGAAGAGAGATAGATACGTAGACTTTCCGAAAGAACTTAAAAACTCAGGAACTTGATGGTGACAGAGATGCCAATTGAAATTGATACGTTTCGAGCAATTTCCTTAGGCTTGGTAAAAGGATTGGAAGATTTAGATATTAGGGGACAAATAGAGACCATCCAGATTATAGTATTATAAAGATTGACCAGAATACTGAGAAAAGTCTTGGAGACTTGAGGAGACTAGTTGCAACTCAAACTACAATGAAAGACCATCAGCTAACGCTGGTGTGATAAACTTGAAAGGCCTAATATAGTAAGTAAAGTTGGTGACCTTAGTCGAGGGCGACTTGAAGGCTCCACTTTTAATAGCTACTACACGGAAGTGTAGGGGAGGGCGCTACTCCTTTCCCTGTATTGCTCCATTTTACCCTTGATACGTACCTTATATTGCTAAGTTTTAAGCAAGGAGATATCAAGTACCATTTTTAAAGTCTTTGGTATGACTCGACCAGGAACAGAACCTCGGTCTCCCGGACCATTGGCGAACTCTCTGGCCACTAGGCCAATGTGCCGGTTAGGGCCGAATATAATAATAATAATAGTAATAATGTAAACCACACAATAAGCAAATGCAGCGAATTCGGAGAGAAAAAGTACATGATTGGTTGCAAAAAGCAATCTTTCGGGAACTGTGCAATTACTTTAATCATTTCGCCACTGGTACTCGTCCGACAAAAGCAAGATTAAGATGTACTTGATATAGAATTATAATTATGATAATTATAATAGTGTGAAAAACTCGAAAGAAGCAAAATGATTTTGAGAGAATCTGGATGATTAAAAAAATGATGATCTGTGCAAATTCGCATCCCGTGAAATAATTATTCAATTGCAAATTTTTTTTATGTTAACTTAGAGAATTTGTCATTTAAACTAAAAATCTCTCAAGTATTATTATTATAATATTTAATGAGGTGTTATTTCATGGATAACAGCCCTTTTCTAATAATACCAAAGAAAGTTGTCTAACAAAGAATATTCGGTAGGAAACAGAACAAGTTAATTGATATGATAAGACATTTAATTGTACAATATACGAATAAGAGAAACAGTTCACTCCCTTGGCCATACAAGAGTAGCAAGTGTTCGCGGAACAAACTGGAAAGTCCCTGCGACAAAAAGGTGATAACGATTTGGACCTCTCGAGTCTGGAATCTAAAGGAGGAAGGTTCTATGTGCTCGTTACTGAGAAGCGAAACACCATGTCTTCTCAACTCAAAGACCTGTTCGGGAAAGAGGCGGATTTCTTCAGTTCTTCTTGTTACGTTCTTGTTAGTTCAAAATGGCCTCGTGACGTAGGAGAGTTCGTCAAACATTGAGACAAGGGAGACCACTCCGTTTAGTCTCCCAACACAATCATTTGCCGTTTTTGTTGACTTACGATAACATGTATACAAACAAAATGAACATTTTTGTTTTATATATATATATATATATATATATATATATATATATATATATATTAAATAAGAAGGTCCACGAAGAGATTTGTATTTTTTTAATTTATTCAAGAATAAAATGAATAAATTAAAAAAATACAAATCTCTTCGTGGACCCTCTTATTTTAAAATATATTTTCATTCTTTCTTTGGACCCATAACAACCATCTTTATATATATATATATATATATATATATATTTCAATATCAGTGTGATGCAAACTATATAGGTAGGACTATTCAAAATCTGAAAGTTGAAGTTAAGCAGCACGTCTCACAGGAATTATTAAGATGGTCTGAAAACATTACATCTGGGTCTTCTCAGGTACAAGCATCAACCATTGGCGACCACTTGGCTGGTCATTATATATGTTGGACTAATTATTCACGGGAATGTTTCTCTGTCTTCAACTAAGCTCGGTCTAAATAACAACTTGCCTTTTTAGAGGCAATAACTATTACACTATATTGCCCAACCTTGTGCTGGTGGAGAAGATAATTCGACATTCTTTTCTTGTTAGGGGAATTGGGTGGAAAACGTGGGAGTTAAGTTTTTTTTTTTAAATCCCACTCCCCACAACTGAGATTTAATATCTTTTTCAGTTAAACGATTCCGATGTATTTGTTAAAAACGCGTTGGGAGAAAGGGTTCCTCCAATTTGTTTTAATAATTTTAATTCATAAATACATATGATTTCTTTACTCTTTGTAATGTAAAATTTTCATGCACCAAAAAATTATATATATATGTGTGTGTGTGTAATCACATTCAACGAGTGTGGTGACCCCTGAAAATTATCATTCTGTTAAAATCTAAACTTTAGCCTACTCATTTCTGTAAGAGCGTTGCTCTAATACAAGTATCGCTATGGAGTGCCGTTTTTACTAGATGACAGTTGTATAAACGTCGTGAGAAATTTAGCAATATATAAGTAAATTTCTGCTTGTTAAGTATGAATGATTATCTTTTATACTAAAAGAAAATTTACGAAACGAAGATCCATTGGGTTTTTAATCATGAAAATTTCTGCTGCTGTGATCTTTCTCCTGTTTTGTCTTCGGAGAGATTTAATTTCTAAATCACGAAGCGACTTTCGCGTCCCCGCTGTATATTCACGCACATGTATTATAATACGCTTGTTTGTAACCACGTACTTACTGAATTACATATTTCTCATTCGTATTAAAGTTAATCTCAGGGGAGGGTCGTGTTCTTGCATCCAATATAGGATTTGTTTTTATCATTACTACCGGAGATATAATCTCATAATGGACGTATGAATTGATAAACAGTACATATATATATATATATAGTAAAAGTAAAGTTGGCAACCGTAGTCGAGGGTGACCTGAAGGCTCCCTTTTCAATAGCTACTACACCAATGTGTAGGGGAGGGCGTTACTCCTTTCCTTGGATTACTCCACTTTACCCTTGATACGTACTTTATATTGCTGAGTGTTAAGCAAGGAGGTATCAAGTACCATTTTAAAAGTCTTTGGTAGGACGTGATCTGGGATTGAACCCAGGTCTCCCGGATCATTGGCGAACACTCTACCCACTGGCCAATGAGCCGGTGAGTTTATATATATATATATATATATATATATATATATATACAGTATATATTTACGTATATATGTACATATAAACGGAATATATACATACATATAAACAATATATATATATATATATATATATATATATATATATATATATATATATATTAAGTAATCGAGGGTGACCCGAAGGCTCCCTTTTCCAAAGCTACTACATCGAGGTGTAGGCGATGGCGCTACTTCTTTACCTGGATTGCTCTACGTTACCATTGATCTGTACCTTATAATCCTGAATTGTAAGCAAGGATAAATCAAGGATCATTTTTTGAGTCTTTGGTATCACTCGACCTGGGATTGAACCCTACTCTCCCGGTCCATGGGCGCACACTCTACTTATTTTCTGTTAAAGACCACAGATTGCTTCCTTTTAAAAATCTTCATATGAAGAAGTTCGAGTCTTGTTATTTTCCTATGTCTGGGTCAAGATGGTGAAAAAAGTACCCCATTCTAGCAAAAACGCTAAGAAAAATAACAAGACTCGAACGTCTTTATTTGTAGAATTTTAAAAGGGAACAATCTGAGGTCTTTAACCAAACACGTTTAGATAACGAATTGCTGCCTAAGTTTACACACACACACACACACACATACATATATATATATAATGCAACAGCGTTGTCTAGGATTTGAACTTGTGTCTCCGAATCCATTTCCTACCGTGATAACCATTACACCACGACTACCTTCTAATATATACATATATATATATATATATATATATATATGTTTCAAGTATTGTTACATAGCTCTGGCAATTCAATTTAACATTAGTCATTTTTTACGCACTTAAACGATCAAACAGTTCTATTTGACGCATATATCAGATCTTTATAGGTACAACCACTCTGGGTCAGAGTGTCCCTGGGAGTAATGGCATTAAAGGAGAACTCCAGATTTCCTAAAGCTCCAGCCTTGGAACCTCTCCATTTGATCGTTTAGTGCCATATTCAGGACACTCGTTAGAAGGCCGTACCCCTCTGCTGAGGTACAGTCAGCCCTAGCGGATTGGGCTGGAGTATAGCTGGTTTTGATTCAGTTTTTCCTTCTTCTTGAAGCTAAGAGTGTATTTATCCAATAACTACGCTACGGACAGGATGTGATACAGCATCAATTCTTTAACAGAGTATAGGAGGTTTGAATTCTGCGACTTTTCTTCTCCAAGACTAGTTGCCTTACCAAGGTTAAAGAACCCAGTATACCTCATTATTTACCCATAGCTGATGACAGATTCAAGTCTTTTCCAAGTGCGAAATGATCTGAAAACAGCCTTGACCAGGATTTGAATTCGTTTCTCCGATTCTTTTTCGTAGACTGTTTATCCTTACGCCAGGTACTCCACTTGTTAGTGAGTTCCCGGGGTATCCAAGCATTGTACCCCTGTTTGAAACTAAGTCGGATCTAAAGACGATGAGCAAGACGCCAAATGATAAAAGCACTAAGGAGGGAAACGGTTAAAGTGATTGTCGCGAAAGAAAGAAAGAAAGATTATCTGAAGACTTAGAAAAGAAGCCTCAGACAAATGAAGACACGTATAAAAGCAATTTCATGAAGAAAAATGCATTAGCGGGCGGAAAGCTGTTATCTAAATTGGAACTTCTATTCGCCGCCTCGTTTTGGTGACTTGTTTTGCTTGCGTCTCTTTAAGCTTCTTGCTTGTACGCCAATTTGAAATGCGACGCTGTTCAATTGATGAGCTGAAATCCCTGGTGTCAATCTGCCGTCAATGAAGACCTTCATCCACCCTCCACTCACCAATTCGAAGCTGATCACGTGACACCGCGGCTCTAAATCATGGTTAGCGCTTGTAATTGATGCTATTCTGTGAGTTTTGTTGTTTATTGAAGTGTTTGTACAGTGCGTACCAAATTATTATGCAAAAGTGTTTTAAATTTAGTCTCTCGAAAGAAAGAAAAAAATCACTTTTATTGAATTGAAAGAATTGCTTGAAACCATATAACTTAGTTAATTTTTTTGTATTAGATAAGAATACTTTATACTATATATCTAAATTATTTGTATGAAAAATAATTACTTTAAACTGTAGGGAGGTGTCCTCGTGGTGTAATGGTTAAAGCGATGGACTGCGGAATCGTAGTAAGCGAGTTCGTACTCCAGTCGCGCTATTACGTTCACTTTCGGGCAAATACCCTTGGGAAAGGTATGAACACCCTTATCCTCCCAGCTATGGGTTAAATAGTACCAGTACTGTTCTTCTAGGAGAATGGCTTTGGCATTAAATAACCTAAAAAGAGTTGATATGCCATTAAACAAAGAAGCCAAACCAAACCAAACCTTTAAACTGTAATTGCTTACTAAGGACTATAGCCCAGTCGGATGGAGGAATAGATTATGCCGACTGCATCTCTGTAAAGGAGTAACATCTTGATACCTCCTTGCTTAACACTCGGCAATAAAAGGTATGTATCAAGGGTAAAGTGGAGTAATCCAAGGAAAGGAGTAGCGCCCTCCCCTACACCTCGGTGTAGTAGCTATTGAAAAGGGAGCCTTCTGTTCACCCTCGACTACAGTTGCCAACTTTACTTACTTATATGATCGTGAGGCTCCAGTTCCCGACCTTTGAGGGATATGGAGTATTTCTTTATTGTCATAACTTCCAGGTCCACTCTGACTCCATCTATGAATCAAATAGAACTGTTTAGGCATTTAAACGTATCATAAGCGGAGTTTAACAGGTTTCAATTCAGAGTATTCCTTTTCCTAGACTAGTTGCCTCACCAAGGCTGAAGAACCTACAATTTACCTATAGCTGGAGGGAGAATGATTGTATTCATACCTTTCCCAAGGGTATTAGTGCCATGTTAAATGCAATCAGTCTCGTCTAGGATTTAAACTCGTATCCCCGTGTCCATTTCCTACGACGATAACCATTACACTACAGGCACCACCTGAGAACATTAAGTTTCAAAGTCCCCAAAATTCCCTCTAAACTGTCCAGCAGTACGCATAGGCGTTGGTTCCCTAAGCTTACAAGGAGACAATCATCTGGAGGTTGCAGGTTCAATCCTGACTGCAGGTGCCGTCGGGAACACAAATAGTAATTTACAAAGCTCTTTGCTTCGATGTGGCGCAAGGCCGAATGAATGGGGCACCCAATGAGACTCGAACTCACTCGTGTAGGTCTGCTAGTCTAGCTTGCTAACCGTTACACCACCAGAGGTGCCCACGGGAACACAAATAAAACTAGAGCAGCAATGACGAACTCATAATTGAGTTTTTTTCTATGGACCCAATCACATGGACATGCCAGGGTTGGTCAACCAGCAAGAACTTATTTACATAATGCCTGTGAGGAGACAGGATATAGTTTTGAAGACCTGCCGAAAGCGATGGATGATAGGACGGATGAAAAGAGAGAGAGAGAGAGAGAGAGAGAGAGAGAGGAGGGGGAAATCAGTGCTGTCAGCGTGACTTGATAATGAAAAATACTTGAAACCATTTAGCTGTGAAGCAAACAAATGACTCCAGGCTCGTTTAACTAAAACTGTTCGTTTACAAATCATCTAACCGGACATTGGCATAATGGTTAGAGTGTTCGCCAAGGCTCAAAAAATGGTACTTGATTCTACCTTGCTTAACACTCAGCATTATAAGATAAAGAGTAAAGTGGAGTAATCCAGGGAAATTGGTGTAGTACTATTTATCCAACCCCTCCGCTCGGGCAGGATATGACACAAGGTCAATTTTTAAGCGGAGTTTAACAGGTTTGAATTCAGAGTTTTCCTTCTCCTAGACTAGTTGCCTCACCAAGGCTGAAGAACCTAGTCTGTCCTACTATTTACCCATAGCTGGAGGGAGAATAATTGGATTCATACCTTTCCCAAGGGTATTAGTGCTATGTGAAATACAATCAGTCTCGTCCAGGATTTGAACTCGTATCGCTGTGTTCATTTCCTACGGCGATAACGACTACACCACGGGCACCTCCATTAACGACTACACCACGGGCACGGGAAATTGGTGTAGTAGCTATCGAAAAGGAAGCCTTCGGGTCACCCTCGACGACTGTCGCCAACTTTACTTACTTACAAATCATTTATTTAATTTATGTATTTGGTTTGGTTTCTTTGTTTAATGGCATATCAACCTTTGTAGGTTATTTAATGCCAAAGCCATTCCCCTAGAAGAACGGTAGTGGTACTATCTAACCCATAGCTGGGAGGATAAGGAGGTTCATTCCTTTCCCAAGGGTATTTGCCCAAAAGTGAACGTAATAGCGCGACTGGAGTTCGAACTCGCTTACTACGTTTTATGTATTTGATAAATATAACGGTTTAACCATTTAACTGTGTGCAAACCAATGACTGATGTTAAATTGAACTATTACTATTAAAAAGCAATACTTAAAACCATTAAACTGTGTACAAACAAATAACTAATATTGAATAGAAATATTAATGTTCGATTGTATTTTTTAAAATAATTTAACTGCGAGCAAATTAATTGTAAATAGAATAATTAGTGTTAGATAGGGATACTTGAAAGCATTTAACTGTATGCTGACAAATAAGCTCAGGCCTATTTAATCTACAAACTGTTTGTTTACAAATCATATATATCTATAAATGCATAAATGAGATTTGGCATTAAATAACCTACAAGGGTTGATATGCCATGAAACCCAATCAACTAACCAAGGCTTATTATTATAAGTCATTAGAAACTGTGGGGTAACAAATAATTATTTTTAAATAGAAAGAATTACGTAAAACGATATAATTATTAGTATTTGATATGAATACTTGAAACCGTAAAATTGTGAGAAAATCATGTGTATTAGATAGGAGCATTTTGTATCATATAACTGCAAAAAAAAAAAAACTCCTAGAAACAACGACACAAAAATATAGATATAAATATACAATAAACACAATTCCCAAACCTGAAGGTATACTCAACCCCAGACGAATTGACATGCCGTTAAAATTAATTAATCAATCATCTCTTAGATTGGCTGCCTAACTAAGAACCTAGCGAATCCAGCAATTTACCCATAGATATGGGGGATTTGAACGGATGAGTTCATGCCTTTCAGCTTTACCATGAAGATATTTTTCTTTGTTCTTCCTTTTCAACTATCACATTGATCTACGTCTATATTTCTGGATAATGATTATAACCAGACATGGTCGTGATTTTTTGAACAGGGTCACCATCTTTAGCAGTTTTGCATGCATGACGTACAATGTGATTGCTAGCTATATATTGAGAGGTAATATTTTTTTTTTCCTTTTCCTTGATCAGTTCAGCTTTACCTGGTAAATATTTTTCCCTTGTTAATTATCTTCAACCGTCTCATTGATCTCTGTCTTTATCCTGGGATAACGATTATAATCTTGGGAATGAATTTGTTTGCTGAGAATCGTCGTTAGCTTAGCAGATATAATTAAAGCGGGTTTGAAAGAAAAGCGTGTCAAAATCGGACTGATTGTGGCATTTGAAGAAGAATAAAGTTGGAAAAATCCCAGTATCCGGTCTCATTAAACCAGTGCAACACGTAAATGTCAGAGCAGTAAATAAAACAAAAGAGGTGTGAAGAGAGAGAGAGAGAGAGAGAGAGAGAGAGAGAGAGAGAGGATTCTGGAACATTAACGCGGAAAGGGAAATAGATGAAATAAGAGAGAGAGAGAGAGAGAGAGAGAGAGGGAGAGAGAGAGAGAGAGAGGGGATTCTGGAACACTGACTCAAAAAGAGAAATAGAGCAAATGAGAGAGAGAGAGAGAGAGAGAGAGAGAGAGAGAGAGAGGGGATTCTGGAACACTGACTCAAAAAGAGAAAAAGAGCAAACGAGAGAGAGAGATAGAGAGGGGGGTATTTATAACATCGTAATCTACTGAGAAACGAAACGGCATTGGCATTTGTGAAAAGAACCAAGAAAAATGTTATAGATTAAAAAAATCCTGAGTGTTAAGAATATAAAACCAAAAAGTTTTAGAATTGATTGTGTAAAACTAATTTGATGCAAGATAATAATACTGTTTGGGTGGTCAAGGCAACAAGCAGATTTGCTTTTTAAACATTCTCTCGTAGGGTGAAATCGAGCAAACGGTCGACATTTAGTTAATAATTGCGTTTGAAAAAAAGATGTGTATTCAAAGGAAAACTATTCCGTAATTGAATCGATACAGTTAACTCTTTGAATCCATAAGCCCAATATTTGGGCTGAGCGCTATTCTGTTAAAACCTGCAAGCATGATATTTTGTGTCCTGGAAGATCATGTCACATACTACAAACGAAATATTAAGTTTAGCCACATTTTTTGATGGGATGATGAGAACTCTCTCTGTCTTACTAGTCTCGTAACCTGGTTTGGTCGAAGGGGGTGCTACTCATGTATGGCGTTTTGAGCCCATTCCTCTCCAGGTATACAATTGGTTTGAATTCAGAGTTTTTCTTCTTTTAAACAGGTTGCCATATCATGGTTAAAGAGCTTCTGTCTGCCCTACTATTTACTCATGACTAGAGGGAGGATAGCTGGATGCACAAGGGTATTGGCTCTACCTGACGTATTAACCTCCACGTCGAGGATTCGAACTCAAGTGGCTGTATCTAGTTCTTACGAAAATAACCACTACACTCTGACAAGAAGCACCTCTATAATGATGAGACAGATTTAAACAAAGTTGGCAGCAAATAAAAGGGAAATTTTAATGTGTTTTGTGGTTTGTCTTTAATCAATTTAAAAAGTTTCGGTATTAAGTATGGAAGGGTAAAAAAGATGAGGGTTGAAATGGTTAATGGTTATCTGGTTGGTTTTTATGGCATATCAAACATTGTAGGTTATTTAATCCCAAATACTTTTATACACATATATTAGAAGCATGATTTGTAAACACATTTTGTTCATAATATTTTAAAATGAGCCTGAGATCATTTTTTTCATCGCCAAATGTTTTCAAGCATTTCTATCTAATACAAATAATTCTATTTACAATTAATCATTTATTTGAGAACAGTTAAGTGGTTACAAGTAATGCTATTTTCCAATTAATTATTTTATTCCACATTGTTCATTCGTTTGCAGTATTCAAGTATTGCTATGTATCAGAAACGATTCAATCAAAAATCAGTCATTTGTTTACAAACAGTTAAATGATTAAACATATATTTCTAAAGATAAAACTGAAGGAAAACGAATAAAAAAGACGACGTATATAGAAGGGATTTCAACATGAATGAAATGCACGCAGGACCACCATTCCCGTGTGATTACGCAACATCAAGAACCGCTTGCTATGACATCAACGGCCGAAAGTAAATGCGTTTTTAAATCACATGCCGATGTTGACGTTGTTTTTGTGTGTGACGAGGGCCGGTTGGTTGTGGCCGATGTTGCCGTTAAAAGTTTCAACATCCGGCTGGTTGCGGTTTATGCGCCCAATATCTCGGTAGAGAGGGCTTCCTTTTTTCGTCGGTTGGCGCCGTTCCTGGACGATACGAAGCGGCTAGCCTTAATGGGTGATTGGAATGCGATCCTTGATCCCAAGATAGATAAGTCGGGCGGGGAACTAGAAGGTTGGGAAGGTGTGAAAGCAGACTTGTTGCCTTCATGACTCGTCATGGTTTGGTCGACAGGTTCAGACTGGATCACCCAGGGCGGGAGATGTGGACGTGGCTTGATAGCTCACCCTCTGCCAAAGTGGGTTCCAACTTGGACAGAGTATTGGTTAGAAGAGCTGATAGCGACTTCGTTAGTTGTCACACGTTCCACTGACCATAAACTTGTTAGCGTCAGTCTGCGGTTAGCTAACAGGCCTTGTCTGGCCGGCTACTGGAAGTTCAATCCCTCCTTACTGGAGATACAGGACTTCCTGGAGCCGCTAGAATCCATGATTAAGCGGGTGTTAGTGGGCGCGGTTACCGGGAATAGATGGTGGGTTTCTTCTCATAGGATTAGAGATTTCGCCACCAAGTACGGTCGACAGCTCAACCTAGATAGGACCAAGGAGGCGAAATCTATAGAAGATCAGCTTTCCCTAAGCATAGAACTAGCTAGAGGGGACCTTGAGCGTAAGACTAGCGAGCGCTACAAGGGATTCGTAGCTAGATCTAGGTTAAAAAGAGTTCTCAACGAAGCTGTGAAATCAAACGCGACTGCGCATGAGGAAGAAGTGCGAAGGTTTCCCGATCGGTATATCGATTCCGTCAAGTCCCCGGATGGGCACCTACTGCGATCGAATCGCTAGATACGTGATGCCTTTCGGGCGCACTTTCATGATCGCTTTGCCCGCTGTCCTGATCTCCCGCTTCAGGAGTTTCGCAGCTATCTTGCCGACTTCCCCCGCCTCAGGGCGGTTGAAGCGGCTAGCTCCGAGGGTGTGATTACTGAATGCGAAGTCCGTGATGCATTGAAGCAGGTCGGCCTCAACAAAACCTCAGAAAGTCCTATGTATCACCAACAATTCAATTAAACATTAGTTATTTGTTTACACACATTAAATGATCAAACAGTTCTATTTCAAACAATTCAACTTATCATAAGTCTTTTGTACATTGTTTAAATCGTTAAACAGTTATTTTTGATGCATAGATAGGACCCTATAAGTTTATACCACTCCAGGCCTGAGTGGACCTGGGAGTGATGGCAACGAAGGGGTACTCTGTATTTCCTAAAGCTCCAGCATTACTGGAGCCTTACCACTAGATTGTTTAGTGTCATATCCAGGACACTCGTTTAAAAGGGGTTTTGCCCCCCAGCAGAGATGCAGTTAGTCTATTTTACAACCCTAGCCGACTGGGCTGATTGAATTAATCAAGCAGATACAGAACTAAGACCTTTGACAACAACTTATTGCATTCAGATCGGCGTCTCCAACCAAAGCTTAGTTTTATCTGGCACAGAACCAAAGCATTGGGGGCCCCTAGCGAGGATTAAACAAAATGTATTAGTGCTATGGGAAATACAAACAGTCTCGTCCTGGTTTTGAACTCGGGTCGCTCTATCCATTTCCAATAATTATCATTTCATATGGAGGTGCCCGTGGTGTAATGGTTATCGTCGCAGGAAACGGACACGAGTTCAAATCCTGGACGAGACTGATTGCATTTCACATAGCACTAATACTCTTGGGAAAGGTATGAATCCAATTATTCTCCCTCCAGCTATGGGTAAATAGTAGGGCAGACTAGGTTCTTAAGCCTTGGCGAGGCAATTAGGCTAGGAGAAGGAAAACTCTGAATTCAAACCTGTTAAAGTCCGCTTAAGATATTG
Source organism: Sepioteuthis lessoniana (assembly GCA_963585895.1). NCBI lineage: Eukaryota > Metazoa > Mollusca > Cephalopoda > Myopsida > Loliginidae > Sepioteuthis > Sepioteuthis lessoniana. The sequence continues at coordinate 3,609,873 of OY757911.1, forward strand.
ACCTTGTGTCATATCCTGCCCGAGCGGAGGGGTTGGTAAATATGATAAATCATTTTATCAAGGGCGCCTCCACATGAGTATGTATGTATAGAGTAGAATACTAGAGTGCAGGTGAGTCTCGGTGTATATTTGTGTATGGGAACTCTATAACTTTGAGTGCGTGTTTAATGCTGGTGCGTTCCTTCGTGTTTTTCAATGTGTATTTGCGTGTCTCTGCCTATTTATATTGACTCCTATCTCATTGGCATGAACTATTAAGAACAATTAAGCGCTGCTTTCCGCAACATCTTTATATAATTGAAAAGGTCAGTTGAGCCAATAGATTCGATGATCCCATCCATAGATAATCTGAGCGAATGGCCGCCTTGTTGCCATTCTTCAATGTCAACGGTGACGTTAAGTCCTATCCTTCCATTCCTGACAAATTCACAAAGTATGTAATCCAAGATGGCTGCTAACTAATGCCAGTTCTTAAAACGGAAATGTTAAACGTGGGTAATTCTTTTACGACCTTCTCTATCACTCAGGTAGAACTTTTCCGGTAAACGGAATTTCTAATGTAAATATCAAATCCTTTGTCAATGGGTCTTTCTTGTTTTTTTCTTTATGTTCATCATTATTTTTCTGTCGTTTCTTTCTGTCGTTTCTGTCGTTTCTTTCTTTCTGTCGTTTCTTTCTGTCGTTTCTTTTTTTATTTCTTTCTTTCTTTCTGTCGTTTCTTTTTTTCTTTCTGTCGTTTCTTTCTGTCGTTTCTTTCTTTCTGTCATTTCTTTCTTTCTTTCCTTCTTTCTTTCTTTCTGTCATTTCTTTCTTTCTTTCTTTCTTTCTTTCTTTCTTTCTTTCTGTCGTTTCTTTCTTTCTTTCTTTCTGTTGTTTCTTTCTTTCTTTCTGTCGTTTGTTTCTTTTTTTCTTTCTGTTGTTTCTTTCTTTCTGTCATTTCTTTCTTTCTTTCTTTCTTTATTTCTGTCGTTTCTTTCTTTTTTCTTTCTGTCGTTTCTGTCTGTCGTTTCTTTCTTTCTTTCTTCCTTTCTTTCTTTCTTTCTTTCTTTCTGTCGTTTCTTTCTTTCTTTCTTTCTGTCGTTTCTTTTTTTTTTCTGTCGTTTCTGTCGTTTCTGTCTTTCTTTCTTTCTTTCTTTCTTAACCTGGTGTTTCTGTCGTTTACAATATCTTTCTTTCTTGATCGCCTCGAGTGGTTCACGAGTAAGTTCCAGTCTCATTGGATACCCAATTCATACGGTCTTGTGCTTCATCTAAACTAAAAGCTTCGTAATTCTTTATAACTTTTTCTATGTTTCTTTACTTTGTTTTTCTGTTATTCACATTCTTTCTTTCTTTCTTTTCCTTGTTTTTCAGTCATATACATTTTTCTTTCTTTCTTTCTTTCTTTCTTTCTTTCTTTCTATTCGTCGTTTTTCTGTTGCTTGCATTCTTTCTTTCTTCCTTTCTTTCTTCCTTTCTTTCTTTCATTCTTTTCCCTGTTTTTCAGTCATGTTCATTTTTCTTTCTTTCTTTCTTTCTTTCTTTCTTTCTTTCTTTCTTTCTTTCTTTTCCCTTCTTTTCTTTCTTTTCCTCGTTTTTCTGTTGCTTACATTCTTTCTTTCTTTCTTTCCTTTTTTTTCTTTCTTTTCCTCGTTTTTCTGTTGCTTACATTCTTTCTTTCTTTTCCCTTTTTTCTTTCTTTTCCTTGTTTTTCTGTTGCTTACATTCTTTCTTTCTTTCTTTTTTTCTTTCTTTTCCTTGTTTTTCTGTTGCTTATATTCTTTCTTTCTTTTCCGTGTTTTTCTTTCTTTTCCTCGTTTTTCTGTTGCTCACATTCTTTCTTTCTTTCTTTCTTTCTTTCTTTCTTTCTTTCTTTCTTTCTTTCTTTCTTTTCCTCGTTTTTCTGTTGCTTACATTCTTTCTTTCTTTCTTTCTTTCTTTCTTTCTTTCTTTCTTTCCCTTGTTTTTCAGTCACGTACATTTTTCTTTCTGTCTTTGTTTGTTTATTTGTTTGTTTGTTTGTTTCTTTCTTTCTTTTCCTCGTTTTTCTGTTGCTTACGCTCTTTCTTTCCTTTCCTTGTTTTTCAGTCATGTTCATTTTTCTTTCTTTCTTTCCTTGTTTTTCTTTCTTTTCCTCGTTTTTCTGTTGCTTACATTTTTTCTATCTTTCTTTCTTTCTTTCCTTTTTTTCTTTCTTTTCCTCTTTTTTTGTTGCTTACATAGTGTCCTTCTTTTCCTTGTTTTTCAGTCATGTACATTTTTCTTCCTTTCTTTCTTCCTTTCTTTCTTTCTTTCTTTCATTCTTTTCCCTGTTTTTCAGTCATGTTCATTTTTCTTTCTTTCTTTCTTTCTTTCTTTCTTTTTTCTTTCCTTTTTTTTTTTCTTTTCTTCGTTTTTCTGTCGCTTACATTCTTTCTTTCTTTCCTTTTTTTCTTTCTTTTCCTCGTTTTTCTGTTGCTTACATTCTTTCTTTCTTTTCCTTTTTTTTCTTTCTTTTCCTCGTTTTTCTGTAGCTTACATTCTTTCTTTCTTTCCTTTTTTTTCTTTCTTTTCCTCGTTTTTCTGTGGCTTACATTCTTTCTTTCTTTCCTTTTTTTCTTTCTTTTCCTCGTTTTTCTGTTGCTTACATTCTTTCTTTCTTTCTTTCTTTCTTTCCTTGTTTTTCAGTCATGTACATTTTTCTTTCTTTCTTTCTTTCTTTCTTTCTTTTTTTTCTTTTCCTCGTTTTTCTGTTGCTTACGCTCTTTCTTTCCTTTCCTTGTTTTTCAGTCATGTTCATTTTTCTTTCTTTCTTTCCTTGTTTTTCTTTCTTTTCCTCGTTTTTCTGTTGCTTACATTTTTTCTATCTTTCTTTCTTTCTTTCTTTCCTTTTTTTCTTTCTTTTCCTCTTTTTTTGTTGCTTACATAGTGTCCTTCTTTTCCTTGTTTTTCAGTCATGTACATTTTTCTTCCTTTCTTTCTTCCTTTCTTTCTTTCTTTCTTTCATTCTTTTCCCTGTTTTTCAGTCATGTTCATTTTCCTTTCTTTCTTTCTTTCTTTCTTTCTTTTTTCTTTCCTTTTTTCTTTCTTTTCTTCGTTTTTCTGTCGCTTACATTCTTTCTTTCTTTCCTTTTTTTCTTTCTTTTCCTCGTTTTTCTGTTGCTTACATTCTTTCTTTCTTTTCCTTTTTTTTCTTTCTTTTCCTCGTTTTTCTGTAGCTTACATTCTTTCTTTCTTTCCTTTTTTTTCTTTCTTTTCCTCGTTTTTCTGTGGCTTACATTCTTTCTTTCTTTCCTTTTTTTTCTTTCTTTTCCTCGTTTTTCTGTTGCTTACATTCTTTCTTTCTTTCTTTCTTTCTTTCCTTGTTTTTCAGTCATGTACATTTTTCTTTCTTTCTTTCTTTCTTTCTTTCTTTCTTTTCCTCGTTTTTCTGTTGCTTACATTCTTTCTTTCGTTCTTTCTTTCTTTCTTTCTTTCTTTCTTTCTTACCTTGTTTTTCAGTCATGTACATTTTTCTTTCTTTCTTTCTTTCTTTCTTTCTTTCTTTCTTTCTTTCTTTCTTTTCCTCGTTTTTCTGTTGCTTACATTCTTTCTTTCCTTTTCCTGTTTTTCATTCATGTTCATTTTTCTTTCTTTCTTTTCTTGTTTTTCTTTCTTTTCCTCGTTTTTCTGTTGCTTACATTTTTTCTATCTTTCTTTCTTTCCTTTTTTCTTTCTTTTCCTCTTTTTTTGTTGCTTACATAGTGTCCTTCTTTTCCTTGTTTTTCAGTCATGTACATTTTTCTTTCTTTCTTTCTTTCTTTCTTAAAAAATTCTACTGGTCATGTACAGTTTAAGATATATGAATTTAGATATAATAATAATAGCAAATACGTTCGAACTTGTTTACTAGGATGTTACAGTTCAGCACGTTAGCCACTACCCCACGAGGACTTCCCTCGTATCAGACAAAAATATTTAATATAATCAGTGTGAAAAAGATCACGTAAGAAATAGCTACATAAAAATATAAATGTAAACCTACAACGAACGCGATTCCCTAACTTCTCTAAAGAAATACACATAGAAGATTTGACATGCCGTTAAAATCAATCAGTTGATTAATCAATCTACTCGATGATGATAGTTACTTATTTCATCGTATTAATGTTTATTTGTTCACAAATCCCATATTTTTTTCATATCGATCAGTGACTTTTTAGTCGTTATTTTATTCACACACACACACACACACACTTAGACACAAACACACACACACACACACACACACACATATATATATATATATATATATATATATATATATATATATATCGAGTTCTCTAGCGAAGAAGTAATCGTGTTGCCATTAGCGCCTTTGCAAGTCTCTTCGTATTTGAATTGAGATCTCGGCAGCCGTTTTGAACGGATCCATGTAAACAATAGTAATTGTGATTCATAACCGTTTGAAAATGTACTTCGTAGCTAATATCTCCTCGTAGCTAAATGGTTAGAAGCTTTGGCTTGGCGATTGAGTCAACCGGGTTTCGATCCCAGCTTTGGGAAGATGCTGTCTAGCCACACTGATGAGTTCTGATAGAACGAAACTGGTCTGTCTGTGGATGATTATAGATGTATGTATATTATTTTCCTTTAGTTTATCTATCTCAACTTCTTTTAAATGTTACTCTCTTTACATCTCAATTTATTCTTATCATCTAATCATATCTACGAGGATCATTAAATAAGTTTCCAGTCTTTTGTCGAATGGGCACTTTAATTGATAGTACACACATGAAACTCTAGTCCCCTTCCAAGTAATCTTCTCCGGCTGCAATGTACTTGTTGTTCCGTTCCAACAACTTCTGGAAGGCCCCATGGAAGTCCTCTTGTGTGAGCGTGTCAATGACCTTCGTCAGGAGGAGCAAAGTCTGGACTATAGGGAGCCCGAGGAACTGTTTTGATGCCCATCTTGGTCAAATAGTCTGTGACAAGGATGGAGTTGTGGACTGGTGCATTGTCCTGCTAGAAATGCCACTGACCCGATTTGAAGAGAGCTGGCCTCTTCCCGAGGAATCTCTTCCTGAACTCCCTTAAAATCTCAATATAGTAACCCTAACCCTAACCCTTTGGCCAATCAACTCTGGTGAACTGACTTCCTTACTCCTCCCACACCTCTCATCATCCCTCACAGACTCCCTGCCTTCTTTGAATCTCTTATGCCACTCAAAAACTGATGCTCGATTTATGCAAGATGGTTCAAAAGCAGTCTGAAGCATTCCATACGTTTCTGTGGCAGCATTTTTTCCAAGTTTAAAACAGAATTTTATTGTATATCATTCTTCTAAAGTGTTTGCATTTTTGAAATTCACCAGCCGTGACAATTAGGCTTTAGTAGAGTGTATTCCAATTGCTGCTGTAGCAGCTCATTTGAACCCAAATCATCAAAATTTGTCAATCATCTAATTAAGATGTATAGCAATAACATACTGAATTTTCAAGAGTCTACAAGAATTTTAAATGCCTGTACAGAAAAGTCTGGAAACTTATCGAATGCACCACGTAATAAGCTACCTACATCTATCTATCTATCTATCTTAATTCATATCAGTTTCCCTTTCTATCGGTCCCAGTGTCATCATGTCTTTGTCTCTGTCTCTTCACCACACACACACACACACACACACACACACATATATATGTACTTTTAAAAAATTCATATCTCTGGTTGTAGGTTTCTGCCTATTTTAGTTTCTCTCTCTCTCTCTCTCTCTCTGTTTTTCCCCTTTCTTCCTCTCTCTTCACCTATTTATTATATCTAGTATATTCTAATCTATCTATCAATCTATCTATCTATCTATCTCAGAATATTCTTATCTATCTATCCATCTATTTATCTATCTTTGCATCTATTGATTTTTCTGCATAGATAATTCTGTGTCCGATCCAGACATTAACGTACTTGAAAACAGGTGGTGAAATATCGGTAAAGCAACCAACAACATGTATATAATCTGTATCTGCCATCCGGGTCGACTATCGCATATTGGTATCCATCTTGTGAATCATATAAAAACATAAACCACAGATTGTACTTCCTGGTGACTGTAATTATTGACCACCAATAAACAGCCGTTTCAGCGTCATTTTCGCTCTCTCGCAGATTTTAACCAAATACATCCATATTCACGAAGATAATGTTTGCTATTTTCTTTTTCCAAGGAAATGTGTAACAGCTATGTTCCGAAGAACTAAGAGATGACAATCACATATTTCTCCATTCGGAATTTGGTCTTTATTGGTTGTCGAAAAACTTATAGGAATAAACATTTGTAATATGATCAATGATGATTATAGATAAGCAATAAAGAATCGTCAGATATATATATATATATATATATATATATATATATATATGGAAACTGTTAGAGAAAAAGCTAGATGGGAACTACATGAAAATGCTGCGGGCTGTTTTGTTCAAATAATGGAATGAGCATCTTATAAAACAATAGTTGTACGGAAAATTACCTGTTATCTCGCAAGCCATATAAGTAAGACGATATTATATACAGTACCTATGAACATTAATGGGTATATCCCATTCTTCATGAATATATAGGACACTATTGTGAGGGGCTTGATATGCTGACTAGTAGTTTTCTCTAGCAGCGGTTACCTTCTTCACGCCACGGGCAATTATTTTATTTTGTTAATGTTACAAAGATTTCCATTTCATTTCCAACCTCCATTTTAGTTATTTCTCATTCAGTAACTTTTTGTTAGGTTACATCAGACAAAGTAACGTTCTCTTATGAACTTTTACAAATGAACTTTCCTGTGATGGTCGACCAGCAAAAACATGCTTAGATCAGCTCTGTGCGGATACTAGATGCCGTCTAGAGGGCCTACTAAGAATGATAGTCGAGAGAGAGAGAGAGAGAGAGATAGAGAGATAGAGAGAGAGAGTCAAAGGAATCTGTGTTGTCGACACACCATTTGTTATTTTATTCACACACACACACACACACACACACGTACAGAGGATGTGATGGGGGAAATTTTTTTTAATATCAATAGCCTGCATGCTCTTTGTATGTGTCACGTTTTGTCTACTGTGCATCAAATTGGAGTCATTTGAGAATTGTCTATGAAGAAATTGCCCAGTTGATTGGGGTAGGGGGCTGTAAAATACACTAAGTGCATTTCTGCAGAGGAGTAAGACCCACCCCAACGAGTATCTTGGAAATGAGACTGAATGATCTGATGGTGAGTTTCCAGTAATGATGGAGCTTCAGGGAATGTAGCGTACCCCTTTCTTTGCCATCGCTCCCAGATCCACTCTGGCCTGGAGTGGGAGCACCTGATAGACCTATCTATGGGTCAAATAGAAATTGAACGGTTTTGACATTTAAGCTGCATACTTATGCTAAACTGAATAGTTTGGAATGGAACTGTTTTGTATGCTAAATGAATTGTTTGAAATAGAATTGTTTTGACATCGAAACTGTACGTACGCAAAACTAAATTGTTTGAAATAGAACTGTTTTGACATTTAACTGTATGTAAACAAAAACTATACTTATACAAAATTGAATTGTTTGAATTAGAACTGTTTGATTTAACTGAATACCTTGAAATTGAAATGTTTTTGACAATTAATCTGTGTACTTATGCAAAACTGAATTGCTTGAAATAAAAGTCTTTATTTGTATGAAAATGGATTTGGTATTAAATAACCTATAAAGGTTGATATGATATAAAACCCAAACAAACAAACAAACAAACAAACAAAACAAACAATCTATGAGTAAAACTGCACCATGACACAATCCCCTCCTCCAGAAAGTAAGAAGTGGCTATTGGTTTCTGTTCACGTTGGAGGTTCCAGTACGAAGATTGCAGAATGTTTAGGTATCAAGGTATCTGAGGACAGTGTAGAGAATCAAGAAAGAGTTGGATGAGTACAATGGTGATTAATGAAGGCCTTACCTTTCTGAAGCCTCACTCTGATCGTTCTGATTAGAAAAAGAGCTTCGAATTTGTTTTTGATGTAGTGTAGGCATAGAAATAAGTAGCTAACAGGGACTGGTATGCCATGTGGTCACTCAGGCAAAAGTTGAGGAACGGGATGGTTGATATAGAAAAACAACACGGACATTTTAGTATTTTTCTTTAGGCTTGCTACCGTGAGGGGTCCGATAAGAAAGAACGAGACTGGTTAATATTTTTTAATAAAAGGTCACGGCTCCTCTTGGGATAAAACTTATGCTCGACTTCCCTCTATGGCGGTAACTTCAATTCTACCTTTCAAAAACGGGTTATTCCTACTAATTTTAAAAACCACAGCCATTCGCACGTGACTGGCTGACGTACAATGACTGCTTTAGTCAGGCTGCTCAGAGACTGTTTTTTCTTATTCATTTATTTATTCGTTTATTTATTTTTTCAGTTTTCTATGAGCCGTTTAATTACGTTACTGTTTAGATCCAGACCATCATTGACAACAATACCAGCAATTCAACCATGCCCATTGCCAGGGAAATCAGAGTTTATGAGTTTTTTTTTATTAAGTAGTTAGTGCATGAAGACATTCAGTTATTCTCCTATAAAATGAGAAATGGCCAGTTTTCCTTTCAGTCCTTGAAAGACAAAAGGAAAGACTGAGCTGTAAAGCTTTTAAATAAACTCAAGCATCCCCTCCAACTGAACAATCTTTGGTTTTTCTCAGATGAGAAAATTTTCTAATGGTGACCCACATACCAGCCATTGGCTTGCTCTCCCCGCAAGGTCTACTAAAAGTGGTGAAAACCCAACACCCAATGCGCATCACAGTGCTTTGGTTGGTGAAGTTCTGCCACCACTCATCTTTCCACATAGTCTCAGACTCAAAACAAAGGTATGAGGCATGCCTGGAGGAGGTAATACTGACCTGGATCGAGATGTTGGGAGGCCCTACGTCTGGTCAAAGGACTAAGCACCAAGCAATAGTTAGCAGGGGGTGTCCTCGTGGTGCAATGATTAAAGCGATGGTCTGCGAAATCGTAGCATGCGAGTTCGAACTCCAGTCACGCTATTACGTTCACTTCCGGATAAATACCCTTGGGAAAGGTATGAACCCCGTTATTCTCCCAGCTATGGATTAAATAGCACCACCACTGTTCTTCTATGAGAATGGCTTTGGCATTAAATAACCCACGAAGGTTGATATGCCATTAAACAAAGAAACCAAGCAATAGTCAGCAGAAGAACACAGCCTTGGTTGTCAGAAAATTTCTTCGACCACATCATCCCTTATATCTGGCCGCCGAGCTCCTCATATTGCAATTCTCTTGATTTTTACGCGTGGGGCACCTTTGATCGAGCGACCAAGAAAACACCGTGCCGCACCCAAAATGAATCGAAGGCAACGACAACTGTAGCATTTACCAATTTAAACAAGGTGACCGTTGTAAGGTCTTGCAAAAGATTGCAAAATCGTTTGGAGGCTGTGGTTGGAGCCAATCGTGAATTTTTTAAATAAATTTAATCTTCAGTATTTCAAAATATTTAAAAAAAAATCTATTTTTGGAAAATGTTTTCCGATAAAGTGAGATAGTTTTATTTTCTCTTTTTGCATATTTTATTCGACAACTTACTCATTGTACTATATATATATATATATATATCCTCATCATCATATCGCGGTGGTAGCACGGATATCCCTGACCCTCTCTCGCCACTCCTCCCTATCGTTCATCGCCCTAGGTAGGTCTTCAGGACAGCATCCCGTATCCTCACATAGCTGCTGAATGTATGTTCGTGCTGGTCGTCCTGCTTTTGCACGGCCATGTGTGGGGGTCCATAAGAGTACATCTCTTATGAGTTCGTCCCTGCTTCTCCAGCAGTGTCCTGCATGTCTGGTTCGTCTAACTTGAATAGTTTTCGTGATAGGGGGAAGGTGGCCGTACAGTTGGTGTCTTGTTGGGTGTTGCCGCCAGGACTTGTTTAAGATTGCACGTAGCATTCTTGTGTAATTGCCGTCTAGCTTCTTCTCCAGCCGTTTTGTTAGCGTCCATGTAGTACAGCCATATAGCAGTATCGAAGTGACCGCTGCCTGGAAGAAACTGCGTTTCATTTTATCGGTTAGGTCTGATTTCCATATAATCGATAGCCTATTGATAGCTATCCATGCTTTCGTTAACCTGGTTTCGATGTCCTTTGCGGTTGATTCGACGCTGCTTCCTAGGTATGTGAATTTGTCTACTAGTTTAAGAGGGGTTCCTTCTAGAGTGGAGATGTCCCCATTTGATTATAGCACATATATTCCGTTTTGTGTGCATTAACATAGAGGCCTATGCTTGTTGCTGCTCGTTCCAAACTATGCAGTAGTGTTTCGGCTTGGTCAGGTGTATTTGCCAGTATTGCTATGTCATCGGCGTAGTCAGCGTCGGTAATTGTTTTTGCGGGGTATCTTCTGCTTCTTTTCTTCGACAGCTCGAAGCCATTCTCTCTGATTTTGTCAATCGATGTTCTAAGTACGTAGTCTAGACAAATGATAAAGAGGTACGGGGCCAGCGTGTCCCCTTGTAGTACTCCTGCTACAATGTCAAAGTATTCTGTGTCTCCCTCTGGTGATCGTACTTTTACTTTAGTGTTTCTATAGAGAATCGTTATTGCCGCTACGGTTTCTTTAGGTATGCCGTACGCTAGTTGGATTTGTTCCATCTTTCCTCTGTGAATGGAATCGAAAGCCTTGGTAAAGTCAACAAATATTAATGTCGCTTGTAGGTTTTTTGCCCGTACACCTTCAAGGATTCTACGGATGGTTAATATTTGTGAGGTCGTGGATCTATTTCTTCGGAAGCCATTTTGGTTTTTTCTAAGTATGTTGTCGATTTTGGGTTCTATGCGGTTTCGTAGTAGGGCATTGTAGATTTTGGCTGCTATGGATGTAAGTGTTATGCCTCGGTAGTTTTTGGCTAATCCGAGGTCCCCCTTTTTAGGGAGGGGAGTATGCATCCCTTCATCCATCTATATATCGGATTTTGATTGTATACTGCGTAGCAGTGTCGGAGCAGTATGTCGTCGAATTGTCTGGTCTTCCATACTTCCGGGGGAATTTCGTCCAGTCCTGCAGCTTTCCTATTTTTGATTTTTCTGAGAACCGAATCGAGTTCTTCTTGTGTGAACGGTCTTAGTTTAATGTCTAATTGTTTGCTAATTATTCTGGTGATTGGTTCATGTGTTATTTTCGGTGGGTTTCCTAGTAAGTTTTCGAAGTGCTGTTTCCACAGTTTTATTCTTTCTTGTTGGTTTGATGCTTTCAGTTTTGCTTTGGCTGTGTTCTTTCTTCTACTCACTTCGTTTATTGCTTCCCAGGCTATCCTAGATTGTCTATCTTCCACCGAGTCTCTAATCTTATCTATCTGATTTTGAATGTATTCTGTCTGTTCCTTTATATATATGCCTGCTAATTGATATTGTACCGTTTTTAGTTTTAAGGCATTTGTGTTTGTTGGGTTTTTTCGATAGTTTTTGGAGGTTGTTTTCACTAGTGCACGTTTGTCTCTCACCGCTAAAGTTTCCCATGGGACTCTATATTTAGTTTTGAGTTTTGTTGGAATGCATTTCGCTGTTGCCTCGAGGTGTGTATTGACGAAATTTTCATATTCGTCGTTTGGTGTACTTTTTTCCGTCTTTTCTTGTAGTGTTTCGAATCTGTTTCTTAATTCTAATACGTATTTATCTCTTATATCTCTGTTGTTCAATAGGGCCCAGTCATAGTGTTTGGTGGTCACTGTTCGTTTGGCGTTTTTTCGTAGGCTTAACCGTATTTTCGCCGTGACTATTCGGTGATCGGTGGACACACCCTCAAAAGAGGAGCATGCCTCGCAATTCATTGCACTATTTTTCCATTTCTTGTTTATAAGGACGTAGTCTATCTGAGCTTTAGTATTGTTTGCGTACGTGTATATCCATAGTTTGCCCTTCCTTTTTTGGTAGTTTGTATTGAGGCATGCTAATCTATTTTCTATCATGAAATCTGTTAGATGTTGCCCATTCCTATTTGACGCGTTGTGGAGGCTGTATTTGTTGTTTCCGTTTTTCCCGATTTGGGCATTCATGTCTCCGCCAATGACTAACATGTGTTTCGGGATGCTACGCACTAATGAGGATAGCTCATTGTAGAAGGTGACTAGTTCAGTTTCTTCACTAACATTGGTAGGGCTGTAGCAGGAGATGATTGTTGCTCTGGGGTTGCCGTTAAAAGTAGCTGCCATCATTCGAGGTTGTATTTTCTCAATGCTATTTAGCGTTTTTAATGCTCTAGGTCCTATAAGTAATCCTACCCCTCCTACTGCGGCGTTGACAGAGTTTTTCCATGCGGATACAGTGACGAGCAACCACCCATTGCCAGTTTCGTGATATTTTATATCTTCGGTGTGCGTGCATCTGTGTTCTTGTATGCATATTATGTCGATCTTATGTTCTTCGGCCGATGCGATTAGCTCTGGTAGTTGACCTATTCTATTTAGGGTTCTAACGTTAAATGTCGCTATCTGTATTGTTTGTTTGCATTTTAGTAGTTTTTGTTTGATCTCTGTAGCTGATTTTTCGAACACTGAGGCTAGGGCTCCAACCTCAGCAGGACGCGCGCCTTTTTTTTTTTTTAGGAAAGGCAAAAGTTATAAGTAATGTTGATATCAATAATAATTGTAATAATAAGTAACAGTTTAACCCATTGTAAGCGAATGCAGGAAAATGTCACAAAAGGAATATATGAAAAGCAATGTTGGGTGGAAAGGTTATCCACAGGGAATTGTGCAAGAAATTAAAGCTTGACCTTGCTAACAAATCCACAAACCAGAATTCGTCCTAGAAATGAGACACATAAAATTCTCTGGGATTTGGAGATTCAAACGGATCGCCAAATCCCTACTGTTTCTTGGAATTGTCTCTTAGCAGTACGTAGGATTCTTTTGCTGTTCATCTGCAGCTTTTTCTCCAGGCGTTTCTGAGAATCCGAGTTGTGTAGTACTACTCTACCCCAACTTCCTACGAGGTTATTATTGCGTTTTGTGTATCTGTAATAGTTAATAGGAGGCATTACATTTTGATAATTTTCCGTTGTGTGTTTCTCTTTGTTATAAACCAGAAGAGAATCTTCATTTAATTGTTGTGGCGTGCCAGTGTAATTCCCCCCTCCCACCAAAAAGTACTTTTCATATTGATTTTATAACTGGAAATCCAAGCCTTAATCACAAGATAATCAAAAGCCATCTTCCAGTGATAATATGTTCAATAGAATGATCTATAAAAATCAAAGCCGAGCAATTAACTGATCAAATTGTGAGTAGTTAGACGACCGTTCCAGTTGTTCACAACTGTCGATATATTTCAAGATGAAAAGCCGATCCTGTTATTAGATATAATGGGATATTCATAGGTCATCAAAAATATTTTCATTTTTTTATATCAATGATGAATTAGCTCAGAGGAATGCTTCACGTCCTGTCAACCATTGTTGGGTTAGCTAAAGTCTTTTTGCAAGCAATTATTTAGTTTCAAACAACTAAGAATAAGGTTTTATAATCATCATCATTATCATCCTGATATGCACAGTTCCTTGACACTACCTCACCGACCACCCCTATCATCTATTGCTTCTCGAAGGTCGTCTAGACTGCATCCAGTGTCGGTACAGAATTGTTGTGAGTCTTTGCTGGTCGGCCAACACTGCCGTGTCCTTGTGTAGTAGTCCATTAGAGAACGTCGCTTATGAGTTCGTATTTACTTGCTCGTCTTACTTAGATGGTTGGTGAGATAGTAGGTAGATGGCCCAACAGCTCCTTCGTAACTATTCTCGACACAACTAATTTGCATACAGTTATATGGTTTCAATTTTCAAACAAATTTATTGGACTCATAGATAGATCCCTAACAGGTGCTAGTGAACCTGGAAGTAATGATAAAGAAAAGATAACTCCACACTTTCCAGAGCTCTGAAACTGGAGTCCACCACCGGAAGTAGCTAAATGACTATCCGTTTGATTGGAGATTGGTTTTGGTTTGGTTTGTTTTTATGGCATATCAACCTTTGTAGGTCATTTAACGCCAAATCCATTTTTATGTAAATAATCTTTAATATTGAAAACAGTTTAATTTAGCATAAGTAAACAGTTTAATTGTCGAAAACATTTCCATTTCAAACTATTCAAGCAGTTATATGTAATAATTCAGTTAAGTGTAAATACAGTTTTAATGTCGAAAAACAGTTCTATTGGAAATAATTCAGTTAAGCATGAGCACGCAGTTTAAGTGTAAGTACGGTTTAATTGTCAAAAACGTTTCTATTTCAAGCTATTCAGTATACTCAATTCATTTTAGCATAAGTATGCTGTTAGTTCTATTTAACCCATAGATAGGGCCCTATCAGGTGCTACCACTCCGGGCCAGAGTGGACCTGGGAGCGATGGCAATAAAGGGGTACTCCGCATTCCCCAAAGCTACAGAACTGCTTGTTTAGTGTCATATCCAGGACACTCGTTACGGGGTGTTCTTACCCCTCTGCAGAGGTGCAGTCAGTGTATTCTACAGCCCCAGCTGACTGGGCAAGTTTGATTGGAGAGGTTCTACCCCTCCGTAGTGGATGCACTGCGTGACTTTTTAATGAGTGCAGACAAAGTGAATGCAACTTGTGTGAAATATTTGTATGTGTGTTTGTATGTGCGTTTATTTGTTAATGAGTGTGTGTGTGTGTATTTGTATATGACTATGTTTGTGTGTGAATGTGTTTGTGTGAAAGTGTGTGTGTATGTTTGTGTGTGTTTTGTTGTAAGTGTATTTGTGTGCGTGTATGTTTGTGTCTGCTTGAGTGTGGATTTACTTATATGTTTCGTGCTTGTGTGTATATGTATATATACGTGTGCATGTTTTTGTATGTGTGTGTGTGTGTGTGTGTGTGTTTGTGTTTTTGTATGTGTGTGTGTGTGTGTGTGTTTGTGTGTGAATTAGGGTGTGTCTGTGTCTGCATGTTTTTGTGTGGGTGAGTTTGTGTTTGTATATTTATGTGTGTGTGTGTGTGTGTTTATATGTGTATGATTGCATTAGGGCAAAGGTTTTTGTGTGTCTGTAGATGTTGAAAACATTATAAATGTCTATGTGTGCGTTTGTTTGTGTGTATCAACGTGTGTACACTTAATATAAGTGCATTGATGTTTATGCATGTGCATGTAGAATTATGCATCTTTAGACATTATGATGTGCATATACAGTGTGTCTCAACATACATGTGACAACAAATAACCCTACTAATTATAATGTTGCGTTTTTTTTTGTCTTAGATTTGAAAATACTATACTATAACCACATTTACCCAACCCCTCCGCTTGGGCAGGATATGACACAAGGTAAATTTTTAAGCGGAGTTTAACAGGTTTGAATTCAGAGTTTTTCCTTCTCCTAGACTAGTTGCCTCACCAAGGTTGAAGAACCCAGTCTGCCCTACTATTTACTATAATATAACAACTATTCATCCTCCATCACAATGGCTTGGACAAGACAGGAAAAATATTTTGTGTCACTACTTATTTGGAGATAAAATTGTGCAAGCAAAATTTCTCAGGAAGCTTAACTTTATTAATTATCCCCAGAAAAGCCAAATTTATCGTTGGGTATGCAGATTTTAAGCCTCAGGGTCAGTAAACAACTTCAACTAGAAGGCAGAAAATCTCAGACCTGGCAGGAAGTTGACTTCAAGATGTCCTAACAATGTGGATACGGTGAGAGAATCTTTCGGAAGGAGTCCGAAAAAGTCTCTCCGAAGACGTTCTCAAGAACTTTGTCTTTCACTTGCACTGTTGGATAAAGTCAATCAGTTTCTGCCCTTATCATTTGGTTTGACCTTTCTGAAGTGATATGATTGCTTTTTGAGACTCAGCTGAATGATGACTGATGCAATATGAATGCATCTATTCATATGTGTACTAATGTGTGTATATGGTTGTTTACTGTTGTATCTGCACACTTACCAGCGTGTATTTGCACTAGTGCATCGGTGTTTGTCCCTGCATATGCATCGATGCGTGCGCATGTCCATCTCTATGTCTGTGTAGCCAGCTTTATGTGTGCATCTGTGCCTCTTTATATGTGTGTCTATCCGTCTTCCTATGTGTGTGCACATGTGCATCTTTATAGGTGTCTGCGTGTGTGCATCTTTATATATGTGTTCGTGTGTCCATCATTATACATGAGTCAATCATTTTTATGTGTGTCTGCCTCGGTGTGTGTATCTATGACTATGTGTGTCTGCGTGTGTCCATATTTACATGTGTGTGCATGTGAGCATCTTTATACGTGTGGGCGTGTGTTCATCTTAGTGAGTCAATCTTTACATTTGTGTGTTGCTGTGTGTATCCATGTCCATGCGCATGTGTCCATCTTTATATGTGCGTGCATGTGTGCATCTTTATATGTGTGGGCGTGTGTCCATCTATATACATGATTCAATCTTTATATGTGTGTGTCGCTGTGCGTGTGTCCATCTCTATGTGCTTGTGCGTGTGTTCATCTTTATATGTGTGTTTGTCCTTCTTTATACATGTATCAATCATTATATGTGTGGGTGTCTCTGTATTTGTATCTATGCTTATGTGTGTCTGCGTGTGTCCATATTTATATGCGTATGCATGTGTTCACCCTCATATGTGTCTAAGTATGTCGATGTTTATACATGTGTCATTCTTTATATCTGTGTATCTGTGTGTATCCATGTTCATGTGTATCTGCGTGTGTCCATCTTTATATGTGTGTATTTCTCTGTGTGTTTATTTACGTTCACCTTTATATGTGTGTGCGTATGTCTATCTTTATACATGTGTGCATCTGGGTGTGTGGCTTTATTCATGTGTGTCTGCGTGAATGCACCTTTATATGTGTGCACGTGCGTTCATGTGTGCACGTGTGTGTATCCATCTCCCTGTATGTCTGCGTGTGTCTACTCTTATATATATTTGTGTCTCCGCATGTGTATGTGTGTCCATCTTCATATGTATGTGCATGTGTCTACCTTTATATGTGTCTGCGTGTATTCATCTTTATATATGTGTCAATCATGATATATATATATATATATATAAATATGTATGTGTGTGTGTGTGTGTGTAGTCTATGGCCATGTACGTCTGCGCGCATCCATCTTTATATGTTGATGCATATGTGCATCTTTATATATGAGTGCATGTGACCATCTTTATACGTGTGTTTCTTCGTGTATGTATATATGTTTATTTGTGTTTGCGTGTGTCAATCTTTATATGTGTGCGTATCTGTGTGTGCATGTAGAAATCTTGAAATCATATAACTGTGTGCAAATAAATAATAATTATCATTTCATTCTTACTGAGTTCTTCGGCTCAGCATTATCTGGAGGTATTATATTGGTATCTTTGGGACAACAAGTCTCCTCAGATCTCCAGGACTCTTCTCAGTATGCTTACTGTTCTTGACACTGCTACAGTCTCGATTGTTCTGATTCTTCCTCTGATTTACAACTCATCTAGTCATCTTTCCAAACCTTTAGGGACCATTCCAAGTGCACTGATTACAATTGGTATCACAGTCACTCTCATGTTCCACAGCTTTCTCAGTTCTCCGGCAAGGTTTAAGTACTAGTCTCTTTTTTCCCTTTATTTGGTTTTCACTATGTAATCCGCTGGGACAATAAAATACTCTACACTAGAAGTTCTCTTTTTTGTTAATAATCAGTAGGTCTTGTCTCCTGACCGGGATCAGGTGATCCGTTTATTTCTCAAAATCCCAGAAAATTATTGCATCTCATTCTCTAGGACGGATTCTGGTATGTGCATATAACATTTAGTTGTATGGTGATTTTTCGATTTGTTGCACAGTTCCCAGTGGATTACCTTTTCCACTCATTCGTGCCTAGAGTTATACGCTTTTTGAGCTAGTTTGCTACATTCACTTACAATGTAATTAATCGTTTCGTCTTTGTCGCCACATGATATACACTTAATCTATTGGGCATAATCGATTTTGACTTTAGCTTATTATTATTATTATTATTATTATTATTATTACTTATTAGAGTTTTTCACATCAGCGTAAGTTGATGGTCTTTCACTGGATATTGAGTGACAGCAAGTCTCCTCAAGTCTCCAGGACTCTTCTCAGTACTCTGGCTGTTTTCAATAAGGCTGTTGTTTGAAAGGTCTCCACTCTGCCGCCAACTTCTAAGTCTTTCAGGCTCTTTAATAATCCATTAGTTACCGTGCCAAAAGCACCAATCACAATTGGTATAATTGTCACCTTCAAGTTCCATAGCTTTTTAAATTCTCTAGCAAGGTTGAGGTACTTATCTCTCTTTTCACATTCTTTCAGTTTTATTCTGTGGTCAGCCGGGACAGCAAAGTCGACAATTTTGAAAAATTTTTTTTTGTTGATTATTATAAAGTCTAGTCTTCTGGCCGAGATTAGGTGATCCGTTTGTATATCAAAGTTCCATAGAAGTTTGTGTGTTTCTAGGACAGGTGCTGGGTTGTGCATATACCATTTGTTGGCATGGTCAAATTTAAATTTCTCGCACATTTCCTTGTGGATCACCTTGCCCACCCAGTCGTTTCTAGCCTTGTACTCCTCCTGTGCCAATTTGCTGCATTCGCTTATTATGTGATTGACGGTTTCACCTCTGTCACCGCATAGTCTACATTTGCTATTTTGTTGCGTCTTATCTATCCTCGCTTTGATATGATTGGTTCTTATGGCGCTGATTTGTGCTGCCATTAGGAGAGATTCTGTTTCTCTCTTAAAGTTTCCTTTTCTTAGCCACGTCCAGGTTTTGTCGAGTGAGATGTTGTTTATTAGTCGTTTAAAACGCCCATGGAGTTGTTTTCCGTCTTATTTTGTTTCCTCTTTTTGAGTTTTTCACATTAGCGTTAGCTGATGGTTTCTCACTTGAATTTGAGTGACAGCAAGTCTCCTCACTTCTCAGTATTCTGGCCGATCTCAACAATACTATCGTTAGGATAGTGTTGCACTCCCTACATGTTGAATTTGACCTCCTCCATAAATACACGTCAACGGAGCATCAGAGGAATTATCCAAACCCACGTGACACAATCACGTGTGATACCACTTGCGTAGTGGATGAATAGTCGCTACCCGACTGGACTCTCAGCTTCCTATCAACTAACTACTGTCTAACCCGGTTCACTCGTATTTTGTTTCTGTTACTTGAATATATATGTTTTTCTATCAACCTTTTTGTGTTCCCCGTGTCTTTCTTTTGTCAGCATCACAACAAATAGTCTCCACACGTCCTTTTGTATCCAAGTCCTCCAGTCCTTCTACCATTCCTTATTTGATTGTACTAAGAGCACCGATTACAATTGGTATAAACGTCACTTTCATGTTCCACAGTTTTATTCAGTTCTCTAGCAAGGTCCAGGTACTTATCTTTCTTTTCTCTTTCTTTCAATTTTACTTTGGGGTCAACCGGGACAGCAAAGTTCAAAATTCGGCAAGTTCTTTTTTTTTGTTGAATATTTCAAAGTTTGGTTGTTTGTATCGCAAAATCCCAGAGGAGTTTGTGTGTCTCATTCTCCAGGACAGATGCTGGTTTGTGCGTATACAATTTGTTTGCAGGGTCAAGCTTCAATTTCTGGGACAATTCCCAAAGGGTAACCTTGCTCATCCAGTCATATCTAGTCTTATACTCTTTCTGTGTTAATTTGCTGCATTCGCTTATTATGTGATTGATCGTTTCGTCTCTAGGACCACATAACCTACATTTACTGTTTTGTTGCATCTTAGATATTCTTGCTTTGATAACATCATCATCATCATCATCAAGTCGTGCTGCCAGCACAGATATCCCTGACCCTCTCTCACCACTTCTCCCTATCATTCATCGCCTCTGGCAAGTCTTCAGGGTTACATCCTGTGTCCTCACATAGCTGCTGTATGTAAGTTCGAGCTGGTCGTCCTGCTTTTGTCCGGCCATATGTGGGGGTCCATAGGAGTACATCACTTATGAGCTCGTCCTT
This sequence comes from Sepioteuthis lessoniana, assembly GCA_963585895.1. NCBI lineage: Eukaryota > Metazoa > Mollusca > Cephalopoda > Myopsida > Loliginidae > Sepioteuthis > Sepioteuthis lessoniana. The sequence goes on from OY757911.1 coordinate 3,629,852, forward strand.
GCTTCTCCAGCAGTGTCCTGCGTGTCTGGTTCGTCTAACTTGTATAGTTTTCGTGATGGGAGGCAAGTGGCCGTATAGTTAGTGTCTCGTGGGGTGTTGTCGCCAGGACTTGTTCAATATTGCTCGCAACATTCTTGTGTAGTTGCCGTCTAGTTTCTTCTCCAGCCGTTTACTTAGCGTCCATGTAGTGCATCCATATAGCAGTATCGATACAACCGCTGCCTGGAAGAAACTGCGTTTCATTTTATCGGTCAGGTCTGATTTCCATATGATCGAGAGCCTATCGATAGCCGTCCATGCCTTCGTCAGTCGTGTGTCGATGTCGCTTTCGGTTGATGAGACGCTACTTCCTAGGTAGGTGAATTTGTCTACTAGTTTCAGAGAGGCTCCGTCTAGTGTGGTTATGTTGCCCGTTTGGTTGTAACACATATATTCAGTTTTGTGTGCATTGACATGGAGGCCAATGCCTGCTACAGCTCGTTCCAAGTTATGCAGTAGTGTCTCGGTTTGATTAGGCGTATTCGCCAGTATCGCCAAGTCATCAGCGTAGTCGGTGTCTGTGATTGTTTTTGCGGGGTACCTTCTGCTTCTTTTCTTAGTCAGCTCAAAGCCATTTTTTCTGATTTTGTCGATCGAAGTTCTAAGCACGTAGTCAAGACAGATGATAAAGAGGTACGGGGCTAGCGTGTCTCCTTGTAGTACTCCTGCAACAATATCGAAGTATTCCGTGTCTCCATCTGGTGACCGTACTTTCACTTTGGTGTTTCTGTAGAGAATCATTATTGCTGCTACGGTTTCTTTTGATAGGCCGTATGCTAGAAGGATTTGTTCCATTTTCCCTCTGTGGATGGAATCGAAGGCCTTGGTAAAGTCGACAAATAGTAATGTTGCCTGAAGGTTTTTTTGCCCGAACGCCTTCAAGGATTCTACGGATTGTCAACATTTGTGAGGTGGTGGATCTATTTTCCGGAAGCCATTTTGGTTTTTCCTAAGGATATTGTCTATTTTGGGTACTATGCGGTTTCGTAGTAGGGCATTGTAGCTATGGATGTAAGTGTTATCCCTCGGTAGTTCTTGGCTAATCCGAGGTCGTCTTTTTTAGGGAAAGGAAGGATGCATCCCTTCATCCATCTTTCTATCCTATTTTGACTATAGACTGCGTTGCATTGCCGGAGCAGTATATCGTCGAATTGTCTAGTCTTCTACACTTCTGGGGGGGATCTCGTCCAGCCTTGCAGCTTTCCTATTTTTAATTTTTCTAAGAACCGAGTCGAGTTCTTCTTTGGTGAAAGGACCTAGTTTAATGTCTAATTGCTTACTGATAATCCTGGTGATCGGTTCATCCGTTATTTTCGGTGGGTTTCCTAGTAGATTTTTGAAATGCTGTTCCCACAGTTTTACTCTTTCTTGGCTTGCAGCTTTCAATTTTGCTTTGGCTGTGCTCTTCCTTCTACTTACTTCGTTTATTGTTTGCCAGGCTATCCTGGATTGTCTATCTTCCACCGAGTCTCTAATCTTATCTATCTGATTTTGTATGTATTCTGCCTGTTCTTTTAGATATATTCCTGCTAATTGATATTGTGCCTTTTCTAGTTTTCGGACATTTGTGTTTGTTGGGTTCTTCCGATAGCTTTTGGAGGCAGTTTTCACGAGTGCACGTTTTTCTTTAACCGCTAACGTTTCCCAAGGGACTCTATATTTAGTTCTAGGTTTTGTTGGGATACACTTTGATGCCGCCTCAAGGTGTGCTTCAACAAAATTTTCATATTCGTCATTTGGGCTACCTTTTTCTGTCTTCTCTTGTAGTGTTTCGAATCTGTTTCTAAATTCTAATGCATATTTGTCTCTAATATCTCTGTTGTTAAGTAGGGCCCAGTCATAGTGCTTAGTTGTCGCTGTTCGTGTGGCGTTTTTTTCGTAGGCTTAGTCGTACTTTGGCCGTAACTATTCGATGATCGGAGGACACACCCTCGAAAGAGGAGTATGCCTCGCAATTCATCGCGCTATTTTTCCATTTCCCGTTTATAAGGACGTAGTCTATCTGCACTTTACTATTATTCGCGTATATGTAGGTCCATAATTTTCCCTCCCTTTTTTGAAAGTTTGTATTGAGGCATGTTAACCTATTTTCTATCATGAAATCAATTAGATGTTGTCCATTCTTGTTTTACGTGTTGTGTAGGCTGTATTTGTTGTTTCTGTTTTTCCCGATTTGTGCATTCATATCTCCGCCAATGACTAGCAGGTTGTGTTTCGGAATGCTACGCACTAGGGTGGATAGCTCCTCGTAGAAGGTGACTAGTTCGGTTTCTTCGCTAACATTGGTAGGGCTGTGGCAGGAGATGATTGTTGCTTTGTGGTTGCCATTAAACGTTGCGGCCATCATCCTAGGTTGTATTCTCTCAATGCTATTAAGTGTTTTTAGCGCTCTTGATCCTATAAGCATTCCCACCCCTCCAACCGATGCATTGACAGAGTTTTTCCATGCCGATACAGTCACCAGCATCCATCCATTGCAAGTTTCGTGATATTTGATATCTTTGGTGTGAGTGTATCGGTGTTCTTGTATGTAAATTATGTCTATCTTATGTTCTACGGCTGATGCAGTTAGCTCTGGTAGTTGACCTATTCTATTTAGGGTTCTAACGTTAAATGTCGCTATCTGTATTGTTTGTTTGCATTTTAGTAGTTTTTGTTTGAGCTCTGTAGCTGATTTTTCGAACACTGAGGCTAGGGCTCCAACCTCAGCAGGACGCGCCCCTTTTTTACCCGCGCGAAGAGCGATGCGGTTTATGTATGTGGTTTGAGTATGAGTCATGGTTATCTTTCGATGGCTGTTTTTATTCTCATCTATAGAAGCCACTCTTATAGATAAGCAGCAGTAGTTCCCCGATCGAACTGACAATCCTGAGCGTTTGATATGATTATTCCTTATGGCTTTGTTTTGTGCTATTTATTATTATTATAATTACTATTATTGGGGTCAAATGGAATGACCGGTTGGATGGTTAGAAATTTTATTTCAAGGGAGACAAATATTGTTTTAAAAATATTTAAAACACTTATAAGTCCTCATATAGAATATTATACACAGGCTTGCGGTCCGATATCGAGACGTTAGAAAATGAAGTCTGACACTGAAAATCGAGGGCATACTAAGAAGAGTGATACACACACACACACACACACACACACACACACACACACACACACACATACACTAAAACACACACTAACTCACAAAAACGATGAAAATTATTGGGAGAGATTTAAAAAAATAGGATTAACTACTTTACTAGAAAGAAGAATGAGAGGTGATCTGATTGAAACTTTCAAAATAATTCATGGAATATTTAATTATGGTTGACATTTTTTCAATAAATTTCTCAAGACTGATTTTAAAAACTAGGAAGTTGCTGTGGCAGAATCACCATCAAATGGACTCAATGACTTTCCATAATACCGGAAGACGCAGGAATATGAAGTCGGTCTAGATCCGGAAGCCAACCTCGTCCCCGCGCGGTTAAGCGAACTAGCTTACCGTCCTATGTTCTTGTAACCATCCTTTGTTCTTGTAAATATATACCTATACTATAACCGTGGTGTTCTGTTCTCTTTGTGACCCCTTCCAGGACCATAACAGAAGTCTACAAACCAAATGGAATTTTTTTGGTAGAAAATATTTTTGAAATATATTGCCTAATAAAAAACAGTAATAGCGTTAAAAAAAGGATTAAGATTGAATTGGATTATTTCAGAAAGAAATTAAGCGGCTATTTTAGGGAACTGTCGCCCGAATTACTTAACAAATTAAATCTGTTCATAGATATTGGATCAATGGTGGATATGTTTAGTGCAAAGATTTTTTTTTTTTTTACTAGAACTGGGTGATCCGTTTTTATCTCACAGTCCGAGAGAATTTTATGTTTCTCAGTTTCAGGGACAGATCCTGGGTTGTAGATACTCCATATTTTATAATGATCAAATTTTAATTTCTTGCATGATTCCAAGTGGATCACCTGTCCTTTCCAGTCATGCCTACTCTTGTATTTCTTTTGTGACAGTTTGCAAGATTCGCATATGATGTAATTAACTGTTTCCTTTCTGTCACCACAAAATCAACGCTTGATGTTCTGTTGTGTATTATCAATTTTTGCCAAATTATTTGTATTAGATAAGAATACTTGAAACCATATAACTGTATGAAAATTATTTGTATTCATAGGAATACTTGATATCATATAACTGTGTGAAAATCCCTTTAATTAGATAAGAATACTTGCATCCATATAACTGTGTGCAACGGAAAGGAGAATTAAAATGAAATAGGATAAATTCTTTGAATTCTTGTATTTGAGAAAAAGATGTGACATCGGCATTGAATAACCCCTAAAAAGCTGACATACTTTCAAACCAACCAACCAACCAACCAACCAAGTCAATTAATCCCTTCTGGGAATTCATATTTTAGAGGAGTTTTTATGCTTATTCGATTCTGTAGTTCTTTTTTTTATCATATCTTTGATATTTGGTTTACTTGGCCTACAGGAACATCCGTCAATAAAAATAATTTGCAAATCATGTATTTCCTGTTCCGTTTTCTATCTCTTACCCAAAAGTTGTTGAAGTTTTATGGCGTATCAACGCTTGAAGGTTATTTAATGCCGAATCCAGTTTATACATCTATATATATATATATATAATTTGTAAACTAACAGTTTACCGATAACATTTCTATACGAACAAGAATTAATCTGTTTGTATACAATTATATGGTTTTAAGTTTTGCAATTTATTGTTCGCAAAGAGTCATATAGTATTGAGTATTACTATCTAACACTAATAATTCTCTTTGTATATAGTTAACACTAATAAATCTAGGTAACATTATCCATTCAAATGCAAATAGTTGAATGGTTTTATGTAGTGGGATTTAACACAAATAATTTTAGACAACATAATCCATTCGTTTACATATAGTTAAATGGTTTCACCTAAAGGGATTTATCACTAATAACACTTGTCAACATAATACATTCGTTTGTACATAGTTAAATGGTTTCAAGTTGTGGGATTTAACACTAATAATTCTGGTCAACATTATCCATTCGTTTGCACATAGTAAAAAGCTTTTAAGTAGTGGGATTTAACACTAATCATTATAATCAACATTATTCATTCGTTTGAACATAGTTAAATGCTTTCAAGTAGTGCGATTTAACACTTATAATTCTTATCAACATTATCCATTCGTTGGCACATAGTTGAATGCTTTCAAGTAGAGGGATTTAACACAAATAATTCTAGACAACATAATCCATTCGTTTACACATAGTTGAATGGTTTCACCTAAAGGGATTTATCACTAATAACACTTGTCAACATAATACATTCGTTTGCACAAAGTTAAATGGTTTCAAGTAGTGGGATTTTACACTAATTATTATAGTCAACATTATCCATTCGGTTGCACATAGTAAAAAGCTTTCAAGTTGTGGGATTTAACACTAATAATTCTGGTCAACATTATCCATTCGTTTGCTCATAGTAAAAAGCTTTTAAGTAGTGGGATTTAACACTAATCATTATAATCAACATTATTCATTCGTTTGAACATAGTTAAATGCTTTCAAGTAGTGCGATTTAACACTTATAATTCTTGTCAACATTATCCATTCGTTGGCACATAGTTGAATGGATTCAAGTAGTGGGATTTAACACAAATAATTCTAGTCAACATTATCCATTTGTTAGCACACAGCTACATGGTTTCAAGTATTGGGATTAACGCTAATAATTCTAGTCACCATAATCCATTCGTTTGCACATAGTTGAATGCTTTCAAGTAGAGGGACTTAACACTAATAATTCTAGTCAACGGAGATGCAGTCGGCGTATTCTACTACACCAGCAGACTGAATTTCAATCGATTAACTTTGCAGCCGACATTGCCATAATACAATTATTCAGTTTTCGATGGAATTTATCATTGACGCTATCTTGTTTACTCGAGACGTCATTGAATCTTATCTAATTGAACAGAGGCCGACGCTATTTTTAAGGGACGGGATGTGATGATTTTGAGATGGAAAACAATCTAACATATCTATAATTTATTGTTTAACGAATCTCGATCTCTACTGCGTTCAATGGATGACACATGTGTGTATTCAATTACATCATGAGATATTTCACATTTTGAATATGGTGCGAAGTGTTACATCATTGGCGAGAGATGTCAAAAGATGGCTGCCGTGTCTGACCGGTCGGATTGATAAATTAAATTCGTTAAAATAAGAACGAAGTTAAAACACATAACCTGATTTCTGATGCGGCAGGAAAAAAAAAAAACTGCACCCAGTGACATTCATTGACGCTTGCCGAATGTTTACGGACACCAAGAATTAGGCGGTGGGTAAATCGTTTCAGCAGCTGCAACAGCAATGGAAGTTACTCGCAAGATTGAACACAGCTGTCAACTCATTAAATGAAGAGCGCCCCGATTAGCTCATCCACGCGAATCGAAGCGGTTAAAAAGGGACTACGCGGACAACCTTTTCCTGAAAACAATACCACCATTGCAGCTGTAAGACAAGTGGTTCGTCTCAACAAGCACGTCAGGCAAGTACTTGTTCATTACTGGCGAAAACGCATTGCCAAATTTGAAGATAGTATTTTATAGCAGAAAACTTGCTTCATCCAATAGTGTTATAGTTCTCGTTATATCTATTGTTGGTTGGTTGGATTTTATGGCCTATCAACCCTTGAAGGTTATTTAATGCAAAACCATGTTTAATCGTATATAATAAATACCATAAAAGGCACACTTTTTTTTTTTGCTAAAATATCTTTTAAAATTCCTCTGTGTCTTACATGCCAAAGTAAGTAAAATAAAGTTGTCTCCCTTTAGTCGAGGGTGACCCGAAGGCTCTCTTTTCAATAGCTACTACACCGAGGTGCAGGGGAGGGTGCTACTCCTTTCCTTAGATTGCTCCACTTTACCCTTGATACGTACCTTATATTGCTGAGTGTTAAGCAAGGAGGTATCAAGTAGCATTCTTTTAAAGCTTTGGTATGACTCGACCTGGGATTAAACCCCGGTCTCCCGGACCATTGGCGAACACTCTACCCACTGGGGATTCACGAAAGTCGGCGGAAAATAGCCACCTGGCAACTACTATTAGCTTAGACTTAATAGTAACTTTCATATTCCTATTGTCCTTATTTAAATGGCTATTATGCAGATTAAAAGTTTTATCATTGATAATATTTATTATATCAATTTCATTAAGTTTAATATTAGTAATTTGTTTTTTACCAAAGCTGCTTGGTTGCGCTAGGAGTGGCAGTACCGCCTTGAGCTACTGAAACTGTGTTATCACCCTGGTTGGCGGCTGATGAGGACAGAGTATCGCACCTGCTTTCACACGTTGTATGATAAAAAAATATAAAAATTAGTACTTTGTTTTTCTTGATTTGCCCAGCTGAAATTGGAGAGCGTCTTATATGTCGTCAAATACGATATATAAGATTTGTAAACGAATTGTTTTTGATAACATTTAAAACAAGCCAGAGCTCTTTTGTTTGTGGTGGTTTTTGGCACGCAGTTAAATGGTTTCAAGTATTGCTATGTAACACTAACAATTCAATTTTGCACCATTTCACAAAGTTAAATGGTTTAACAGTTTTATTTGACCCATAAATGGGACCCCAACAGGTACTACTACTCCTGGTGAAAGTGGACCTGGGATTAATGACAATGAATGGGTACTCCATCACCTCCAGAGTTCCAAGACTGGAGCATCACCATCAGATACAGCTTAATATCATATGCCAGACCCTCACTGGGTATTACCTTTCTGCCGATATAATCAGAGTATTCTACAGCCCCAGACGACTGGGCTGATTCATTTTGGAGCTCCATATATATATATATATATATATATATATATATATATATTTATATATATATATATACGAGGTGCATACGATAAGTTTCCAGACGTTTTTCGAATGGGCATTTAGAATTGTCGTAGCTTCTTGAAAATTCACAATGTTTTTGCTATACATCTTATGAGATGACTGACCAATTTTTATGATTTCAGCTTCAAATAAACAGCTACAGCAGCAATTGGAATACACCCTACTAAAGCCTAATTATCATAGCTGGTGAATTTCAAAAATGCAATTTGACACTTTAGAAGAACGATATGCAATAAAATTCTGTTTTAAACTTGGAAAAAATGACGCCACAGAAACATATGGAATGCTTCAGACTGCTTTTCAACTATCTTGCATGAATCGAGCATCAGTTTCTGAGTGGCATAAGAGATTCAAGGAAGGCAAAGAGTCTGTGAGGGATGATGAGAGGCGGGGGAGGAGTTAGGTAGTCAGAACACCGGAGTTGATTGGCCAAAGGGGTAGGGTTAGGGTTACTAAGTTGAGGTTTTAAGGGAGTTCTGGAAGAGATTCCTAGGGAAGAGGCCAGCACTCTTCAAATCGGGTCAGTAGCATTTCCATCAGGACAATGCACCAGTCCATAATTCCAACATTGTCACAGACTATTTGACCAAGATGGAATCAAGACAGTTATTCTGCCTCCCTATAGTCGAGACCTTGCTTCCTGTGACTTTTGGTTATTCCCTAAGCTCAGAGGCTGTTGTTATGAGAGAATTGAGGAGATGAAAGAGGCTGTGACGAAGGTCATTGACACACTCACACAAGAGGACTTCCATGGGGCCTTCCAGAAAATGTTGGAACGGTAGAACAAGTGCATTGCAGCCAGAGGAGATTACTTCGAAGGGGACTAGAGTTTCATGTGTGTACTATCAATAAAAGTGCCCATTCGAAAAAAAAAAGAGTCTGGAAACTTATCGGATGCCCCTCGTATATATATATATATATTCATTGATCTCCTTCGTGAGTAAAGATTTAGGAGGGGTGGTCCACGCTGATTGCAGGCACATTTGCGGCATATAAAGCCAGTGAAAAATAGACAGACAAGATCACAGCGGCTGCAGTTGAAGGTCTGGTCAGAAATTGATGGCACAGTGTTGGAGTTTTTTGTTTTTGGGGCTGGCTCTCCTGGTGATTTTCAAAGAAGACAACATGGTTAATGGTGAGACGTCAAGCATCACTGTCATCATCTAGGATGGACGATCGGCAATGGTCGATTTGACAGACGCCAATTGATTTTTTCAAGAAGTCCTTGCGCCTCTATACTTGAAAGCATTTAACTGTGGAAATAAATGACTGATGATACATTGAATTATCGGTATTACATTGCAATACTTGAAAGCATTTAACTGTGGAAATAAATGACTGATGATACATTGAATTATCGGTATTACATTGCAATACTTGAAAGCATTTAACTGTGGAAATAAATGACTGATGATACATTGAATTATCGGTATTACATTGCAATACTTGAAAGCATTTAACTGTGGAAATAAATGACTGATGATACATTGAATTATCGGTATTACATTGCAATACTTGAAAGCATTTAACTGTGGAAATAAATGACTGATGATACATTGAATTATCGGTATTACATTGCAATACTTGAAAGCATTTAACTGTGGAAATAAATGACTGATGATACATTGAATTATCGGTATTACATTGCAATACTTGAAAGCATTTAACAGTATGAAAATGAATGGAAAATGTTGAATCAAATCATAAGTGTCAAATTGCAAGACTTGAAACCATTTAACTGTGTACAAATAAAACTACATGTGTTAGCAATATATGATACCACTCACAGTATGCATACAAGTCGTTTATATGAAATAGAACTATTATTGTTTGGCAGTCATATTTGAAACCATTTAACGGTATGTAAATGAATGAGTACTGATGTGTAATATAATGGCCGAGGGATTTCATTTTATGCCTTTGGGTTTAGTTAGGCTAAGAGCCTTTCGGCTCAGCACATGGGTTAGCATTTAACTCTGTGCAAATAAAATTATTAGTTTTAGCAATAAATTAAACCACTTCACTGTGTGCAAACAAATGATATTAAATAAAACTGTTGGTTGTTAGATAGAAATACTTGAAACTGTTTAACCAAGTGCTGATAATAACAATACTTGAAACCATTTGTGTGCAAACTAACTGGTTCTAACACATTTAAAAACAGAATTACCAACAAATTATTTATTTATGTATTATGTATAAACAGGATTTGGTTTGAAATAACCATGAAGGGTTGATATGACATTAAATAAAATAGCCGAAATAAAATGACAGTTTAATTGTGTTGTATCGTAGTAAGAAAGAGACACCCAGTGAATAGAGTCAACTATTTATTAACTGAAGTTGTACAATCCTACAAATATAATAAGTCTTGCGCTGTTGGTGTTACGTCCGAAGTTGGTCTTACTACTGACAGAGATCTTTCAGTACTGGATATTTGTCTCTGCCTTCCACCAGACAGGACTTGACACCAAATCAATGACACGAAGGTCGATTATAGTGGGGATTTAGGAGAGGGGAAGGTCGAGCACGAGCCGAGGCTTGACCCCTGCTGGACTATGTTGCTCATCGGCCCACTTAGTGCAATGTGGGCCTGATGAGCCTAGCTGGACTTGGACCCAAATCTGGCAAGAGTGACAAAGGTGTCATTGATGCAGCTCGCCCAACCGAAGGTGGCCCAGCCGAAGCCGGGGGCCTTTCTACCTCAAGTCTGCCTTGGAGCATTGACCATCCAGCACGGATGCTAGACAGTCCGCAGCAAAACCTTTACACGAAGCAGAGATTTTTCAGTACTGACCGTGCTTAAGAAACACGACGTCTTTTATTCCTCTGAGATACTGGAAGTCACGTGGTACGAGCCACCATACAACAAATTGAATTGTTAGTGTTACATAGCAATACTTGAAACAGTCTGTGTGCAAATAGATGAATAATACTAAACAGAATTATTTATGTTAGATTGAAATACTTGACACCATACAACTGTGAGTAAATAAAGAGCTCTGACTTGTTTAGAATGTTACCTACAAAATACTCGTTAACAAATCATATATATTTAATGTATATATGTATAAACAAGATTTGGTTTTAAATAACCTACATTGAATGATATGTCTGCAAACTTTGTCAACAGATAACAGAAATACATAACTGTCCAGGGATAATATTTTTATTAGTTTGGTTTGGTTGGGTTTTATGGTATATCAACCATTTTTGGTTTTTTAATGCCCAATCTTGTTTTTACATATATATCAATTGCATATGATTTATAAACTTATTTTAGATATACATTTGTAAAAGACCCTGAGCTCATCCTTTTGTTCACAATTAAATAGTTTCAAGTTGGCCTAGTGGGTAGAGTGTTTACCAAATGTCCGGGAGACTAGAGTTCAATCGAGACTTAAAAAATGGTACTTGATACTTCCTGGCTTAACACTCAGCATTATAAAGTACGTATCAAGGGTAAAATGGAGAAATCTTTGGGAAGAAGTAGTGCCCTTCCTTACTCCTCGTTGTAGTAGCTATTGAAAAGGGAGCCTTCGGGTCGCCCTTGACTACGGTCGCCAATTTTACTTATCAATCATTTGTTTGCACACAATTAAATCGTTTCAAGTATTGCTATCTAATACAGATAATTCTATTAACTATTAATCATTTGTTTGCACACAGTTAAGCGGTTTCAAGCATTGCTATGTAACAGGAACAATGTAACAGTAATTTTTTACATACATTTAAATAGATATACACATATGATTTGTAAGTACTTAGTGGTGATTTCAATTTTAAATGAGTTGAAACTAATTTGTTTGCACTCTTGTATTGCTATCGTTTCTAAACAGTTAAATGGTTTCAATTATTCCTATCTAACAGTAATAATTCTATTCAATATTATTTATTTGCGCACTGTGAAGTACTTACAAGTATTGCTTTTTAACACTAATAATTCCTAAACACTATTCATTCCTTTGCACACAGTGAAAGGTTTCATTTATTGCTATGCATGACTAACAATTCAATTGTTATATTTTGACCTTCGACCCAGCCCCAAAAATGCTATTCCTTGGTGATACACCGGAAGGAAGTGACACATTCCAACGGCCAGTAATCGAAAGAGATCGCGTGGGTGGATTAAGGCTTATGATATGGGACAAGGTGAAGGTCTCATTGTGCCACTACAGTCATGCACCGGAAGAGAGTAACCTCTGAACTGCATGACAGTTATTTCCGCTTGATGACGATTAAACATCCGATTTCGAAGATCCAGTTGGCGATCATGTGGGCGTTGAGTTATTATTTAACTCAGTTGAATTTGGGGTGCAAAAGCAGTTGCCAGCAGACTCCCAGAGGGTTAGAGACGAGATGTGGTAGGGAAGGCCACACCCGACCGAGGGGGACCTCGGAAACCCCCGATGCAGTTGCCAGGAGAGTTCCAGACAGTAGAGACCAAATGTGGTAGTGAAAGCCACACCCGATCGAGGGGGCCCTCGGAAAGCCCCGATGGAGTGGACCCCAACATCAGGAAAACAAGACACAACGTGACGGTCATAACAGTGGGGTCAAGATATGAAGTTTATGTTCGGTCTCCAGCATCCTCTCACATGCAACCCTTCAACAACCCTTTCGAACCCTTGCAATAAAGTGAGATGTGAATATTTTTCTAAAGAAGTCTTCATGCGTCTTCCTTCCTGCTTCCTTCCTTGATGCGTCGTTTATCATTGTGTCAGTATTTATCCAGTATATATATGTGTATTTCTGCATGAATCAGCAGATGACAATGCAACACAATTAAACATCTCTCATTTATTTACACATGATTGAATGATCAAATTTCTATTTCTAACAATTCAATTTAGCATAAGTTAATAAAGTTAAATGGTTCCAAGTATTGCTGTCAATCACAAACAATTCAATTAAACATCAGTCATTTGTTTAGACAGTTAACTGATCAAACAGTTCTATTTCTAAGAATTCAATTTAGCATAAGTCATTTGTTTGCACTCAGTTTAAATGTCAAATAGTTCTATTTGACCCGACAGGTACTACTACTCTGGGCCAGAGTGGACCTGGGAGTGATGGCAATTAATGGGTACTCCGCATTCTCCAAAGCTTCCGCATTACTGGAGGCTCACCATCATATAGATTAGTGTCATATCTGAGACACTCGGGGAGGTCTTACCCCTCTGCGGAGATGCAGTCGGTAAATTTTATAGCCCCAGTCGACTGGACTGTCATATTTTGAGTGATTAAAATTTGTTTAATTCCATTAATTCAGAAAAAAAAGGTTATCCTAAAACTGGACATTATTTTCTGAGCAATTTAATAAAATATATGTAGCTCTCAAAATCTAATGAGTAGGTAAAGAAAAATGTATGCATTTGAAATATTTTTATGGCAATGTTGACGCAAGTTATATAATTCAAAACATCAGTTCATATCATTTCTTTTTTTATTCAATATCAAAATTGTTTGTTGGGTTGCTCAGAATATTCTATCTAGTTTAAAGAATTTAGTCACAGTTTTCTTTTTCTTAAATTAGAAATATTAATCAAATCAAAGAACATAGAGGATCATCATCATCATCATCATCATCATCAAGACGTGTCAATAGCACGCATTCTTTTTAATCAGGATCAAATAGTTCCATCAGGACACTACTGCTTCTCATCTATAAGGGTGGCGTCTACTGCTGAGAAAAATAGCAACTTAAAGATTACCTCCCCACTCTCTCTCTCTCTCTCTCTCTCTCTCTATCAATCTATCTATATATATATATATATATATATATATATAGAGAGAGAGAGAGAGAGTAATCACACACAAACACACACACACACACACACACACACACACACACACACATATATATATATATATATATATATAAAGAGGATGAACTAATAAGTGACGTTTTTCTATGGACCCCTACACATGGTGGTGCCAGTGTTAGTCGACCACGAAAAACTTATTCACATCAGTACTGTGCGGACACAGGACGTAGTTTGGAAGATCTGCCGGAAGCAATGGATGATAGAGAAGGAGAGAGAGAGAGAGAGAGAGAGAGAGAGAAAGTGGGGGATAAAATCAAGAAAATCAGTGCTGTCTGACCGACTTGATGCTAATGATGATTAATTCACAAAGTCTTTAAAAGAACAAGTGAAATCGAAATCTTATAAACCATTGAACAGATGAAATGGAATAATTATTCTGCAAACATAAATCATATTTTATAAAACATTGAATTCTGCAAATGAAAAATACTTAAAAAACGTCTTCGTATTATTTCTAGTCTCAATATAAAAGTGTTTCAGCGATTGTTTTATAGATATCAATACAAGGAAACGAACCGTAAAAAACTGAAAATATTAATTTTGTTTGATATGGTGTTATTAGATAATTATATTTTTTCCTCGTGTTATTGATTGTATTGAAAAGTTTATTATGAATATTATAACAAATCAACTTTATCTTCTTCGACAAAGTTCTCTTCGGAAGTTACACACCGGCAAAAATATTGTTCCCACAGCTGGAAATACAATTGAAAGTCTTCAACAGACAATGCCTTCACTTGCTTCGTCACGACTGGTTGTTGGTTCTTAAATGTTTGCTACAGCTTGACGCACGTTCTCATCAGTTCAAAACGATATGTTGCATGTTTTCAGCAGTCTGGCATATAACTGATATTATATTGTGTTGCAACAGCGGTATTTGTCAATCGTCCCACCAACTGTACGAGTGTGGCACAAGGCCTTTTTTAAGGTCGGGTCCGGGAGCAGAGCCAAGGCCCAGACGCGCTCGGCAGCTCCAAAAATGCCTCGGGTCCCTTCGGCATTCCCCTAAAAAGGGGTGACTCAGGCTCCAGGTGATAAACCTAACCTCTCCGAGGAGGGTTAGAGCCTGTGAGGGGGACAGCCCCAGAAGCTCGAGGTATGTCCAAAGACGAGACACACCCGAACAGATCCGGCTCGCTGACACCACGGCCGGCCGAAGTATGTCTCATCAACTGGATTCAGCTGATTTAAATTGTGTTGCAACAGCAGTTCTGGTATAGAACTTGCCCATAATTAACCTGTGTTAACTTCTTAAATGTTTTTATCGCATTTTCCTGAAGTTTGATCTGAAATTTTGTCTGGTAAACCATATTTTCGTGACACAGTTAACCAAACACACTTGCAATAATTCAAAAAAGAAATTTCAGCATAGACTGCTAGTCCTGAGAGGCAAACATGAACAAAATATCTTCGCGCGAGTTTTAGGTTAATGTTGATCAAACAAATTTCAAGCAGTGTTGTAAACATGAAAAAAAAAACAACAAAAAAACAAAAAATGAAAAAAAAAAGAGAAAAAGAATAAAATAAGGAAAACCAAAGCAACAACAACAAGAAATATAAAGCAACAACAAAAAACCAAACAAAACTAAAACAATAAAACAAAAACAAAAATAAAAATAAAAAAGCAAACAGATCCAAAACAAAGCAAACAAACAAAAAATGAGCAAAAAAACAAAAAACAAAAAAAACAAAAAACAAAAAAGAAAAAAACGACAAAAAACAACAGCCTCATCTATTTCTAGAACGACCTCGAACATATCGTCTACTGGTGTGGTCCGTCTAAACATTACTGTTACAAAGTATTTAACTATTTCATATCCCTTTGTGAATTTCAGTGCTTATAACACTTGTTTTGCACAATTCCCAGTTGATTATCGTTCCTATCTTGTTATGTCAGTTTTTATCGTCTTTTTATATTCTCATATATGATTTCCATTTTAATCTTTAGCTAGGCACAAGAGAGACAGTAGCCATATTGTCATATCCTATTTCGGATTTTCTGCTGTTCGTCTTAATATGTTTGTTCTGGACATCTCCCTCTAAGGATTCCGTTTCTATATTAAAGTGACATTTGCGCAAGATAACTTGGGCTGCATTTTCCCCCCAATAGAATTCTTCATGGTATTGTTTTTACTTCTATTTTCATCTTTCGGTCATAGTCTAACTGCATTTTCTGGTTGTACTGTTCTTTTTAATCTCGTGTTTGTTGCTAAGTTTATTTGTCCTCTGATGACAGAATCATCACAGACTTCAATCCTGATCAATCGTTTTTCTTCATTCGTTTTTTTTCTTTAGATTAAATCTATCGACGGGCTATTGGTCTAATGAGCAGAGTGTTCGCCAATGGTCCGGGAGACCGGAGTTCAATCCCTGGTCGAGTCATACCAAAGATTAAAAATATAGTACTTGATGCCGCCTTGTTTAACAATCAGTATTATAAGGTACGATTAAGGGTAAAGTGGAGCAATCCAGCGAACGGAGTAGCATCCTCCCCTACACCCAGGTGTAGTAGCTATTTAAAAGGGAACCTTTGGGTCACCCTCGACAAAGGTCACCAACTATTTACTTTAAATCTATCAATATTCTTGTATATAATAGTTTGTGGCGCCTGTATCACGTGATTGAAGCAATTATATCATGTGAGGTACTCACTGTGGTTAGTAGTATCGTGGTAGTTGGTGCGCTGACACATGGTGTATTGCTTCGAATTGGGCCATAACGCCGCGAAAGCAACCAGAAATATTTTTGTACGAAATGTGAAGGCGCAGTTGATTACAGTATAGTGACTAAATGGCTCATGAAATTTCGCTTGGGTTGCAAGAACCTCGACGATCAGACATTGTTGTAGGTAACTCGCCTATGACCAGAATAAAGGCCTTACCCAAAGGGTACATTAATCAAGAACTAAGCTGGTAGAGTGGAGAGTACCAGCTGTAATAAGCATCTTGCCTGTCTTCGTGTACGTTGAACCAAGGAAACCCTCTTCAGTGTCTTTGGATACATTTGTGTTGGCGCCTCTTATCTCCGTGTTGAGTTATTTATTTATTTACCGGTCATAACAGACATGGTTAAGTAGGTTTAAAACCATCGATTCCAAGGTTGTGCTTCAATCCATAACAGCAAATCCGACGAGTAGCACTCAGAGAGTATCATGCAAGCCCGGCATCTCACAGTCCAGTGCAGTTCATTATTTTCACGAGTTTGGACAAAAGTATTTGGAGCTGCTGGATTGTACCGCAACGTACCACTAAAAAATGTTGGAAAACTTTTGACTCACCTTAGAATTTAGGCAAACTCGAACGTACTATCAAAATATTGCAAAACTTTTGACTCATCCTAGTATTTTGGAAAACTCGATCGTACTACTAAAATATTGCAAAATTTTTGAGTCACTCAAGTATTTAAGCAAACTAAAATGTACTAGTAAAATATTGCAAAACTTTTGACTCATCATAGTATTTTGGCAAACTCGATCGTACTACTAAAATATTGCAAAATTTTTGACTCACTCAAGTATTTAGGCAAACTAAAACGTACTAGTAAAATATTGCAAAACTTTTGACTCATCCTAGTATTTCTGGTAGCTTCTGATTTGTGCATACATTGACTGGACCACTGACTGTTTGCATTTCAGATAGAGCTAATACCCTTCACCAGCTCTGAGTATTATTGTAGGGCAGACTGGGCTCTTTAGCCTTGGCATGGCAACCAGTTTAAGAGAAGGGAAACTCTGAATTCAAAGCTGTTAAAATCAGGATAAGAACTGAGCTTGTGTTGCATCCTGCTAAATACATACACTGACTTTTAATATAATTTTTAACTGGTCGTTCTTGCTAGGGGTCAGGTGACAGCAAGTCTTATCAATACTTCGGTAACTCCTCTTACTAATATTGCTAACTTCTGCTGTGCCTTCCTCACGCGTGATTTCAATTTTCCTCGAATTTTCTTAACTTTTTAAGCTGTTTCAAGTGCTCTGATAGCGACTGGTTAAACTGTCATTATCATGCGTCTAAATTTCTGATTGTTTTAGTGATTGATTTTAACAGCATCTCAACCTGTCTAGAGTTATTTCATGCGTAGAAGTTGGGAAATCACATACACTGAGCGTCAATGGTGGTGTAATGGTTAAAGCGATGGATTGCGGAATCGTAGTAAGCGAGTTCGTTCTCCAGTCGCGCTATTACGTTCACTTTCGGGCAAATACCCTTAGGAAAGGTATGAACCCCCTTATCCTCCCAGCTATGGGTTAAATAGTACCACTACTGTTCTTCTAGGAGAATGGCTTTGGCATTAAATAACCTAAAAAGAGTTGATATGCCATTAAACAAAGAAACCAAACCAAACCAAACTAATGATTTAAAGTTATATTGAATCAAGTAATCCTATCAAATACGAACAGTTTTAAAGTTTGATTTCGTTGGGTTTTATGGCATATCAACTATAGTAGGTTATTTCAACGAGCATTTTGCACAGAGTTAAATGGTTTCAAGAATTTCTTCATATCATTAATAACTCAAATAAACATCACTCGTTTGTTTATACAGTTAAATAATCATCCAATTCTATTTCTAACGATTCAATTTACCATTAGTCACTTGTTTATACAAAGTTTAAATGTTAAACAGTTTTATTTGACTCATAGATAGGAGCCTATCAGGTATTACCACTCCAGGTCAGAGTGGACCTGAGAGCAATAGTAATGAAGGGGTACTGCACATTCCCCAAGTATCCAGATCTGGAGCCTCACCATCTTATTGTTTCATATCATATACAGGACTCTCGTTGATTGGTGGGGTTCAGAGATGCAGTCAGTGTGTTTTATTGCACCTGCCGACTTTTTTTTAACCGGATCTATTTGACCCATTGATGAGACTATATCAAAGTGAACCTGGGAGTAATGGCAATGAAGGGGTACTCCACGGTCCCTAGATCTCCAGAACTTGAATCACACCGTCAGATGTAGTTTATTTTAATACCCAGGAGGTCTTAGTTTGTGACAATGATCGATAAGGAAAAAAAAACGTTGGTTAAATGTTTTCATTTGGAATCTAACAGTTACTCATGAGTTGAATCCCTGGAACCAGGTTTAGCGGAAAGTAAAGCGATATGCCAGTGGCGAAACAACTAAGAAGGCGAATTTGCAGATACAAGATATTCCAAGGCAAGAACTGCAGAACGAGGACAGTACACCCACGTTGAAGCATTCATTTAAAAATTACGACTAATAGCAGAATGATCCTTAAAAGAATTCTTTTTTTCTTCCGTGTTTCTTCAGAGGATGACCACTGGAAGACAATCTACTATTTACACCCAGTCACAAGAATGCTGCGAGCTCAGAAGTGATGTACTCCTGTGGACCCCTTCACATGGACGAGCAAAGGCTCGAACTTCATACAGCAGCTCTGTGCCGATACTGGATGTAGCTCTGAAAACCTACCGGAAGCAATGGACGATAGGGAAAGGTGGCGAGTAAGAGTCGGGGATATCCGTGCTGACAGCGCGAGATGATGATGATGATGATAAAGGAGATTTGCCCGTGGTGTAATGGTTATCGTCGTAGGAAATGGACACGGCGACACGAATTCAAATCCTGGACGAAACTGATTGCATTTCACATAGAACTAATACCCTTGGGAAAAGGTATGAATCTTATTATTCTCCCTCTAGCTATGGGTAAATAGTAGGGCAGACTGGGTTCTTCAGCCTTGGTGAGGCAACTAGTCTAGGAGAAGGAAAACTCTGAATTCAAACCTGTTAAACTCCGCTTAAACATTGACCTTGTGTCATATCCTGCCCGAGCCAAGTGGTTGGGTAAATAGGATAAAGGGGATTTGGCATTAAATAACCTACAATGGTTGACATGCTATAAAACCAAACCAAACCAAACGAAGTATACGAAGATTCAATCATTATTATTTCTTAAAGATTATAACTTGGATCCAAGATATAATTGCTCAAGATGTGGACTTTTGTTGAATAAAGTAGCATGTTAAATATTTGATTGCTTAGCCTTGTTTGTTGATCAGTTTTCATTTCTTTTTCTTTCCTTCAGTATTTGGTCACTCCTCAAACCGTTCAGCCGACTATAAAGACAAGCAAACTCCTCTTAATCATTAGTACTGATATAATAATAGATTGTGGGAAATTTTCTGATTTTTTAAAATCCTTTCATAAATGAATTCGCTGTCAATAGCAATTTCTAAATATTTGTATCGATTAAAACATTATTGATTTATTTGTAAATATTTAATTGTGATGGTAACAACATTGCGTCCTTTTTTGAATTATACTTTTCAAATTTGTTTATAATCCTTGATTTTCACACAGTTGTATGCTGCCTACTTGGCTGGGGCTGTAGAATTCACCGATTGCATCTCTACAGAGGGCTAAAACCCAAACAACGAGTGTTCTGGATATGGAATTAAATAATCTGATGGCGAGGCTGCAATCTTGGAAATTAGCGGAACGTGGTATACCCTTTCATTGCCATTGCTCCCATGTCCACTTTGACCCGGGGTGGTAGCACCTGATAGGGTCCGATCTATGGGTCAAATAGAACTTTTTGACGTTTAAGTATGTGTAAAAATGACTTATGTTAAATTGAATTGTTAGAAATAGAATTGTTTGACCATTTAACTGTGAGTAATTGATGTCTAATTGAATTGTTAGTGTTAAATAGCAATACATAAAAACCAATTCACTGTGTGCAAACAAATAACTAATATTGAATAGAATTATTAGTATTTGATAGAAATGATTGAAACTGTTTACTTTTGTACTGGCTCATTGGTCTTGTGGGTAGAGTGTTCGCCAAGGGTCCGAAAGACCTGGGTTCAATCCCAGGTTGCGTCATACCAAAGCCTTTAAAAATGGTACTTGATACCTCCTTGCTTAACACTCAGCAATAAGAGGTAAGGATCAAGAGTAAAGTGGAGCAATCCAGGGAAAGGAGTAGCGCTCTTCCCTACACTTCGATGTAGTAGCTATTGAAAAGGGAGCCTTCTGTTCGCCCTCGACTACGGTCGCCAACTTTTGTAAGCAAAAAAATGAGGTCAGGTTCGATTAAAAATGTTGTTAAGAAAACGTGTTTACAAGTCATATATTTAATTTGTATAAACAGGATATGGCATTAGATAACCTACAATGGTTGATATGCCATAAAACCCAACCAAACCAAATCATATATATTTAGTATATATGTATAAAGAGGATTTGGCATTAAATAACCTGCAATGGTTGATATGCCATAAAACCCAACCAAACTAAATAATATATATTTGATATATATGTATAAAGAGGATTTGGCATTAGATAACCTACAATGGTTGATATGCCATAAAATCCAACTTAACAAAACCTTTTATTCTTGTCAATAACTTCTGTCATGCAAAAATCGTTCGTTTGTTGCTTTGTTTAACGGCATATCAATCCTTTTCGGGTAATTTAATGCCGAATCAAGTCATTTTGATAAAATCTTTGTTTAATTTGGTTTGGTTTTATAACATATCAACCATTGTAAGTTATTTAATGCCAAATCCATTTTATACATATAAACAAACCTATTTCAAATTATTCAGTTTAGACAACAAAGTTAAATGGTTCCAAGTATTGCTATACATCACGAACAATTCAGTTAAACATCAGTCATTTATTTACTCGCAGATAAATGTTAAAACAGTTCCGTTTCAAATAATTCAGTTTAGCATGAATACGTAGTTTAAATGTCAAAACAGTTCTATTTCAAACAATTCAGTTTAGCATAAGTACAGTTTAGTTGTATTTTATACATAGATAGTACCCTATCAGGTACTATCTCTCCAGACCGGAGTGGATATAGGATTAATGGCAATGAAGGGGTACACCACATTTCTCAAAGCTCCAGTAATACTGGAGCCTCACCATCAGATTGTTTCGTGTCATATAGAGGACACTCTATCAGTCAAAGTCTTACCCCTCTGCCGAGATGCAGTCATTGTATTCTGCTGCTCCAGCCCACTGGGCCATATATATAATTGGTGCAACACAAATACCGCCCACATTTTAAAGTGTCGCCGGTATGATCAAAGTGAACTTAGGCAAGTGGTAATGGTAGCTCCATGTACTTAATGTCTTTCTGATACGATCAGTTACAATTATCGTTTAGATCATGTACACTGTGTGGTTACTAATCTTGAAGAGTATTGAATCTGTGATTGC
Source organism: Sepioteuthis lessoniana (assembly GCA_963585895.1). Classification (NCBI taxonomy): domain Eukaryota; kingdom Metazoa; phylum Mollusca; class Cephalopoda; order Myopsida; family Loliginidae; genus Sepioteuthis; species Sepioteuthis lessoniana. The sequence goes on from OY757911.1 coordinate 3,651,859, forward strand.
GAAATAGAAATTCCCATGGTCATTTCAAGTTAGGTCAAAATGATGCTGTTCTGGATAGAAAATTGATATTGCAATGGGTTGAAAATTCTATCTGGAACAGCATAAAACAAACAATATTTCAACAACAAACACGCGAGAGCACCGGTCCAAGCCTTGATCTTAAATGATCCTATTTAAAAAGCAAAAAACGGTAAAACATTGGTGAGATGAAGCTACCATAACTTTCACCCGAGAAGTGACAATTTGAAATGTGGGAGGTATTTCTACCGTACCCTCAATGATAACAAACAAACAAACAAACAAACTAAAAAACAAAACAAAAAAAAAAGAAGTGCGAATCCTCCTTTCGCCTGAGTAAGTAACTGCCGATTGAACTGACTGATAGCATTAACTTAGTAATACTAACGCAGGGCATACATACATGCCACTGATGTTATGCAGAAGGTCTTTGAGCCTGTCTTTAATCCCTGGCAGAGTGCTCTAATTCTACTCAGAAACTAGGCAGAGTACCAAGGAGTGACAGTATTATCTGAAACAAAAAGCACTGATACTTCACTGATCCAAGGCCGGAGTGTGATATTTTTATTTTTGACAGAGAGTACTATTTGCTCTTTAATCCAAGTCGGAAAATTGGTGAGTTATAATTTGATCTGAGGTATAACGTACTGATACGTGGTGCTTTCAATAAGTTTCTAGATTTTTTTGTACAGGCATTTAAAATTGTCGTAGACTCTTGAAAAGTCAGTGTGTTATTGGTATGCATCTTATGAGATGACTGATCAATTTTTATGATTTCAGGATTAAATGAACAGCTACAGCAGCAATTGGAATAAATCCTACTAAAACCTGATTGTCATAGCTGGTGAATTTCAAAAATGTAATCTGGACGTGACGACACTTTAGAAGAACGATATGCAATATAATTCTGTTTTAAACTTGGAAAAAATGATGCCACAGAAACGTATGGAATGCTTCAGACTGCTTTTAAACCTTCTTGCATGAATCGAGCATCAGTTTTTAAGTGGCATAAGAGATTCAAAGAAGGCAGGGAGTCTGTGAGGGAGGATGAGAGGTGTGGGAGAAGTAAGGAAGTCAGTACACCAGAGCTGATTGGCCAAAGGGTTAGGGTTACTATGTTGAGATTTTAAGGGAGTTCAGGAAGAGATTCCTAGGGAATAGGACAGCACTCTTCAAATCGGCTCAGTGGCATTTCCAGCCGGACAATGCACCAGTCCACAACTCCATCCTTGTCACAGACTATTTGACCAAGATGGGCATCAAGACAGTTTCTCAGCCTCTCTATAGTTGAGACATTGCTCCCTGTGACTTTTGATTATTCCCTAAGCTCAGAGGCTGTCGTTATGAGACAATTGAGGAGATGAAAGAGGCTGTGACGAAGGTCATTGACACGCTCACACAAGAAGACCTCTATGAAGCCTTCCAGAAGTTGTTGGAACGGTACAACAAGTAAATTGCAGCCGGAGGAAATTACTTGGAAGGGGACTAGAGTTTCATGTGTGTACTATCAATAAAAGTGCCCATACGAAAAAAGCCTGGAAACTTATTAAAGATCCTCGTACTTCATTTACAACTCCAATTGAAAGTTGATCTAAACGATTATAACTTTGATGTTGAGTATAATCGCTCAAAATGTGGATATTTGTTGGATGAAATGGTAAATGTATTTACCAGACCCCTCCGCCCTGGTAGAATTTACCACAAGGTTCATTTTTTAAGCAGAGTTTAACACGTGTAAATTCAGAGTTTTCATTTTTCTACACCGGCTGCCTTGCCAAGGTTTAAGAGCCCACTCTGCAAAACTATTTACCGATAGATGGAGAGAGAATAGCTGGATTAATACCTTTCTCAAAAGTATTAACACGATATGAAATGAAACAGCCTCATCCAGGATTTAAACTCGGGTCGCTGTGTCCATATCCTTCGAGGTTGACCATTGCACCACAAACGTCTGGATGGAGTCATATACCACCTATCTGATGGCTTACCAGTCTTAGAAACTAGTATTACAAAGATATTGAAATATCACTTTCATACCGCAGAAGTTGTTTAAGAAGATTTTTACAGAGAGTGGGAAATATTTGAGGATAATTTTTTTGTTAAGATTATGGAGATATTAGTAAAAATTGTTCGCTTTAGTTGGGTTTTATGGCATATGTTCACTTTCTGACGAATACTTTGGGGTTAAATAGTACCACTACTGTTCTTCTACAATAACTATTTACTGGTATCTGTAGAAAGAATATCTGGATTTATGCTTTGGCATTGAATAACCTGCGAAGGTTGATATGCTATTAAACAAAGAAACCAAACCGAACTAATTAGAGATGTCATCGTGTTTCTTGCACACAACAAAAAAGTGTGTAGACCACATCAAAAACAAAGAAGTTCCCGTGACGTAGTGGCTAGCATGCTGGATTGCGACACCGTCGGAAGTGAGTTCGAACTCCAGTCGCTCTATTACGTTCACTTTGGAACTTAAAGCCTAGGGAAACGTATCTTTCCACAAAGAGATGGGCAAACTCCATTTGGCGTAGTCGTTGTTAAAAAATAATCTTAGGTTGGTAGTAATTTACGCCACCAAATATCCACCTTTAGTGAAAGACTCCTGTTGTATAAGTGTCAGGCTTTTACTTGGTATAGCTTTGGTTGTTGTCTATCATCTTTTGACAAACTAGTTTATTTTTTATATGCGTGCTCAAGTCAAATGTACGATTATTATCGCTGAGGTTTGAATGGCAGCTATTGTCGTTAAATCACCAACTCTTTTCTAAATATTCTCGCAGATCCTAGTCACGCTGTGGTCTGGGAAGTCTCAGGCTTTCTTGTATTTTTCATTTATCATACTAGCTGAAGTACGCGTCTACGCCGTGTCAAAATCAAGTCTTGGATAACGGTACATGATGTTATCAATAAAACGATTCTTTAGTGCTGATTGTTAGTTGTTTCGTGGTCTTTTCGTCTGAGTCAAGTTATACAAATCTAACAATCATCAAAAAATATCAAGACTGAAACTATTCATTTATTTTGTTTCAATAGGTAAAATTAAAAAGAAGACGTGTGTACAGCTGAATAAACGGGTGATGTAGAGACGTTTAGATGAAGTTTAGACGAATTTGAAAGATTTCATAAAACTAGCATTTTAGGTGAAAGACAGAATTTTGCAAGTACAACACCATAAGTATACACAAGGTCCAGTCTCGTGCGAATTTTTCGAGTTTTCTACTCCGAAAATTAATCTCAAGAGTAAGATTTGATGACCTGGATAACATTAAATGAAATGTTTTTTTCGATATTTTCTGACGTAATGGCTTTAGTAAAACACAGAATTGTGCAAGTACAACATTCTCTGTACTCACCGAGTGACTTTATCTTGTTTCTAAACTGATAATTAAAGGAAAAGATTTGAGGTCATGTAGAACATTAAAAAAATTTAACGATGTAGCTTCACACCGAGTCAGAAGAGGAGTTTTAGAGGTGATTCGAACAATGGAAAACTCGCTGGAATAAATATGCTGAATAGAAGGGGACTATTTTCAAGAAAATTAATATTTGGCTTGGCAAATACATTTTAAGTTTACTTTTGTTATTACTTTGACAGAGTGTACATATACTACACTGATCCTTATCTTAGATCCAGAGAGAGACAGTTACAAAAGACCACTCATATACTAGGCTGATCTTCGACAGAGACACGGAGAGAAACACTGCGAAATGTCACACTTTTATAACACTGAACTTTGTTTGGAACCAGAAAAGCGATATTGTGACAAAGCACACATTTACAACTCTGATCCTAGACTGACCCGTACTGAAACACATTGATAGAGCTCAGATATACTACACAGATCCTTGGCTGAAACCAAGAGTGGGGACAATTTGACAGTGCCCATATATACTATTGTAAATCCAGACTGTGAAGCGAAGAGGAACACCTTGATACAGCTCACTGATTTAATACTGAGTTCCGCAGAGGTCATTTTGATAGAGAACACATATGCCGCACTGATCCGAGACTGAGGTCCACAGAAGAACACCTTGATAGAGCTCACTGATTTAATACTGAGTTCCGCTGAGATCATTTTGATAGAACACACATATGCCGCACTGATCCGAGACTGAGATCCATAGAAGAACACTTTGGTAGAGCTCACTGATTCAATACTGAGTTCCGCTGAAATCATTTTGATAGAACACACATATGCTGCACTGATCCGAGACTGAGTTCCATAGAAGAACACTTTGATACAGCTCACTGATTCAATACTGAGTTCCGCTGAGATCATTTTGATAGTGCACACATATGCCGCACTGATCCGAGACTGAGGTCACAGAAGAACACCTTGATAGAGCTCACTGATTTAATACTGAGTTCCGCTGAGATCATTTTGATAGAACACACATATGCCGCACTGATCCGAGACTGAGATCCATAGAAGAACACTTTGGTAGAGCTCACTGATTCAATACTGAGTTCCGCTGAAATCATTTTGATAGAACACACATATGCTGCACTGATCCGAGACTGAGTTCCATAGAAGAACACTTTGATACAGCTCACTGATTAAATACTGAGTTCCGCTGAGATCATTTTGATAGTGCACACATATGCTGCACTGATCCGAGACTGAGGTCCATAGAAGAACACTTTGATAGAGCTCACTGTTTCAATACTGAGTTCCGCTGAGATAATTTTGATAGAGCACACATATGCTGCACTGATCTGAGATTGAGTTCCATAGAAGAACACTTTGATACAGCTCACTGATTAAATACGGAGTTCCGCTGAGATCATTTTGATAGAGCACACATATGCCGCACTGATCCGAGACTGAGTTCCACAGAAGAACACTTTGATACAGCTCACTGATCCAATACTGAGTTCCGCTGAGATAATTTTGATAGAGCACACATATGCTGCACTGATCCGAGACTGAGTTTCACAGAAGAACACTTTGATTGAGTTCACATATACTGCACTGATCTGAAACTGAGATCCAGAGAGTGACATAGCAATAGAACACACATATTCTTCACTGATCCTATTGGCTGAGACCCGTAGAGAAACACTTTAACAGAACATACATATGTTACCTTGATCTTGTTTTGAGACTCTGGGAGCGACATATACGTGGTGCATTCGATAAGTTTACAGACTTTTTTGTACAGGCATTTAAAATTGTCGTAGACTCTTGAAAAGTCAGTGTGTTATTGCTATACATCTTATGAGATGACTGGCCAATTTTTATGATTTCAGGATTAAATGAACAGCTACAGCAGAAACTGAATTACAACCTACAAAAGCCTGATTGTCACAGCTGGTGATTTTCAAAAATGCAATCTGGACGTGAGGACACTTTAAAAGAACGATATGCAATAAAATTCTGTTTTAAACGTGGAAAAAATGCCACAGAAACGTATGGAATGCTTCTGACTGCTTTTCGACCATCTTGCATGAATCGAGCATCAGCTTTTGAGTGGCATAAGGGATTCAAGGAAGGCAGAGAGTCTGTGAGGGAGGATGAGAGGTATGGGAGGAGAACGGAAGTCAATCCACTGCGTTGATTAGCCAAAGGGTTAGGGTTAGGGTTACTATGTTGAGATTTTAAGGGAGTTCAGGAAGAGATTCCCAGGGAAGAGGCCAGCACTGTTCAAATCGAGTCAGTGGCATTTCCAACAGGACAATACACCAGTTCACAACTCCATCCTTGTCACAGACTATTTGACCAAGATGGGCATCAAGACAGTACCTCGCCCTCCCTATAGTCGAGACCTTGCTCACCGTGACTTTTTGTTATTTCCTAAGCTCAGAGGCAGTCGTTATGAGACAATTGAGGAGATGAAAGATGCTGTGACGAAGGTTATTGACACGCTCACACAAGAGGACTTCCATGGGGCCTTCCAGAAGTTGTTGGAACGGTACAACGAGTGCATTGCAACAGGAAGAGATTACTTCGAAGAGGACTAGAGTTTCATGTGTGTACTATCAATAAAAGTACCCATACGAACAAAGTCTGGAAACTTATTTAATGGTCCTCGTACTTCGCTGCTCCAATGCTGAGACCTGGAGAGCGACACTTTGATAGAGCTTATAAATTCTAAAATGATTCTGGGCAGAAATTTAGAGTATACATACTCGGCTAACCCTATTCGAGTTGATTGGAATCGAAACTTTGATCCTAGATTTAAAAAATAGAGATACTTCTCTTTTATACTTGGCGATAGAGCTGACCTTTAAATTGTGCGCCTACTTTAAATAACAGTTCTATTTCTTTAGACAAAAATTGCTGTATTCTGCTTATATTTCTATATTTATTTGAGTTCTGAAAATGTTGGCACATGGCCTCATTTCTTGAAAATCGAATACAGTGTAAAGCCTTTACTTCAACTATTTAAACACTCAAGTCCTCCTTTTCAAGTAATAAAATATTCAGGTTTGCACTATTTCTGTGCGATATCAAATCGCTTTATCAACGAAACTTCTTTTATTCTAATCCCACTAGAATAATGTCTTCACTTTTATTCGTAATGGACGTTCATTTATAACATGTATTAGTTTCCTCATGGCTCGGCCATCCATTCTGCATTTCTTTTGATACTATAGACCCGATTTTTCAATAGCCGACCATATCAGATTAGCCTCTAATGCCTCTATCTGAACGCTTATTATAAACATTCTTCTCGCTTAATCATCTCTCTCTCTCATTCTTTTCGAGTTGCATTTTCTGTCTTCCTAATAAATTACTCCCGACATACATTGCTTTCTTTTTTCTTTTGTTTTGCTTATTCTTTCCGCCATTTTATATTATCGTCTGCTTTGTCTATTCTTTTATTTTTTTCTTGCTTTTTATTTTTAATTTTCTGTTCCTGTATCACAATTTATGTCAGTTCCTCATTATACTCGTAATCTTTTCATTACTACTTCCACAAATCTTTTCTCTTTTCCGCTTTGCGATGGTGATGCTTATATTGTCTTTAACATTATACGGTTATCACCTCGTTCATTTGCCTCTTATATTCTATGCGAACATTACTTTTGATGTGCAACACTTTATACGGCTAGGACAGTTTACCTGTTAATCTTTGTTCTCATCTCTTTGGTCTAATAATAATAAAAAAAGGAGAGAATATTGAAAAAAGGATATTGACTCATGAGTTGATAGATTTTGAATATTCCATGTATTATTTTTTATTTCGAAAATCTTTCATTATAGTTATCTTCAAGCATAATCTACTTAATCAATCATCGATAAATCATTCATTGGTATAACTCTTTGAATTGATTAGCAATCCGGACTGAATGATCGATTATTGATTATTGATATCAACTTGCTGAACGCGTGGGAATTTTACGGTTTAATCAGAAACAACAACCAAAGATTAAAAAAATCAATATTATATTTTAATACTTTATTCCTGAGCCACGTACATATCGGAATAATATTTTGAAATTACAGTATTATGGTACTACCCCTTCCATTATCCCGTGTTACACGTGCCTGATGATCAGTGGCACGTGATACTCCGAGCAATGAATTTCTAAAATTATACTTATGGCTTATTTCTAGTTTTTATTTTTCGTTAAATCTCGATAGATAGTTATAGAACGATGAATATCTGTCCTATTTTCAATAGATAAATACGAAAGGGGTTAAAATTGGCAAGCAGTGGTAGTTTCGTTTTAATTTTTATTTTAAAACAGAAATGGTGAAAATAAAGCTCAGTCGAGTCATTGCTCCCTGTGACTTTTGGTTATTCCTTAAGCTCAGAGGTTGTCGTTATGAGACAATTGAGGAGATGAAAGAGGCTGTGACGAAAGTCATTGACACGCTCACACAAGGGGACTTCCATGGGGCCTTCCAGAAGTTATTGGAACAGTACAACAAGTGCATTGCAGCCGGAGGAGACTACTTCGTAGGGGACTAGAGTTTCATGTGTGTACTATCGATAAAAGTACCCATACGAAAAAAGTCTGGAAACTTATCGTATGCACCTCGTATTTTCCTTCTGTGATCATGTACGCGGGCAAAATTTATTAGATAACAAATCCCTTTCTTTAGGTCAATCATAACTCAGGCAGATTCCGTTTTGTGCATGAATTCTTGGTCACTTTGGTCAAACTGCTGTCTCTTGCACAGTTCCCAGTAAATCACCTCTCCCACCCAGTCATGTCTGTTCCTGTAATCCTTGTATACTAGTTTGCAGCATTCACTTTTTATGTGATTAACTGTTTCATCTCTTTCTTTGCATGACTTCACTTGTAATTCTTCTTCTGAGCTTTGACATAACTTGTCTTCATGGCGTTTTGTGTTGCCGTTAATAAAAGTTCAGTTTTTCTTTTTACGTTTCCCTTTTGTAGACACGTCAAGGTCAGCCCATGCGCAATTTTCTTAGTCTGTCACTTGAAGCGTTCATAAATTGAATGATAGGTTTGGTTGGGTTTATGGCATATCAACCATAGTAGGTTATTTGATATCAAATCCATTTAATACACAAACAGTTCTATTTCAAACAATTCAGTTTAGCACGAGTACAATTTTTTGTTTACTCACAGTTGAATATGAAAACAATTTTATTTCAAACAATTCAGTTTAGCATAAGTACAGTTTAAATGTAAAATACTTCTATTTGACCCATACATAGGCCCTTATCAGGAGGTATCACTCTGGATCAGAATGGATCTGGGAGTGATGGCAATAAAGGGGTACTCCACAGTCCCCAAAGCTACAGTATTACGAAAACTTCACCGTAAGATTGTTTAGTGTGATATCCATGACACTCGTTTGGGGAGTCTTACCCCTGTGCAGAGGTGCAGTCGGTGTATTCTGCTGCTCCAGCCGACTGGGTCAGTGTTCATAGAGTTGTTTTTTTTTTCTCATTTTTGTTTCCTTGATTCTTTGATTATTGCGTTTTTGTTCGCCATTAATTTATTTCTCTTGAGATTGCAATTACTGACGGTTAAGATTAGATTCTCTCTGTTATTTCTTGTATATTCTTTGTGCTCTTGAATAGGTGCATTCACACAATCTTCACTGCTGCTCATGTTTTTGTCGTCTCTTGGTGTAAGGCCTTGCGCAACAATTTACTTATTCTATGGCCCTTATTTCTGAGCTCCTTTCTTGTCCAGTTTAAGAACGGCCCTGAGTATCTTATTAGGGAGACTGTCCATGAATTTATTTCTTTAATTAGATTTCTGCTGCAAAGTTTGCTTTTAAGATGTTTTCTTGTTCCGAGTTACTCCTTTCTTAAATTCCGTTTCTTTTCGCTTTGCTTGACGTTGTCTGCTATTTTATTCCCCGGTATTTGTAATTTTCTTTTTTGTGTTCTGATGTTTTCACGATTGGGACATAGGGACGTTCACTTTCAGACAAATACCCTTGGGAAAGGTATGAAACCCCTAATCCTCCCAGTTATGGGTTAAATAGTACCGATGCTGTTCTGAAAGAATGGCTTTAGCCTTTAGTAACCTACGAAGGGTGATGTGCCAAGATATATACGTATGATAACTAATCTCTTCTTGTAAGTTTGTAGTCGCTATTGCACTTTTCTTCGAATATAATTTAGTTAGATCATCGTTATGAAAAATTGGTTTACTCTTATTTGGTTTCTTCGTTTAATGGCATATCAAACTTCGTGGGTTATTCAACATCACAGCCATCTTTGTAGAAGAACATTAGTGGGACTATTTAGCCCAAAGCTGTATCGATAAGAGATTTATATCACTCCCAAGGGTTTTAGTCCGAAAGAGAACGAAATTGTGCGACTGGAATTCGAACTCGTTTACGACGATATCCCAGTTTAACACGTTAGCCACTACAGCGCGGGAATCCCACAATGACAAGTCTCCTCGAAGTTTTTTTGGATTTCAACTTCTGCAAGGATTTCTGTTGTAGCTGATTGTTCCACGCTCCAAAAGTCGGAACTCACATGATAAAGTTGACTATTCTCTTGCAGATTTTGAACACACACACACACACACACACACACACACACACACACACACACACACACACACACACATGTATATGTATATATAGATACATATATACATATACGTAGGATTGGTTGGTTGGTTGTTTTGTTTTACGGTGTATCAACCATTTTCGGGCGATTCAACGCTGAATTAAAATCTTAAACAATTCAGTTTAGAATACGTATAATTTTTGTTTACAATCAGTTAAATGTCAAAACAGTTCTATTTCAAACAAATCAGTTTAGCATAAGTAGACAGTTTATTTCTATTTGAAATAGTTCTATTTAAAACAGTTCAGTTTGGCATAGTGCGCAGTTTAAATGTCAAAACACTCCTATTTTAGTCTAACAGTTCTAATTCAAACAATTCAGTTTAGTCTAAGTATAGTTTTTGTTTACATTCAGTTAAATGTCAAAACAGTTCTATTTCGAACAATTCAGCTTAACGTAAGTAGAGTTTCAAAGGCAAAAACAGTTCCATTTCAAATAAGTCAGTTTAGCATACAAAAAGAGTTCTTTTTCAAGCAGTTCAGTTTAGTATAAGTACACATTTTAGTTTTGTTTGACCCATAGATAGGGCCCTATCCGGTACTACCACTTCTGGCAAGAGTGGACCTGGGAGCAATGGCAAGGAAGGGGTACTACACATTCCATAAAGCTCCAGCATAACAAGAATCACACTATCAGATTGTTTAGTGTCATAATCAGGATACTCGTTGTGGACCAGGGGGCGTGTCTTACCCCTCTGCAGAGATGCAATCGGTATATTCTACGGCCTCAGCCGACTGGGAAAATAAACGTTGGAATAAGATTCACACACACACACACACACACACACACACACACACACACACACACACACACATATATATATATATATATATAATATATATATATATAATCTATTGTATGAGAAATTCTATGTTTTTAAAAATTGAATCATTCAAAATTTAAAAAAATGAATCAATAAATAAAAATAAAATAAAAATTGACGAAGAAAATAAGAAAAAAAAAAAAACCTAAGAAAAAGAGAGGAATGAACTAAAATGAAGAAAATCATCTGGAAGGAAAAAATAAAATTAAAAACGGGAAAAGGATTGAAGAAAAAAAAAAAGAAATTATAACGAAAAAGGAAACTGCAAAGAAGAAAGTAATATATATATATATATATATATATATATATATATATATATATATACATATATATATATATAAATATATATATATATATATATATATATACACACATATATATATATATATATACACATATAAATATATATATATATACATATATATACATATACATATATATATATATATATATATATACATATATATATATATATATATATATCATCATCATCATATCGTGCTGGCAGCACGGATATCCCTGACCCTCTCTCGCCACTCCTCCCTATCGTTCATCGCCCTAGGCAGGTCTTCAAGACAACATCCTGTATCCTCACACAGCTGCTGAATGTACGTTCGTGCTGGTCGTCCTGCTTTTGCGCGGCCGTGTGTGGGGATCAAAAAACTAAGAAAAAGAGAGGAATGAACTAAAATGAAGAAAATCATCTGGAAGGAAAAAAAAAATTAAAAACGGGAAAAGGATTGAAGAAAAAAAAAAAAAAGAAAATATAACGAAAAAGGAAACTGCAAAGAAGAAAGTAATATATATATATATATATATATATATATATATATATATATATATATATATATATATATATATAATCTATTTTATGAGAAATTCTATTTTTTAAAAATTGAATCATTGAAAATCTAAAAAAAAATAAACCAAGAGATAAAAATAAAATAAGAATTGGCGAAGAAAATAAGAAAGAAGAAAAAAAACTAAGAAAAAGAGAGGAATGAAAGAAAATGAAGAAAATCATCTGGAAGGAAAAAAACAAATTTAAAAACGGGAAAAGAATTTAAGAAAAAAATAGGAAGTATAACGAAAAAGAAAAAAATAGGAAGTATAACGAAAAAGAAAAAAATAGGAAGTATAACGAAAAAGAAAAAAAATAGGAAGTATAACGAAAAAGAAAAAAATAGGAAGTATAACGAAAAAGAAAAAAATAGGAAGTATAACGAAAAAGAAAAAAATAGGAAGTATAACGAAAAAGAAAAAAATAGGAAGTATAACGAAAAAGAAAAAAATAGGAAGTATAACGAAAAAGAAAAAAATAGGAAGTATAACGAAAAAGAAAAAAAATAGGAAGTATAACGAAAAAGAAAAAAATAGGAAGTATAACGAAAAAGAAAACTGCGAAGGAGAAAGTGATGCAAAAAAAAAAAAAATGAAGAAATAAAACAAGAAAATTGAGAAAAGATGGGTTATAAAAGGAACAATTAAATGTAATGTTCTGCATTCGGAAAGCGAGAAAACCCGAATGTCGAAATTATATTAAATGTTACTCGTTGATTTCAATTTGGTTATGACGGCCTTTATCTGTGTCTACGAATCCATTTATTAAAGACACGTGAAGCAATGCATAAACATTATCGTTATTTGTTGGCGGTTTACAAATTTTGTTTTTTTAAAGTGAATTTTTATTAGGCTGTCAATATTATTTGCTATTGTTTACAACCAACCTTCTTACGTAGCGTAATCTAATATTATCGTCTGGTTAGATCACTACTAATTCATAGAAAGCCAAAAAGTAATTTCTTTTTTTCTTTTTTATTCTTTTTCCTTTGTTATTTATCAACTAACCTTCCCCGCCTCCCTGCAATCAAATTAATAGATGAAAAGGTTATTTATAAAAAAAAAAAAAAATGAATAAGATAAGATAAAATAAAGGGAAAATAAATTCAAGTAACAAAGCCCAAAATCAATCGTCTTAATATGTTTCGGCAAATTCAATACTTTTACGAATAATTTTCCCCAGATTCGAAGCAGTCATCATGAAAGAAAAAAGAAAAAGAAAGAAAAAGTCGGAATTAAAACTGCACTGTGTTCTGTCATTGCTTTTTATAGGATTACGTTGGCGGCTTTAAGATTTGACTCGTGAGTTCCACGTCACAAAGTCGAAAGCCGTCGCCATGTTTTTGGTGTCCACCTGTCGTCATTTTTCTGCCTTCAGTGATTCATTATCATCCCACTCGTTCCTGTCGTCGAAAACTAAACGAACAAATCATCTGTTGTGTTTATTTTCCTCATACAGATGAACTTCATGCCGTTACAAGGCTTCGTAATGATATTATACATGCTAATACTACCTCTTTTCTGAATGAGAACATTCTTTCTTTCTTTCTATCTATCTATCTATCTATCTAGAGATTGCCACGAGTACAGAGCACTTAATGACTAAATCATTTGTAATGATCTGCGAGACAAGCTTGGTAACATTTATATATATATATATATATATATTTAGTAGTATTATTCGGTCTAGTTAAACCAGAGTTAGGAGTAATTCCTTCAGGACAAGAAAATCATTCAAAAGGTGAACATTCAAATTTTCCTGGTTTATTTTATCCATAAGATATGAAGAAGTCCTGTTATATTTTTCTTCGTGTTTTTGGTTTACATCAGAAACACAAAATAGGATGGAAATAAATTTATAATCCTAAAATAACCGGGGTCTTTGGTTTTTTCTTTAAAGAATATATATATATATATATATATATATATATATATATATATATATATATATATGCGCGTGTGTGTTACTATTTGTTGGCGCAGAAATGCATATTAACTGTACGAATTTAAACTACAAATATTCATTCTAGTTATCAATTTCTGTTTTAAAAATTGGCTGATCAATAATTCATAAATCTAACTAAATATATGTAAGATGACCTAGTAAAAAATATAATAATAACCATTATATCCGAAAAGCATTGGCCAGTCGGCTGGGGCTGTAGAATACACAGATTGCACCTCTGTGGAGGGGTAAGACCCCCAAAATGAGTGTCCTGGATATGACACTAAACAATCTGATGGCGAGGTTCTAGTAATGGTGGAGCTTTGGGGAATGCAGAGTATCCCTTCAATGCCATCCCTCCTAGGTTCCACTTTGGCCCGGAGTGGTAGCACCTGATTGGGTCCTATTTGTGGGTCAAATAGAACTAAACAGCGTACTTATGCTAAACTGAACTGCTTGAAATGGAACTATTGAAACTGTATTTATGCTAAACTGAATTGTTTAAAAAATAACTGTTTTAACAATTAACATTTAAGTTAAAGTGAATTTAAAAAAACAAACTGTTTTGACATTTAACTGTGCGTAAACAAAATGTATACTTATACTAAACTGAATTGGTTGAATTAAAATTTTTTGACTAAAGTGAATAGCTTGAAATAGAAATGTTTTTGATAATTAAACTGTGTACTCATGCTAAACTGAATTGTTTGAAATAGAACTGATTATTTGTATAAAAATGGAATAGGCATTAAATAACCTTTAAAAGTTGATATGCCTTAAAACCTAACCAACTAACCAACCGAAAAAGCAAAAACAAAACAAAAAACAAACCTAAAACATATCACACACACACACACACACACACACACACACACACAAAATCTGAATTAAAAAAATGGAATTAGGTTTTGTAAAGTATTTTGCCTTTGTTGGTTCATATGTTTATCCAACTTTTAGTTCACTTTTTCTGGGGTGATTCAATTTGCAATAAAGCTAACGATGCCGGTTTCAGAGAAGGTCAATTTCGATAACATTATCACTTTTGAGATTAATTATAAATAAAGTAGGCGATCTTAGACGAGGGTGATTCGAAGGCTCCCTTTTCAATAGCTACTACACCGAGGTGTAGGGGAGGGCGCTACTCCATTCCCTGGATTGATCCATTTTATCCTTGATCCTTTCCTTATAATGCTGATTGTTTAGTAAGTCGGCGTCAAATACCATTTTTTGAGTCTTTGGTATGACTCGATCTGCGACTGAACCCCGGTTTCCCGGACTATAGGCGAACACTTTACTCATTAGCAAATAGAACGCTGCATCCTTGCTTTTTCTTCTGGCATTTTGTTAGAGTCTATGTGGTGCAGCCATACAATAGTGCTGACACAGCTATAGCTTGGAAGAAGTCCCACTTTAATTTATCACTGGGATTAGATTTCCATATGGTCGATAACCTGTCGATAATAGTTCATACCTTTCCGATGCGTATGTTGACATCGCTTTCAGTAGACGCGATGTTGCTACCAAGGAATGTAAGATGATGTACTATTTTCAGAAGCATGTCATTGAAAGTGGAGATAGCACTATCTTGTTTAAAACACATGAACTCTGTTTTATCTGAATTTACGTAGAGATCAATTCCCTTTGCTGACTGTTCCAGGCTGTGCAGCACGTATTGGGCTTCGGTAGGAGAATTTGCAAGAAGCACTGGATAATTTGCATCATCTGCATCCGTTATAGTTTCTGCGGAGTATCATCTGTTTCAAGCCTTTTTTCAGTTTGAGGTAATGCAGTTTGCTATATCTATAAATAAATAGTTCTACATATCGGTGATACTGCTTATATCTAAGTTAGGATAGTCCCCAGGAGTTGATAGTATTCCCATCATTCCCTTGCCCAGTCAGCTGGGACTGTAGAATACACCGACAGAACCTCGGCAGAGTGATAAGACCCCTCCCCCAAAACTAGTATCCTGTATATAAAACTAAACAATCTGATGGTAAGGTTCCAGTAATGCTGGAGCTTTGGGGAATGCAGAGTACCCCATCCTTGCCATCGCTCCCAGGTCCACTCTGGTCTAGAGTGGTATCACCTGATAGGGTTCTATCTAGGGGTCAAATAGAACTAAAATCCGTACTTATGTTAAACTGAATTACTTGAAATAGAACACTTTTGTTATTTAAACTGCGTAATTATGCTAAACTGAACAACATGAAATAGAACTGTTTTGACATTTAGCTGTGTATAAACAAAAACAAAAAACTATATTTATACTAACCTGGATTGTTTGAATTAAAACTGTTTGAAAAAATTTGAAATAGAAATGTTTTTGATAATTAGACTGTGTACTTATGCAAAACTGAATTGTTTGAAATAGAACTGTTCATTTGTATAAAAATGGATTTAGCATTAAATAACCTACAAAGGTTGATACGTCATAAAACCCAAACAAACAAACGGACAAACAAACAGCATTCCCTACAAAACTGTAGAAAGGGAGACTCTTGGTCGGTTGATTGCATAGCCGAGAAACTGAAACTGAATATAACACTGATATCTCACTTTGTCCGATACATTCACCAATATTTACATGAAAACATCTTGAAATACGATCATTTAAATTCATTCAAAGAAATCGCAATTGGATTCAACTATGACCTCCAAAAAACTTGGGAATCTCCGGCAAAAGCCTTTCCGACGGTCTCTGTTTAAATTGATAAATGCTGCCATTATCTTTGCCGTCAGTTCTATTTTGATGCTGCATGGAGTTTTGATGGCTCCTCGTTCAACAGCCTTCCACACATGATAATCAAGGGTATTGCCATTTGGTGTGTGTGTAATGCAGTCGCAGAAATTTTCTGACTGCCAAGTCTGTGTTCTCCCGCTTGTGTGGCATAGCGCAGAGACATGTTGTTAGATGGAGGGTTTATCAGTAACCACTGTGGGAAGAAAAGAAGGAGGAAGAAATAAGAAAGAAAAAAGGAATGGAAAAATAAGTAAAGGATGAAAAGAGAAGGAAACAAACGGTGAAATAAATGAAGTGGCAGAAGAAAGATTGGAAGAAATATTGAAGGAAAGAAAAATGAAGAGAGAAAGAATTAAAGAAGAATGTAAGCAAGGAAAGAAACGAAGGAGTAAATAATGAAAAGAAGAAAAAAGGAAAAAAAAAAGAAGGATGGCATGATACAAGAAAACAAGGAAAAAAAGGGGAAGAAAGAAAAGAAGAAAGAAACAAAAGACAGAATGAAAGTTAGAAATAAAAGAAGAAAAAAAGGAAGCAGGTACAGAAAAAAGATTGAAAAGAAAAGATGAAGAAAAAAGGAAAAAGGAAGAAAAAAAGAAAGAAAGGGGAGAAGAAAGAAAGAAACAAAGAAGGAAGAGGGTGGGAGAGAAGAAAGAAGGATAGAAAGAGAGGAAAAGAAAAAGAAGGAAGAAAGAAAGAAAGAAAAAAGAAAGGGAGGAAGAGAAGAAAAAAGAAAAAAAGAAAAGAAAAGATGAAAGAAAGAAAAAAGAGAGCGAGAGAAGAAAGAAAGAAAGACGGAAAAGGAAAGGAGGAAGCGAAGAAGACAGAAAGGAAGAGAGGAAAAGAAGGAAGAATGAAACCGAAAGGAAAGAATGGATTAAAAAAGAAAGAAAGAAGAAAGTTTAAATAAAAAAGAAGGAAAAGGGAAAAAAAGAAAGGAAGGGGAGAAGAAAAAAGAAAGAAAGAAAGAAAGGGAGGAAGAGAAGAAAGAAGGATAGAAAGAGAGGAAAAGAAAAAAGAAGGAAGAAAGAAAGAAAGAATGAAAGGGAGGAAGAGAAGAAAAAAAAAGAAAAGAAAAGATGAAAGAAAGAAAAAAGAGAGCGAGAGAAGTAAGAAAGAAAGAAAGAAAGAAAGAAAAGGAAAGGAGGAAGAGAAGAAGATAGAAAGAGAGGAAAAGAAGGAAGAATGAAACCGAAAGGAAAGAATGGATTAAAAAAGAAAGAAAGAAGAAAGTTTAAATAAAAAAGGAAAAGGAAAAAAAGAAAGGAAGGAAAGAAGTAAGGAACGAATGAAAGAAGGAAGAAAGTAAAGAAAAATGAGAAGAAGAATAATACGGGAAAGCAAGGGGAAAAAAAAAGACTGAATGAATGACAAATGAATATAATCGAGAGAAAGAAAATTTTACGTGAATGAATGGAAAAATAAGAAAGAGAGGTAGAAAGAAACAAAAATGACATAATCCTCCTCCCCCTCCACCTCCTCTGAAAAAACGAATTAATATAATAATATAAAAAGATAAGAAAAACGACAAAATGTCAAAAAATAGGAGTGTCTACTTTGGCTTAATTTTAACATCTGGTTCAGTTTTCTAATACTGAAATTCATATATATATATATATATATATATATATATATATATATATATATATATATATGCTGCACTTCTGTTCTATTTACTGCCCTCTCAAAAAACACACCCTTTTTTCTGCTGTTTCAGAAGAGTTCAAACGCATAAAGCATGTCTTTATTTCATTAAAACTCTTATCCCCATCCTCCATCATGTATAAAATTTCTTGATAAATCCATAAATTGCCCCAGTTTTACTGGCCAATTTTATAGCGGCATATGGAATGCTTTCTAGACAGAAATTCCAGTTTTATTCCTCTCACAGACTTCACAGTTCCACGCGATTTACCATTTGGATAGCGACAGATTCTCATCTAATTACGATCATCAAATAAGAAAGGTTAGTTGGTTGGTTTTTGTTTTATGGCATATCAACCCTTGTAGGTTATTTAGTACCAAATCATGTTTTTACCGTGGACTTTTAACTTGATGGTTTGTAGGTAACTACATGGACTGACACATTTTAAAAAGTCATGATATTTTTTATCAAGTGGGTAGAGTGTTCGCCAATGGTCCGGGAGACCGGAGTTCAATCCCAGGTGGTGTCATACCAAAGACTCAAAAAATTACTTGATACCTCCTTGCTTAACACTCAGCATTATAAGGTATGTTTATAGGGTAAAGTGGAGCAATCCAGGGAAAGGAGTGGTGCCCTCGTTGTAGTAGTTATCGAAAAGGGAGCCTTTGTGTTGCCCTCGACTAAGGTCGTTAACTTTACTTCTTATTTGTCAGATATATTTGATAGTTTTTTGGTTGTGTTTTATAGCATCTCAACCCTAGTAGTTAATCTAATTCCAAATCCTGTTTATATATATTAGATATATATGATTTGTAATGGAATAGTGTTGCTAACATTATTTTAAAACGAGACAGAACACATTTTAAGTATTTAACGTCGTTCATTCATTTGCACACGGTTAAATAGTTCCAAATATTGCTATGTGATACTAATAAATCGATTTAATATTAATCTTTTGTTTGCACACTGTTAAATGATTAAATAGTTCGGTTGTTGGTTGGTTGGTTTTTATAGCATTGGGTTTTGTAGGTTATTGAACGCCAGTTTTTATGAAAATAGTTCTATTTCTAATAATTCAGTTTCGCATAAGTTCGAGGTTTAAATGTAAGTACAGTTCAATTGTGAAAAACATTTCTATTTCAAGCTATTCAGTTTAGTCAAGCAATTCTCATTCAGCTAATTCAGTTTAGTATCAGTACAGACTTTGTTTATACGCAGTTAAATGTCAAAACAGTTCTATATTAAACAATTCAATTTTGTGTTAGTAAAAAAACAGTTCCATTTCAAATAATTCAGTTTTGCATAAGCACGAAGTTTAAATGTAAGTAAAAGTAAGTAAAGGTGGCGACCGTAGTCGAGGGCGACAAGAAGGCTCCCTTTTCAATAGCTTCTACACTGAGGTGTAGGGGGAGGGCGCTACTCCTTTCCCTGGATTTCTCCACTTTACCCTTAATATGTACCTTATATTGCTGAGTGTTAAGCAAGGAGGTATCAAGTACCATTTTAAAATTCTTTGGTATGATTCGACCTGGGATTGAACTCAGGTCTTCCGGACCATTGGCGAACACTTTACCCACTAATTAGGTTTAATTGTCAAAAACATTTCTACTTCAAGCTATTCAGTTTAGTCAAACAATTCAGTTTCGCATAAGTATGCTGTTAGTTCTATTTAACCCATAGATAGGACCCTATCAGGTGCTACTACACCGGGCCAGAGTGGATTTGGGAGCAATGGTGATGAAGAGGTACTCTGCATTCCCCAAAGCCCAAGCATCACTGGAACCTCACCATCAGATTGTTTAGTGTCATATCAGGACACTCATTGGGGGGGTCTTACCCCTCTGCAGAGGTGCAGTCGGTGTATTCTACAGCCGCAGCCAACTACGCAAAGTTCTGTTGGGCTTATAGATTGGACCCATATAGGTACTACCACTCCGTGTCAGATTGAATCTGGGAGTATTGGCTATGAAGGAGCACGATCTATTCTCCAAAGCTCCAGGACGGGAAACTCACCATAAGATGGTTTAGTGTCATATCCAAAACAATCATTGGTAGTGGTGGAGGTCTTACCCCTTTGCAGAGATACAGTCTGCGTATTCTACAGTCTCAGCTGTCTGAGCTGATATTATCCGTAATCTAAGGAAATGGAAAAAGTTAAGTGTGAAAGAATAGATTAAAATAATAGAATCTTACTATTCAACTGACGGATTTAAAATTTCATCTGAAATAAAATAATCACCTATTTTAATGTGAAGAATCCTTCAAGACAAACACAAAAAAGAGCTTAGTGTACAGATCTGAAACTCGTGGCTCAGTGACAGATCACCCACTAAGTGGTCATTGCAGACAGTTAAATGGTATTGCCACTTTACATTAGTAATTGTAATTATCAAGTATTGTAACGTGATATGGCAGGACCAAGTTATAAAGAGACTGGAGGCAAACGTTTGAGGAAGGAGAGAGAGAGAGAAAGATTGAGAAGAGAAAAAAGAAGAAAAAGCAGACAGAGAGTCTACGAAATGGCCAGCTGACCTCTGAAGAATCAGGCAAAGCAGTACTTGCTGGTCAGTCAGTCGCAGGGGAATTACAACGGTAATTAGAAATGACTAGAACAAAACCCCCGGAGGTCCCAAATCTGTGCAGGTGTGGAACCACTTGAAACGTACATGTTCCATCCTCCGACATCAGACGGAAATAAGGAGACGATTCGGGTTTGAAAGTTAGTTCGTTTGAGGTGTGATGAGGTAAGGACGGCAGTTGAACACTAGCCAGAGAAATGTAAGGAAGGACGAAAATTGCGGCCTCCATTTTGAGGAGAGTTCCGAAAAGGGGTCTCATACCAGACGCCAAGCTGGGAAGATGAAACCAGCAAATCAGCACGTTAGAACAACAACAGAAAACCAGAGAGAAAATTCATGGTCAGTGTATGCTATCTCTCTCTCTCTCCTCATGACATGTTGTTTCTCTTTGTCCAGCTAATCCGGGTAACTCAGTTTTCATTCTGTTTCTTTCTCCCGATGACTACTTAAAATGTTGTCGCGAAAAAAACTTTTGTGTTAGTGAACTAAGACAGAGGTTTATGTGTTCATCACTTTTTCCCATGGGGTGGTTACAACTGGGTCCAACTACCACTTAAGACGTTGCGATAACACGTATAAACCCGTTTGCCACATGGTGGTACAAACGTCTATTTGGTACAATTATGGTACAGTATACACTGGACCGTTGGGCTAATGACTGGAGTGTTCGCTAATTGTCCGGAGGACCAGGGTTCAATTCCTGGTCAAGTCATACCAAAGACTCAAAAAAATGGTACTTGATGCTGCCTTGCTTAATACTTAGCATTATAAGGTAAGGATCATACTAAACTGAATTGTTTTTAATTTAATTCTAATTTTAAATGACCTGAAAAGGGTTGATAAGCCGTAAAACAAAATAACCAATCAACAAACCTTCATTGCCTTTACTCCTAGATCCATTTGCTTCTAGAATGCGAGTACTTGCATCATCTATGAGTCAACTAGACTCGTTTAAAAATTATTAGAATTGGATAGGACTACTTGAAACCATATAACCCTGTGTAATATTACGTTTGCATCCAATTTTGAAGCCAGGGCAATTTTGTTCTTACCCTCTGTTAATACATGCACTGGATTTTCAACCGATCCCCTTAGGCAAACTTGTCTTACATAGCTACAATATATTCAAACTTTAATTATATTTCCATGAACTAAATTTACCCAATATTTTATCTTCATACACATTCTTCAAGACCTTTGTTTTACATATAATCTTACGTTTATTTTCAATTTTTTTCCCATTTTTTGGGTATATACATTTGTTTATGATGACTACATTATTTATCTAAACTTTCTCTCAGCTTCTCTTCCTCTGCTACTTTTTTTTTTTTCATTTTCATTAAAAGACATAAAAATTTACATATGATCAATATTTACGTGATTTAACCTTATTTATACAGAGTGGAACGATAAAATTGTTGTCCTAAAGAAAATAACACTACAGCTTTATTTTAAAACTTTTATTGAAAAAATCAATTCAGGTAACTTGATTATTTAGTAGAGCTGACATCTATTCAATGTAGCCGCATTCAGCCTCAATCACCACCTCGATACGGATCCGGACTGGGAGCATGCCTTTTCCACAAGCGCCGGCAGGAGCTCGGTGAATACTCGGCGGATAGCGGCGATCAGGCTGGCTTTGCTGTTGTGGGAGGTTATGTTGGTGATGTGCTCGACGTATGACCAAACGAAGTAGTCCAGCGGGTTCAGGTCGCGGGAGGAGGTTCCAGTGAGAGAAGGGTACAAAGTCGTAGCACTCCTTCTGAAGCCAAGCCCGGGTTTCTTTGGACTTGTGGGTCGGCGTCGAGTCCTGCTGCCACACCCAGGGTCTGCCACCAGCCACCAGATTACACCAGGGGGTCACCACACTCTTCAGCACATCCAGGTACACTTTGGTGTTGACTTTCAAGCCAACTTTGAAGATGTGAGGTGGCATGATGTGGCCCTCACTTGAAACCACACCAAAGACCGTAACCGTAGCCGGAAACTTTGTTTTCATCACCCTGGGCACGTCCCCGTTGTTCGTGGCAATCCAGCGATGCATTTTGAAGGTGCTGGCTATGGTCCTGTTGTCATAGGTTGGATCAGTAGAGAGCATGAGTTGTACAGCGGCGCGTCTCCGATCTCGCTCGTTGAACATTGAATTACTTTCAGACATGATAGAAGGCTCCTATCGCTCTTGGGATTTGTACAAAACTGGCCAACTAGTAGATGGTCTGCAACAAAAAAAGAAAACCGGTTTTCATTAAACGGAAATGGAATCATGTCGTCTTTTCTAGGGTGACAATTTTATCGTTCCACCCTGTACATATATATATATGTATATATTTATTTACATATGGTATGTTTGTCTACTTCTTTTCTTCACTTTTCTTTTCTTTCTCTCTATTCTTTTTCTTCTCTTTCCCTTTCTCCTCTCTTCTTCTTCTTCTTCTTCTTCTTCTTGAGGTTCCATTTGTTTAAACATCCCTGCCTGTGCCCATCACATGATAGATTAAAAAAAATGAGCGCCGATTAAATGATTGAACGGTTATATGATCTTTCTTTGTATACGTTCTCCTCCATCCGTTTTTTTGCATTTTATTAAACATCTTTGTTGTTCTCTCAACACTTATTTCACTATTTTAAAGCCCTGATGAAGGTTCAATTTAACCGAAACGTTTTAACATCGAATTTCCATCGTAATAAATTGATCACTTTTTGAAATACTTTGTTTTTCAATTCTTCTCCATCCAATTTTGAGTAAATTGACAACATATTAAAGTATTTACTATTTTATTTGCTGTCTGTATACTTATCGTGTGTCTTGTGTGTGGCACTAAAATGCATGTTATTTAAATAGATATCTGATTACCTTTTGAATAACGTATTAAATACACAGATTATATCAGATTATATCAGATTATACGCCTGTTTGTCATCTTGCTTTAAGAATTTTTTTGTATTGAATACAAAGTTGATAAAATTGTAGGAAATTTTAAAATTTCTTTTGATTCAGCTATTTTATAGACGTTTCTATCAAATACAGAAAATATTGAAATATTTAAATCAGCGCCTCATTGGCATTACTCCCAGGTTCACTCTGACTCAGAGAAGTGTAACAAAATAGATTACCATCTTTGGGTTAAATACACCAGTTTGAAAATTATTCGCATTTATTTATTCATTTCTATTTATTTTTTAATGGTATATCAACCATTGTAGGTTATTTAATGCCAAATCCTCTTTATACATATATATTAAACATATATGATTTGGTTTGCTTGGGTTTTATGGCATATCAACCATTGTAGGTTATTTAATGCTAAATCCTCTTTATACATATATATCAAATATTTGTGATTTGGTTTGGTTTGGTTTTATGGCATATTAACCATTGTAGGTTATTTAATGCCAAATCCTCTTTATACATATATATATATTAAAAATATATGATTTGATTTGGTTTGATTTTATGGCATACCAACCATTGTTGGTTATTTAATGCCAAATCCTCTTTATACATATATATTAAATATATATGATTTGGTTGGGTTGGGTTTAATGGCATATCAACCATTGTAGGTTATTTAATGCCAAATCCTCTAAATGATTTATAAGCACAGATTTTATACAAGCCTTGACTCATTTATTTGCTTACAGTTAAATCGTTATGAATTCTTCGTGAGTAATCTTATTTTTAAATGAGTTCATCTTAATTTGTTTGAAAACAAATATTACTATTGTTTGGACACAGGTAAATGGTTCCAAATATTATAACACGAATAGTTTTAAATTCGTTTATCTGGTTGGTTGGATTTTATGGCATATCAACCATTGTAGGTTATTTAATGCCAAATCTATTTTTATACGAATAATCAGTTCTATTTCAAAGAATTCAGTTTAGCGTGAGTACACAGTTTAATTGTCAAAAACATTTTTATTTCAAGCAATTCAGTTTAGTCAAACAATTTTAATTCAACCAATTAGTATAAGAATAGATTTTTTTTTACACACAGTTAAATGTCAAAACAAAAAAAAAATCGCTTTAACTTGAGTACAGTTTCAATTTCAAAAACAGTTCTATTTCAAACAATTTTCTTATTCAAACAATTCAGTTTAGCGTAAGTACAGTTTCTATATTAAAAACAGTTCTCGTAAAAACAGTTTCACAGTCAAAAACATTTCTATTTCAAACAATTCAGTTTAGCGTAAGTACAGTTTCTACATTAAAAACAGTTCTCGTAAATACAGTTTTACCTTAAAAAACAGTTCTATTTCAAATATTCAGTTTAGCATAAATACGCAGTTTAAATGCAAAGACAATAAACTGTCAGAACCACGGTTTAGTTTTATTTGACCCATATATAGGACCATATCAGATCCTGGGTTGTGCATATACCATTCATTCGTATGGTTTAATTTCAATTTCTTGCACAATTCCCAGTGGATCACCTTACCCACTCAGTCGTGCCTAGTCTTATATTCGTTCTGTGCTGATTTGATACATTTGCTTATTATGCAATTGATCGTTTCGTCTCTTTCACCACATTTCACCTATATCTGCTGTTTTATTGCGTCTTATCTATTCTCGCTTTGATATGGTTAGTCCTTATGGCGTTGTTTTGGGCTGCTTTTAGAAGAGATTCAATTTCTCTCAAGGTTTCCTTTTCTTAGCCACGTCCACGTTATCTCATGTGAGATGTCACTTGTCAGTCGCTTAAAACGTCCATAGAATTGTTTTTCTTCCCACTCTTGATTTCTGGTTATTGTCGTTCTGCTGGACCTCGTGTCGTTAGTATTGTTTCTGGTGGCTATAATCAGTTCTCCTTCTTGCTTTTCTCGGTAGTCTTCGAGTCATTGTATCAATGCATGAACACTGTCTTCAATGCTGGCAAGTCCTCTTCCTCCTTCCGTTCTTGATTCTGTCAACGTCATCTCTGGGATGCAATGCTTTGTGCATGGTCATTAGTTTTTTTGTTCTCTGGTCCATTTGTTTAAGTTCTCTGGTCCACTTCAAGAATAGTCCCGGGTATCTTAACAAGGGTACAGCCCAGGTATTTGCCCATTTGATAAGATTCCTGCTATAGAGTTTTGTCTTGAGTTTTAGTATTAACATTATTTTACTTGTTACGACTTTTACCTGCCTGTTCTAACGGGGAATTTTTCAATGGAGTCAGAGTGACAGCAAGCTTCCTTAAATATCCAGGACTCTTCTAAGTATCATATCGAGGTTTTCCCTGTCTGCTGGGGATGTCGAATACACCGACTGCACCGCTGCAGAAGGGTAAGACCCCCTCTCTAACGAGTGTCTTGGATATGACACTAAACAATCTGATGGTGAGGCTTCAGCAATGTTGGAGCTTTAGTGAATGCAGAGTATCCTTTATTGCCATCGCTCCCAGGTCCACTCTGGCTCAGAGTGGTTGCACCTGATAAGGTTCCTATCTATAGGTCAAACAGAACCCTGCATACTTATGCTAAACTGAATTGCTTGAAATAGAACTGTTTATCTATTCAAACTGCGTACTTAATTTAAACTGCACACTTATGCTAAACTGAATTGTCTGAAATAAAACTGTTTTTGACATTGAAACTCTACTAACGCTTACCTGAATTGTTTGAAATAAAACTGTTTGACTAAATTGAGTTGCTTGAGATAGAAATGTTTCAGACAATTAAACTGCGTACTCATGCTAAACAGGACTGTTTGAAATAGAACTGTTTATTTGTATAAAAATGGATTTGACATTAAATAACTTACAAATGTTGATATGCCATAAAACCCAAACAAACGAACAAACAAACAAAACTATTGAGGTTTGCCAGTGCTGTGATTTGGATGTCTCAATTCTTACTCTGATCATTTTTTTGGACATATCATTGCTATTATTCCCGATAAAACTCTGACATGGAGTACTACCAGTTAGCTTACCTGATACGGGTCAAAGAGATCTGTTTGAAATTATGGTTTCACGTATTCCTATTAAATACTGTATCCAAACGAATGACTATTATTAAATAGAAATAGTTACTTGAAACGAGATAAACGAGTACAAATTATTAGTATTAGGTAGAAATTCTTGATAACATCTGTGTGCAAACAAATGGTGATTATTATTAGATTGAAACAATTACTTCAAACCATCGTGTGCGAAGTATTTGTATTAGATTAATATATTTGATGCCATCTAACTGTAATTTATTTGTATTTAGGATAGTCACATGAAGCTATGATTGTTCATTAATTATTACTAGTTACTTGAAACCATATAATTGTACGTACAAATGACTATAATCATGTTTTTTCTTTTTTTTTTTTTTTGGTTTTATGGCATATCAACCATTGGAGCTTATTTAACGCCAAATCCTCTTTATACATATATTTTAACAATACATATGATTTCTAAATACATTTTGAAACGATCCTGAGGTCTTTTTTACACTCAGTTAAATGGCTTCAAGTATTGCTATATAGCAGTCACAATTTAACATCAGTAATTTGTACACAGTTTGTTCTATTTGACTCATGGATATGACCTTATCAGGAGATACCTCTCCAGGTCAGAGTGGAACTGAGAGCAACGAAAATAAAGGGGTACTCCACATTCCCCAAATCTACAAGGCTGGAGCCTTGCCATCAGATGATTTATTTTACAGCCCCCTGCTGACTGGGCTTTAACTTAGTATTTACCAAACTCTTCGCACGGGCAGGATATGACACCATATCCATTTCCTACGACGATGATTACGTGAAACCACATAATTATTTGTATAAGTAAATATACTTCTAACCACACAATCATGATTCTAGACAAATGAAAAAGAGCAATTTAAATAGAAATGCTATGAAACAATGAAAAATATTCTTATAATTATAATCTCTGCAGAGGGTTAAGACTCCCCTCCCTGGATATGACACTAAACAATCTGATGGTGAGGTTCCAGTGATGCTGGAGCTTTGGGGAATGCAGAGTACCCCGTTATTGCCATCGTTCCCAGGTCCACTCTGGCCAGGCGTGGTAGCACCTGATAGGGCCCTATCTATGGGTTAAATAGAACTAACGACATACTTATGCTAAAACTGAATCTTTTGACTAAACTGAATAGCTATAAATAGAAATGTTATTGACAATTAAACCGTACTTACATTTAAACTGCGAGCTAATGCTAAACTGAATTGTCAGAAATTGAACTGTTTTTGACATTAAAACTGTACTTATACTAAACCAAATTGTTGTATATAACTGCTTGAATAAATTGAATAGTTTGAAATAGAAATGTTTTTGACAATTAAACTGTGTACTCATGCTAAACTGAATTGTTTGAAATAGAACTGATTATTCACATAAAATAGATTTAGCGTTAATTAACCTACAAAGGTTGATATGCCATTAAACCCAACCAACCAATATACGAATGAAATTTCAGCACTGAGTAACCCACAAAGAGTTGATATACCGTTAAACAAAGAAACCAGATATATCAAAGTAAGAATGATATGCTATGAAGTAAGCATTGTTTTGCGAAAGATTTTAAGGAATTTTGTGGTGAAATATTCTAAATTAGAGTAATTTCGGTCCCTCAGCAATTCACTGAAGAACACTGGTTCGATTCAGAAGGACACACCATAACAATAAACAATAGTTTATAACTACAGAGGCAGGGCCCCAGACTAACTTTTTCACCTCTGTTCCGGAACTGCCTCGAAAAACACTTTTGACTGTCCAAAAATCGAAAGGCTTTTAGTAGGAAAATAAAAACACCATTAAAAAACCTTTAGGAAACAAATATCTATTTTAGTCGATTTATTCTTGAAATTCTGGTATCCATGGTCTTTTTTTTTCTTTATTGAAATATAAATTAAAAAAAAAACTTAAGAAGTTTACAATATTTTCCCTAGCTTACTAGAGTGATTGTTTTATTTTCATGCCAATTTCAGTTTTTCACACCTTTCTGCTAAAAATGGACCGAGTGGCGCCAACTTTTCAAGCCCCGAGGAAACAGACCGTTTCAAACATGAATTCAACAATTCAAACATGAATTTAAATTTTTTTGCTGAGTTATACTATAAAAAACATACCCCAAAAATGAATTAATAAAATAAACAAAAGAAAAAAGTAAAACAAAAACAAAAAAACCCATAAAAAAAAACAAAACAAACAGGAAAATTCGGTGTGAGAGGGGGTTTGGGTTGCCGTCATTTTTCCTTACTCATAGTCCTATGTATCAAAGAAAGAAAATGTCATTTGGATTTCGTTGTAGCTTTTTGAGACAAAGTTATTCTTTATTTCTTTCACCAGAGTTTCGGATTAAAAAAATAGCAAAGCAGACGGCAGACGAGGACTGTTAATTTTCCTCTGTTGCTCCCCACAAAAATAAAACAAAACAAAAAACAAAAACAAATAAAAACCAAGACTTTTTTTTAACAAAATTAACTTCAAACGATGTAAAAATCTTTCATTTTTTATTAGTCAATTATTCATAAATTAATTTTTAAAAATTGATTGTACCGTGGGGCGTTTAAGGCGAGGGGCTTCGGAGTCACCAACGAATATTCTAATGCCCCTGGGACACCGTTAATCACGAGCCCTGTTTAGTAAGGCTAGACCTCCCCTCCAAATGGGCATCCGAAATATGTCATTAAAGTATTTCTGCTGGTCAGACTGCAGTAATGAAATTCTGGGAAAATCTCAAGTCACCCCTTCGATTCCACAAAAGTATCGAAAAAAAAAAAAAACAGCTAAAAAACAATGCGATTGAACATTAGTTGTAATCATTAGCACGTTTTCAAACATTCATAAATGAATCATATTTCGGCATTAGATAAGCCATGACGAGTTGCTATGCCATTAAGCAATAAACTTAAAACCCAGGAAATATCTATTCTGTAACTTTACAAATTTTCTTTACAACGAAATGACTGATAAAACGCACCAGGTTCCATAATGATAATGATACTTCGGCATTCATCGCCCACAAAAATAAAAATCTTGGTGGAACAAGAGATTAGAGGAAGAATCGAGATCATACAGACCACAGCTCTGTTCAAATCAGAGAGAATAATTAGAAGACTCCTGAAGACCTGGTGTTATTTGGACTTGCCTGAAAAACCACCAGTTCAAATTGGACTGAAGAAGTTAACAATAACAACAAAATCACCACCACCACCACCACCACCACCACCACCACCACCACCACCAACAACAACAACAACAACAACAATAAAGATATTAATAATAATAATAATAAAACCATCAATCACATAATAAGCGAATGTAGCAAGTTAGCGCAGAAGAAATATAAGACTAGACATGATTTGGTCGGCAAAGTGATCAAGTGGGAGATGTGCAAGAAATTTAAATTTGACAATATAAATAAATGGTATATGCACAACCCAGAACCTGTCCTAGAAAATGACACACATAAACTCCTATGGGACTTTGACATACACACGAATCACCTGATCTCGGCCAGAAGACCTGACCTAGTAATAATCAACAAAAAGAAGAGAACATGCAAAATTGTCGACTTTGCTGTCCCGGCTGACCACAGAATAAAACTGAAAGAATGTGAAAAGAAGAATAAGTACCTCGACCTTACTAGGGAATTGAAAAAAAAACTGTGGAACATGTAGGTGACAATTATACCAATTGTAATTGGTGCGTTTGGAACAGTAACTAAAGGATTACTAAAGGGGCTTGAGGACTTGGAAGTAAGCGGACGAGTAGAGACCATCCAAACTACAGCATTATTGAATACTGAGAAGAGTCCTGGAGACTTGAGGAGACTTGCTGTCACTCAGACTCCAGTGGAAAACCATCAGCTGACGCTGATGTGAAAAACTCTAATGAATTATAATAATAATTATAATAATGGAACAGATATCCTTATCTCGTATTTATATTTGTTAATATCTATTTCAGTCTGTTTATATCTATCTGTATATCTCAGCCTGTAATATCTATCTATCTATCTTATTCCGTTCATATCTATCTATCTATCTATCTATCTTATTCCGTTCATATCTATCTATCTATCTTTAAAAAAAAGCCAAGTTTTCTTCTCAACCAATTATACAGGGATCTTATTATTTCTGATGGAATATTATGCAATCAGAAAAGATATCATTAGGTGTTATTAATTACCAAAATCTACGCTAATGAAAAACTGTAATCGAAAATAAAATTACAACGAATTTCTAATAAAAAATTAAAATTGCATCATTGTTGAACAGCAACTATTTTCAGAGTTTGTTGATATATAATACCTAATAATAACCGTTTTGATCCTACAAGAAATGATAAAATCCAGTGTTTTTGATTTAGAAGAAAATCAAATTTCCAGAAAGAAAAATGATTGGAGGTGTATTTACTTATGGGCCATAAGATAGAAAGTCAGTTATTGCCTTCACTGTTGTTGTAAAGGGAATTTGTCAGTTTAGCGACAACTGTTTACCGTGGCTTTTGTTCCCGATTTCATCATCTGCTTTACATACAGCTGAGCGAGTGCTTATCTCGATGTAAAGAGATTTTTTTTACATTATTTGCACAAGAACAAAAGGAAAATGTATCTGGTTTCATAAACACTTGCTTTAAAAAAAAAGAAATATATATATATATATATAGATTGATAGATAATTTAAATGCAGATGGAAAAAAACAACTCATTCAGGATCAATTCTTGCAATTCCTTTTTTCATCTTTATCTATTTTTTGATTTTTACCGAAATTCCCTGGACATTAAATTCTTACCTTTATTTTTGTGTTATTGAATTCAACCTATTTTTGCTCTCAGACGGAAATTTCCATGCGTCTCTGTTTCAGTGAGCACATTGGACATTGATTTGGTTTGGTGGCATATCAACTGTTATAGGCTATTTAATGCCAAATAGCCGATTATACACATATGTATTAAATGAATATAGGATTTGTAAACATTTTCTTGATTACATTTTTAAATGAGGTAGAACTAATTTTTTTTTCGCAGTTAAATAAATGGTTTCAAATATTGTTATGTAAGTAAAGTTAGCAACCATAGTCGAGGGTGACCCAAAGGCTCCTTTTTCAATAGCTAATACACCAAGATGTAGGGGAGGGCACAACTCTTTCCCCTGGATTGCTCCATTTTACCCTTGATCCTTATCTTATAATGCTGAGTATTAGGCAAAGAGGTATCAAGTACCATTTTTTGAGTCTTTGGTATGACTCGACCTGGGTTCAATCCCAGGACTTCCGGGCCATTGGTGAACACTCTACCCACTAATATGGTTTAATTGTAAAAAACATTTCTACTTCAAGCAATTCAGTTTAGTAAAACAATTCAGTTTAGCATAAGTATGCTGTTAGTTCTATTTAACCCATAAATAGGACCCTATCAGGAGCTACCCCGCCTAGCCAGAGTGGATCTGGGAGCAATGGCAATGAAGGGGTACTCCGCATTTCCCAAAGCCCAAGCATCACTGGAACCTCACCATCAGATTGTTTAGTGCCAAGGCCCGATTGCTATGGAGCAGTAACAATTTAACAGTTGTCCTTTGTTTGCACACATTTAAATTAAGATATGTTGGTAATTTCATTTTAAAATTAGTTATAACTAGTTGTATAAATTTCACAGCAGGACCCATAGCGTAACGGTTATAGGCGTTGGTTCCCTAAGCTTCTAAGGAGACAACCATCTGGAACTTTCAGGTTCAATCCTGACTGCAGGCGAGTAACAATACAAGAAGACTTTTCACTTGTACCCGGTTATGGCTAACAGAATCAGAACAGGCGACCCCCGTGGATTCAATAAAGGACGTAGTTCGAAGATCCGTGAAGGTTCCAGAGTTCGACTAATACCTGAAGAAGGCCGGAGGACATATCGGCCGAAATGTTGTAGAAATAAAAATAAAGATGAAGACAATAGTCTGAAAACCCTTAATGATAAAAAGAGTTAGAACTATTTCGTTTGCGCTCAAGTATTGCTATTGTTTCTACACAGTTAAATGGTTTCAATTATTGCTGTATATCAATAATAATTCAATTTGATATTAATTGTCTGTTTGCAGACCGTGAAATAGTTACAAGTACTGCTACGTATTACTGACAATGTTATTAAACACCAGCCTTAATTAATCTTTATTTATTGCAGACTTTTTGTCCTCATTTTCGTAGTTTTTTGTTGTTTCTTCTCAATACGTTTCGTTAAATTTCCCTCTGGCCTGCTTCAGGTGATTAACCTCGTATACGAATGCTGAGTCTTGTAACCCTATCCCTAGTAATTACTGCCTTCTATAGTTGTTGTCTATAACACTACTTTTTTGACCAAGTAAACCACTGGCCGGCTTGGGTAGGAATTGAAACCGCTATTTTCTGACAATGTTCATCTGCGCCACGGGGCCCGAAGGGCGATCGAAGTTGGATTTTTTGGTCTTATAAATTCAATTATTTGTTCTCCTTATCTGGTCTTCCATCGTCGGGTCCGTACGGAATTTGTAATTGTCTTTTATTGGAAATCCTTTTAATATGAGGCTTCTTATTAATAAAAATTAATTCTCAGATTAAGAAGCCTCATCTCAAAAGGATTCCCAATGAAAGACAATCAGTCTTATGTTTGTTTACGTACTGTTAAATGATTTAACATTTCTTTTTAAAACAATATGATTTAGAATAAGTCATTATTTTGCCTTCAGTTTAAATGTCAAACAGTTCTGTTTGACCCATAGATAGGAGCCTGTCAGGTGCTACGACCAGAGTGAACCTGGGAGCGATGGCATTGAAGGGGTACTGCGCATTTCAAAACGCTTCAGCATTACTGGAGCCTCAGTATCAGATTGTTTGGTGCCATATCCAGAACACTCGTGAGGTGGGGGGCTTATCCCCTGACAGATCCAGCCTACTGCGTTGGACATTTATGGCATATTAACCTTTGTTGGATATTTAACGCCAAATCTATTTTTATGTCAGTTCTATTTCAAATAATTCAGTTTAGCATGTTTAATTGCCAAAAACATTTCTATTTCAAGTTATTCAGTTTAGTCAAACAGTTCTTATTCAAACAATTCAGTTTAGCATAAGTGTGCAGTTAGTTCTATTTAACGGTAAGTTGTTGGCGACCATAGTCGAGGGTAACCCGAAGGCTCCCTTTTCGATAGCTACTACACCAAGGGGTGGGGGAGGGCGCTACTCCTTCCCTGGATTGCTCTACTTTACCCTTGATCATGTACCTTATAATGCTGAGTGTTAAGCAAGGAGGCATCAAGTACCATTTTTTGAGTCTTTGGTATGACGCGACCTGGGATTGAACCCAGGTCTCCCGGGCCATTGGCGAACACTCTAACCCCTAGGCCAATGTCCGGTATAAACGGTGCTATCATATATATCATCATCATCATCATATCGTGCTGGCAGCACGGATATCCCTGACCCTCTTTCGCCACTCCTCCCTATCGTTCATCGCCCTAGGTAGGTCTTCAGGACAACAACCTGTATCCTCACATAGCTGCTGAATGTACGTTCGTGCTGGTCGTCCTGCTTTTGCGCGGCCGTGTGTGGGGATCCATAAGAGTACATCTCTTATGAGTTCATCTCTGCTTCTCCAGCAATGTCCTGCATGTCTGGTTCGCCTAACTTGAATAGTTTTCGTGATAGGGGGCAGGTGGCCGTACAGTTGGTGTCTTGTTGGGTGTTGCCGCCAGGACTTGTTGAGGATTGCACGCAGCATTCTTGTGTAATTGCCATCTAGTTTCTTCTCCAGCCGTTTTGTTAGCGTCCATGTAGTGCATCCATATAGCAGTATCGATGTGACCGCTGCCTGGAAGAAACTGCGTTTCATTTTATCGGTTAGGTCTGATTTCCATATAGTCGATAGCCTATTGATAGCTGTCCATGCTTTCGTTAACCTCGTTTCGATGTCCTTTTCGGTTGATTCGACGCTGCTTCCTAGGTACGTGAATTTGTCTACTAGTTTAAGAGGGGTTCCTTCTAGAGTGGAGATGTCCCCCGTTTGGTTATAGCACATATATTCCGTTTTATGTGCATTAACATGGAGGCCTATGCTTGCTGCTGTTCGTTCCAAACTATGCAGAAGTGTTTCGGCTTGGTCAGGTGTATTTGCCAGTATCGCTATGTCATCGGCGTAGTCGGCGTCGGTAATTGTTGTTGCGGGGTATCTTCTGCTTCTTTTCTTCGTCAGTTCGAAGCCATTCTCTTTGATTTTGTCAATCGATGTTCTAAGTACGTAGTCTAGACAAATGATAAAGAGATACGGAGCCAGCGTGTCTCCTTGTAGTACTCCTGCTACTATGTCGAAGTATTCTGTGTCTCCATCTGGTGATCGTACTTTTACTTTAGTGTTTCTATAGAGAATCGTTATTGCCGCTACGGTTTCTTTAGGTATGCCGTACGCTAGTAGGATTTGTTCCATCTTTCCTCTGTGAATGGAGTCGAAAGCCTTGGTAAAGTCGACAAATATTAATGTCGCTTGTAGGTTCTTTGCCCGTACACCTTCAAGGATTCTGCGGATGGTTAATATTTGTGAGGTCGTAGATCTATTTCTTCGGAAGCCATTTTGGTTTTTTCTAAGTATGTTGTCGATTTTGGGTTCTATTCTGTTTCGTAGTAGGGCATTGTAGATTTTGGCAGCTATGGATGTAAGTGTTATGCCTCGGTAGTTTTTGGCTAATCCGAGGTCCCCCTTTTTAGGGAAGGGGAGTATGCATCCCTTCGTCCATCTATCTATCGGATTTTGATTGTATACTGCGTTGCAGTGTCGGAGCAGTATGTCGTCGAATTGTCTGGTCTTCCATACTTCCGGGGGAATTTCGTCCAGTCCTGCAGCTTTTCTATTTTTAATTTTTCTGAGAACCGAGTCGAGTTCTTCTTGTGTGAACGGTCCAAGTTTAATGTCTAATTGTTTGCTAATTATTCTGGTGATTGGTTCAGGCGTTATTTTTGGTGGGTTTCCAAGTAAGTTTTCGAAGTGCTGTTTCCACAGTTTTATTCTTTCTTGTTGGTTTGCTGCTTTAAGTTTTGCTTTGGCCGTGTTCTTTCTTCTGCTCACTTCGTTTATTGTTTGCCAGGCAATTCTAGATTGTCTATCTTCCACCGAGTCTCTAATCTTATCTATCTGATTTTGAATGTATTCTGTCTGTTCCTTTATATATATGCCTGTTAATTGATATTGTGCCGTTTTTAGTTTTAAGGCATTTGTGTTTGTTGGGTTTTTTCGATAGTTTTTGGAGGCTGTTTTCACTAGTGCACGTTTTTCTCTCACCGCTAAAGTTTCCCATGGGACTCTATATTTAGTTTTAATTTTTGTTGGAATGTATTTTGCTGCTGCCTCGAGGTGTGCATTGACGAAATTTTCGTATTCGTCGTTTGGTGTACTTTTTTCCGTCTTTTCTTGTAGTGTTTCGAATCTGTTTCTTAATTCTAATACGTATTTATCTCTTACATCTTTGTTGTTTAATAGGGCCCAGTCATAGTGTTTGGTGGTCGCTGTTCGTTTGTCGTTTTTTCGTAGGCTTAACCGTATTTTCGCCGTGACTATTCGGTGATCGGTGGACACACCCTCAAAAGAGGAGTATATATATATATATATATATATATATATATATATATATATATATATATATATATATATATAAGCCCCATTGTAAACAAATGACTGACGTTTAAATGGGTTGTTAGTGATTCATAGCATTACTTCAAATTGTTTAACTGTATGTAAAAGAATGAATTTAAGATCGATTAAAAATGAGTTTACAAATTATATATATATATTTATATATATATATATATATATATATATATATATATATATAATTTGTAAACTCATTTTTAATCGATCTTAAATTCATTCTTTTACATACAGTTAAACAATTTGAAGTAATGCTATGAATCACTAACAACCCATTTAAACGTCAGTCATTTGTTTACACACAGTAAAATGCCCAATCAGTTTTATTTCTAACAATTCAGCTCATCATAAGTTTGCACACAGTTTAAATGTCAAACAGTTCTATCTGACCCATAGAGAGGATCTTATCAGGTACTACCACTCCGGCTCAGAGTGGACCTGGGAACAATGCTAAGGAAGGGGTGCTCCGCATTTCCCAAAGCTCCAGCATCACTGCAACATCACCATCAGATTGTTTAGTGTCATATTTAGGACACTCGCAGAGAAGCAGTCGGTGTATTCTACAGCCCCAGCCAACTGGCCAAGAAAAATTCTGTGTTCTTTGCAATAATTAGGGGTCCAGAAAAATAAAAGCTTTGCTAAGTTAGCTTAATTTGGTACAAGGCAAGAAATCCGCAGTACTCAATAAGAATTGAACTAACAATGCTGCATACATCTAAGGTTATAAATGAAACAGGATTAAAGAAGCAGTAACAACTCAGGTCGGCTGAAAAGTTCATAGGATGACCAAGATACTTTCAGGAAATTTAACCAAATGAGGTTTATTTTTCATCATGGTCTTTCTCCTTGTGATCCACACACCTCTTTAATCGGTATTGTAATGCTTGTATCCCATTGCTAAAAAAGTCATCAACAGTAGGTATAACAAAATAATGAACTGAACCCGTAATTTCTCGGTGAATATAAAAAGTGTACTCTAAACTGCAAGAGCAGCTAGAGGAGATAAGCAAGAGGAAATTTAATTACTAACGTAACACGACACTTATAATTGAGTCAAAGGTATTAGTATTGGATATGAATACTTGGAACTAAATAACTGTGTGAAAATTAGTAGTATTTGGTAGGGATACTTAAAACTATGAACTTTTTAGCCAATGTGCTTCTCAGCCCACCCTCGTTATCTAGCAAA
Organism: Sepioteuthis lessoniana; assembly: GCA_963585895.1. Lineage (NCBI taxonomy): Eukaryota > Metazoa > Mollusca > Cephalopoda > Myopsida > Loliginidae > Sepioteuthis > Sepioteuthis lessoniana. Next base: position 3,689,261 of record OY757911.1, read on the forward strand.
GAATTTCTTCCACAAATAATAGGATGTAAAGACTTGATCGATGTCATAAAAATTTAAAATTAGAATGATAGAAAAACTAGTCAAAATTAATGATGGTAATATTTCCTCCAATAATAGTTGTAATAGTTTTTTTTAATGAATAATTTTTCTTTTAATTGGACTATTTCCTTCGTCTGTTTTCTTTTTATTTACGCGTCGATCATGAATCTCTTTTTCCCGGCGGTGTTGGATTTCTTCAGCTGATGGCTATTGGTTGCAGTGTCTACGAGAATTCAACCAACACTACCAGTATTACTTAATAGATTTGTGAGATCTATATTTTATGTGGGGCTATGTTGAAGTTAGTCATGAGTGGAAAGATGCAATATGTTCAACAAGTTTGATGGACAACCGTTGAACTCGAGGTCAAACTGTGACCACGGTTCTTATTCGAGAGTTTCAGTCAGGTGACCAAAATGGTTCTGGTGTTAGAATAAGCCAGTGAGAATCTCTCAATTCGAGAGGTTGAGCACTCCACCAGGTTTTCACTGATTCCCCGTTTAGGCCGAGCAAGTCCTGATCGAAAAGTTGAAAAAAAAAAACAAAAAAAAAACAACAAAAAACACCCCCCCCAAAAAAAAACCAAAAACAAAAACAAATGAAATAAAGTAAAATGTGCAGAAGAAATGGTGGTCGCGTTGACATTTCTCAACAACGAATAGGAAAAAGGATGGCAGCACGAAAGAAGCAACCAGACGATCGACTACAGGAGAAGCGAAAAGAAGAAGTAACTGAAGTGTGGTGAGGAGATGGGAGTCGGCCGACCAAAGGGCTATGCAACACCAGTAGAAGTTTAGGAATACCGCTCGAAGCGTTGTAAAAGATATTAGCGAGGGAAAAAGTTTAATTACAAGAATACATATTATCAAGAACAATAGATTTGAGGTGTTATTACTTTGGGTCAAATAGAACTGTTAAACTATTTAGGTGTGTGTAAACAAATGACCGATGTTAAACCGAATCGTTAGTGCTATATAGCAATACTTGAAACCATTTAAACCATTTAAATGAGCTCTGGCTCGTTTAAAAATAACGTTGTCCACAAACTGTTCTTTTGCAAGGATGACTTTGAATTTAAATAACCAACGAAGGTTGATATGACGTTAAATAAAGAAAGCAAACCAAAACATTACACTAAATAGTCACAAACAATAATTGTTTCTTTGAAAGATTAATCTCCATATCAGAAAAGAGATTTGCCGATTATCTATTTTCATATAATTAAATGAAGATAATATTGTTAAGATCTTGCTGGGATTTGTGAAGAAACAGTTTTTTGTTTAAATTTAGTAGAGTGGAGAATCAAAGTTTAATCGATTTTTTTGGTATTTTTGCTTTTATTGATAGTCTCAGTCCTAATAAAGCATAGATCAGTCGGTAGGACCTGGAATAAGTCGACTGTATCCTCTGCGGAGAAGTAAGACCCCCCGACCCCCCACCAAAAGAAGTATCCTAGGTATGACTCTGAATCTGGAGAGTGTTGAGTACCTCTTTATTTCCATTACTCCCTGGTCCATTCCGAGCTGTAGTGGTAGGACTATCTATAGGCCAAACAGGTTTGTCCCAAAATTATTTATATTTGATGGGAATACTTGATACCATATAATTGTGTGTAAACTGTTTGTATTATGAATTGTTACTTGAAGTTATAATTGTTTACTATGGATTATTGCTAGTTACTGGACACTGGCATAATTGTTAGAGTGTTGGCCAATGTCCCGGGAGACCTGGGTTCAATCCCAGTTCGAGTCATACCAAAGACTCAAAAAAATTGGCACTTGATGCCGCCTTTCTTAATACTCAGTATTATAAGGTACGGATCAAGGGTAATGTGGAGCAATCCAGGGAAAGGAGTAGCACCCTCCCCAACATCTTGGTGTAGTAGCTATCGAAAAGAAAGACTTCGGGTCACCTTCGACTACGGTCGCCAACTTTTTATTACTAGTTACTTGAAACCATATAACAGTGTGCAAACAAATGATTCTTATTATATAGAAAGAAATACTAGAAACCATATAATTATTTGTATTAGATCGGAATAATTGAAACCATATAACTCTGTGTACATTATTTATACCAGATAAGAATACATAACATCATATAATGGTGAACAAAAAAAACGAAAAACTAAACAAAACAAAACAAAAACAAAAAAAACAAACAAAAAACTCTTTGGCTTAGTCAGCTTGGGCCACAGAAGACACCGACTGAATCACTGCCGGGTGTCCAGGATATGACGTTGAATAATCTGATGGTGAAGCTTCAATAATGCTGGAGCTTTGGGGAATGCGGAGTTCACAAAGTACACCTTTATTGCTATCGCTCCCGAGTCCACTCTGGCCTGGAGTAGTAGCACCTGATAGGATCCTATCAGTGGGTCAAATAGAACTATTTGATAATTAAACTGTACTTATGCTTATGAATTGTTTGAAATAGAACTGTTTTTAAATTTTAGATATTAGTATTAGATAGAAATAAGGGAAACCATTTTACTGAGAAAAAAAATGAGCTAAGGCTCATGAAAAAATATTAATCATATATCAAAATATTAATCATATATCAAAAGGATTATATATATATCAAAAGGATTTGGAATTAGATGACCTACAATGGTCGATATACAAAAAGAAAAAAAAAACAACAAAAAAACAAAACAAACCAAAGCAAAACAAACAAAAAACAAAAATCAAATAAAAAAAAAAAACTTTAGAAACAATTCCACAAAAAATTTAGTTATACATTTGCTATAAATGAGATTACCTAAACTGTCGGTATAGAATAACCCTAGATAGGTTGACATGCCGTTAAACTCAATTAATCAATCTAAGCAATGACGCTATGCAATCAATTTGTATCTTCAGCTTGAAGAACTATAAATTTAATCAATTATATTTAATCGAATAGGAATAATTGTTCTATCGTACAAACAACTCGTTAATCTTTTAAATTTGAAAATTCAAATTCCGTACAAATAATTACGTCTTGCGTCTGGCTTCCCGCGGATTACAGCTTGTGGTCAAAAACTGCTTCTCGATGAGAGCTATTTACACAGTAGGAGGAACGAAAGTATTTTCGTGTTCAAACCTTTCTTTTTGGTCTGATACGAATGCATTTTTGATAACTGTACATTAAACTGTTTAGCCGTCTACTGAAAACGCAAACACATCCTGGTAATTAATAAAAAACGATTTTTATAGATTTGGTTTGGTTTCTTTGTTTAATGGAATATCAACTCTTTTTAGGTTATTTAATGCCAAAGCCAGAAGAACAGTAGTGGTACTATTTAACCCATAGCTGGGAGGATAAGGGGGTTCATACCTTTCCTAAGGGTATTTGTCCGAAAGTGAACGTAATAGTGCAACTGGAGTACGAACTAGCGTACTACGATTCCGCAGTCCATAGCTTTGACCATTACACCACGAGGACACCCCCACGACTTTTATAGTTATTATTATGATTTCTGATACGAGAAACCAGGCCCGTTGTGTCAAACATCTATCTGTCTATTTATCTATCTATCTATTACTCAGTCTGTCTATTAGCCTGCCTGTTTCTTTCAGTCTATTCATATCTATCTGTCTGTCAGTATCTCTCCATCTGTTTATATCTATCAATCTATCTTAATCTGATCATATCTATCAACCTAGTCTGCTTGGGCTGTAGAATACGCAAACTACATCTCTGCAGAGGCGTATGGCCTCTCAACAAGTGTCCTGGATATAACAGTAAACCATATGATGGTGAGGCTCCAGTCTTGATGCTCTGGGGAATGTGGAGTATTTCCTCCCTTGTCCATTCTGACCCGGAGTAGTAGTATCCGTTAGGGCCCTATATATGGGTCAAATAGAACTATTTAACTATTTAACTGTGTGCAAAGTAATGACTGATGTTCTATTGAATTATGTGAGATGGCGCTACTTGAAACCATGTGCAAACAAATGAGCTCTGATTCCTGAAAAAGATTTTCTACAAACTATTCATTTACAAATTTTATATACTTAATGTATATGCAGACAGGATTTGGCATTAAATAATCTATAAGGGTTGATATGCCATAAAAATCAAGCCAACCAACTATCTCTCTATGAAAATGTACATCTATAAAAAAAACACGAAGTCTTCAGAGGATAAGTTCATTTATGTTGAATGTGGAGTTTTTTTTTAAACATCAAACCTTCACTAGGGCGTTTGAATATATGATGTTGAATCATCTCAATTTTTTTTAAAACAAATTTCTATTTGTTAAATATAAACAAAATTCAGAAGACACACCATAAATTCAAACAGCCTGTTGAAGGTTTAATGTTTAAAAAAAAAGGAAACCTTATTATTCAACTGAATAAAATCATGCCCTTGTATTTTTTTTCAGAGTAATGCATTTTCATACCAGCAGATTTGCTTCAATTTCCCTATCTATCTATCTATCTATCTATCTATTGAGCTTCGTATATCGAGGAACATGATTCATGTTAATCTGAGTCGATTCGGAAAGTAAATAATACACATTGTTTTTTTTTCTGAGTTGATCACTCAAAGAGAAATGGCTGCAATTCTTGTTGTCTACTTATTCTTTCATATTGTGTTAAAATTTTATTTCTTCTTAAAAATTTAGTATTTATATCGATTATTCATCTTTGAATATGACACTTGCTATTGACAAGAACACCGGCACGATTTAAATCGAATTTATTTGCAACATCTGTTTTTAGTTATATTTCAAGTAAGCCCCACCACCACATTTTCCAGAACATAGGTTTTCTATCCAAGAGCGATAGGAATAATATGTATACTCATAAAATATACATATACAATGCCTGAATAGTATATACCAAATTAGCTCTAGAACCTTGACCCCATCTGGAGCCGAATTAGTAAATTTTTTTTCCGTCTAATGCATGTCATACTTATGAGACTGGCGCAACATGTTCTTCTTATTCTTATGCAGTATATAGAATAGATAGACAGTATCAATATCTATTTATATCGGTAGCTTCTGTTCTCTATCGATATGTACATCTATAACTGATATTATTGGCACCGTCTAATCTTGATTACTCTATTAAAAATAGCAAAATAATTGCTTAGATTTACGTCATGTCAACTCTTGTTAGGTTATCTAATACGGAAGTCGGTCTTTCTATGGTTTCATGTAACTACAACAACGACTTTCGGGAGGGGGAAAAATCCTTGGTGTAGTGTCTAGTATGTTTGAGACATCGTCATCATCATCATCATCATCATCATGTCGTGCCGCTAGCACAGATATCCCCGACCCTCTCTCGCCACTTCTCCCTATCGTTCATCGCCTCTGGCAGGTCTTCAGGGCTATATCCCGTATCTTCACATAGCTGCTGTATGTATGTTCGAGCTGGTCGTCCTGCTTTTGCTTGGCCATATGTGGGGTTCCATAGGAGTATATCACGTCCCTGCTTCTCCAACTGTGTCCTGCATGTCGGCTGGGGCTGATGAAGGATCAGACTCCCGCCACCACAAGTGTTCTGGATACGGAACTAAACAATCAGAGGCTGAGACTCCAATAATGCTGGAGCTTTGGGGACTATGGAGTACCATTTCATTGCCATCGCTCCCAAGTCCACTCTGGCCTGGAGTGGTAGTACCTGATAGAGTCCTATCTTTGGGTCAAATAGAACTGTTTGACATTTAAATTGCGTACAAACAACAGACAGATGTTTAATTGAATTGTTAGTGATACATAGCAATACTTGGGACCATTTAACTGTGTGCAAAAGAATGAGCTTAGACACGTCAAAATCGTTACCAACAAAATGTGTTAACAAATCAAATATATTGATATATACGTATAGAGAAGATTTGACATTGAATAACCTAGAATGGTTGATATGCCATAAAACCAAACCAAACCAAACCAAAATAAACTAAATTTTTGATTTTTTTGCTTGAAGTAATATAGTTTCAAGTACTGTTATCTAATTTGATAATTTGTACACGATTATGTTGTTTCAAGTATTTCAATCAATTATATATTTTCAATAATCCTTTGAAAACAATGCTTCAAGTAACTATTCTTGATAATTTTCCAACAGATCTATTTGAAGAACAGATCGCACCCAAAACAATACAGTTATATAACAGAGAAAGACAACATCACTGATGTAAAAAAAATATATATGTTTCTTTAATTTACTTTATTTACTCAACATGAACAGACGGGTTAGAAAAAGGGACAGAGAGAGAGAAAGAGAGAGAGAGAGAGGGGGGGGGGAGACGGGTAAGCTTGCACACACAGGGGCGGACTGTACGGAACTTCTGTAAAACCCTTCTGGCTTTCTACTCCTCAGGTCAAAATCTCCGGACACCCACGCAAATTTTCGTAGTCACATCTCCTCCAACCGCCTGATTTCACGTTGTACATGGACATGCCTCCTTCTAGTAAACCGCCCACACAATTTACGCGGCTTTTCCACCGGGGAGCCACCTGTGTCTCTTATACTTTAGGAACCAGGTTCATATCAAATTATTTTTGTTCCTAGCATCCGATTTCCTTCAAGCCAGCCACCCACGAAATTTATCCGAAATTTTCCGCCGGAAGCACCAGCGTCCTGTTTACTTTAGGTATCTGGTGTATTCACACGTCAAAAGGATCTTCAAGTCAATATCCAACAGTACTTCTTCACCGGGTCAGAAAGAAGATTGGAGTAATGGTAGTGTAGGGTATTCAACGCTTCTCTGAGCTCCAGAACTGAAGCCTGTTTATTTTTCCTCGTTTACGTTTCGTTTTTTTTTCTTATTAAACCGACTTCAGTGCGGTGTGAGAATGCGATGAATCAATCGAAAATTATTCTTAAATGAAAAAAATTATACGAAATTGTCTGAAATTTTTTTTCGCGTTCTATTATTCTTAATAGCGTTCTGTATCAAAATGTGGTGATGTAATTAGTGTTGGAATTTTTTTTAAAGGAACAACGTATTTGCTATATATTTAAATGTTTTACAAAAACCTTTTAAGAATTAAGAAAAGAATCCTAAAAATTACGTCGATGTGTGTTGTTTAGAAAATTTTAAATAAATTATTCATTAAAAAAATGTTGATATATATTTTTTCATGTTCTATCTTGAATGATTAGTTGTGGTTTTTAATAAAAATCTTGTTAAGAAAATATTTTGATAATAAATAGGAATTTTTTTTGAAAAGTTTTATATTAAAAAGAATCAATACGTTATTGTTAAAAAAAAGCAACATTTTAATATCAATTACATCGCCACATTTTGAAACAGAACTGTTAACGATGTTAAAGCGCTAAGAACCCCAACCCCATATATACGTATATATATATATATATATAATCGTCAATAAATGGATACACTGAAAACAATTTTTTAAAGTTGATTTTCCTCTGAACCAATGATTTTATTGTTTATACTGGAATATTATAAAATTAAAACGGATATTATCGTGTATTATTTATCACCAAACTCTACTGAATTGAAATTGTAGTCAAAATAAAATTGCATAAATATAAATAGTGTACATATCTTTATTTGAAGAGTAAATAAAGGATTGTAATCTGACAATATTCAGTAAAACTGATAACAACGATCCAAGTGGAAGGAGAGATTTATTGAGTGGTCGACACGATAACGTTTCGGTTCTATTGAACCATCATCAGGACCATGCGGGGTGATATTAGCGATTATAAGTTAACGATGGATGTTTAGAAATGTGAAATACAAAAACCTAGGGGAAAATATGTACAATAAGAAAATTGTCCGTCTAACTGGTGAATCAGCGTTTGATGTTTTAAATTACGTCATTTGACTTATTAGGAATATTGTATAGAATTTATGTTATGTTTGTTTATCGAGAAAGATTTCAAGTCAGAAGGAAGAAAAGAAAGAAAGAACAAAAAGAAAAATAGAAAGCATGAAAATTATGAGATATACGGAAAATATTAACTAAGGATGGAATATATTGTAGCTATTTAAAATGTATTTGCTCAAATAAGGAGAAATATTATAAAAGCCAGGACGAGTATTTAGTGAATTAAGGAATGAGATAGCGGCGGCTTCGAAAATTCGTCTAAGATTTTTATTATGGATGTAAGTGAGCATCTTAGCAGAGTTGAAGTCAAAGTTATGATTATGTTGAGAAATGTGTAGGAATAATGCATTGTTTGAGTTGCCAATTCTTATGTTTCTTTTGTGCTCTTTCAAGCGAACATGAATGTTCCGAGATGTTTCGCCGATGTATTTTAGTTTACAATCCTTACAAGGGATGCAACAATATCTTTATTTACTGAGTTCAAATGCTGAATTTGACTGTCAATAATACCGAATAAAAACCGTTTTGATAGTATAATGTTCTGTTAAAAATGATAAGAATCTGTTTTATCTGTCTTTACAGTTAGTCTTCGAGACGAGTCTCTCTCCGCCATCACGTGGGGCGCGTACATATTTCCGATACGGAACATTTCGGTAATTCTTCTGTTGGTGTTTTTTGATAATAACTCTAATTCTTACATTTTTCAACCCTTCATTTGATAACATCCGTTTCATTTCTTGGTCGTTATATACAGGATAACCCGGATATAAGAGACCCTGTTATAAGAGAAATCCTGATATAAGAGACTGGTCCTAAATTAGAGCCTGTGTTATCTAAACAAAATAGACCAAACCCGGATATAAGAAATTTATTCTCCGATCCCGACAACGCTCTTATATCCGCGTTACACTGTATCTGCCGGCCTTAATCACGTTTCTGTTTGCCCCCACTGAGCCACAATATCATATAGCAAACTCATGTAATATTATCAACCGTGATGTTTGACTGATGCATCAGAGGCTTTATTTGGTTTTCTCGAAACATTAAGACAAAAAGTATGTTGTTGAATGCCCGGTTCATATTGGAGTCATGATACTTGGACTCTAACCAAATGAATGGAGAAAAGGCTAGATGGTAACTCCACAAGAATACTACGTACTGTTTTGAAGAAATCCTAGAAGCAACACTCAACAAAACAGCAGCCGTACAGCCAATTGCTGCTCATCTCAAAAACCATTTGAGTATGACGAGAAATGCATCCTAGGCACAAACCCTTAAGCGACGTTCTCTTATCGACTCGTACAATATACATATCAGTGTTGCCAGAACACCAAAAACTTACATTCATCAATTCTGTGCGGCTACTGGGTACCCTATTGGGTGCAATGACCGTTGTTGAAATATTCCTGGTCTTTAATTAGATTCTCCTCCGCTCAGTTCAACTAAATTCTGAGATCTGTGTTTCTGCAATTTCATGATGCCAGAGTCCGTTGTTGTCTGATGAGTGACAGTCTTGCCACCTCTAAAACCTTTAACCAATTTATTCCGAGTAATGTGAGATCGTTTTCCCATCTTTTTTACAATCTCCGAGGGTGGGGGTCGCCTTGTTCTCTGTAGGTTTCAAAAAGTTCCAGAGGAAGTCAGCGTGGCATTGTGGTTAACGAGCTAAACTGTGACATCGTCGTAAACGTGTTCGAACACCAGTCGCACTATTACGTTCACTTTTAAACTAATACATTTGGGCGAGAGAAATCAACGTGGAGCACTGGCTAACGTGCTGGACGGTAAAATCATTGTGAGTTCAAATTCTAGTTATGCTATTACGTTCACTTTCGGACGAATAATCTTGGAAAAGGTAAGAACTGCCTTATTCCCTCATGGATGTGTTAATAGTATCAGTACTTTAATTTTTCTAATTTTTGAATTGAAGAATTATATATTATAAATTGGATTACCATAAACAGAAAATCTGGCAAGTACTGCGTGCGACATACGGAACCACTGGACCGCTGTTTCGACCTTATTAGGTCCCACCATAATTTAATTTATGATATATAATTCGTCTATTTAAGAATTACAAAATGTATGTCCATTTCCTTATGATTACACATACACGTACCTCACATTCGTTGGGAAGACTTAGTCCTCCAGGGTTGACCGTGTCATCTGTAAGAGTACGGATTTAACTGACAAAACACATCAAGTTAATTGGGCTCGCATTTACAGTGACGAGTTAATTTGGCATTGCTTGTGTGCGATGTCGTAGAGTTTTAGATCTACATTCTGTGGTCGCTGGTTCGATCTCCAGTGGGGGGATCACGGTATACACTGCTGATGAGATCTAATAAGGTTGAAACAGTTGTCCAGTGGTTCTGTATGCCACGCTTACCGGAGTTTCAGCTCACGGTAATTCAATTTATACTCTCATTGTTGTTTTTCTACACGGATGGCTTTGACATTTGATAATCCATGAAGGTTGACATTAAACGAAGAAACCAAACCACATCAAACCAAACCACATCAAATCAAACCACATCAAACCAAATCTGTGGCTCTATACAGCTTTCACTTATGAGGTATTTGAACCAATTGTAGTTATTTTATCAGAACATTGAAACATTTTGTAATATAATGGCCGAGGGATTTCGTTTTATATATCTTGCCTTTGGGTTTGGTTGGGTTGGGGGCCTTTTGGTTGGCGCGCGTGCGCGCGAGGAGGATGTGCCGTTCACAGATGTCAGGATAAAAATCCCAGAGAAAGAGAGAGGATGTGACCAGGGATGTGGGTGACGTCAAGCACAGGAAGCGTGCGCGGAGGATTTTGGGAGATTTGAAAAAGTTAGTAGTTGAGAACTAGACTCCGAACGGAAAAGGTCGATTTTCGTGGCTCGCTGAGGCCAGACGAATTTGTGCGCTACGGGCGCCGCACGTGATGGGGCGCAGATGGCAAAGTCATCATTGAAAGATTGTGCATCCCTCTTCATTATGTGGAAACTTTTAACTCAGAGGCAATAAAAGGTTTCGTACCTGAACTAAGAAGTCATTACGTGTTTTTCGTGTTTCGGGATTCCTGTGTTCTATGTATATATGTTATGAACATTCTATGTACGTTTCCCATATTCATGTATGTGTTTGTTACAATTTTCCCGTTAAATATTCGTGAACGTTCTTGTCATTGAGGTCAACTAAGTGCTTTTATACATGTTGTATCAATGAGGGTTCATAGGGGATTTGATACATTTTGTTATTCAGCCAAAATATTGATTTTCTATGTCATTTGAGGAACTTTATTTTTTTTTAATACTCAGTTTTACATTGTTAAATAGCTGGAATAACTTTTACGAACTTTGAATATTAAAATTAATGTTAAACGAGCTGAACACATTTTTTTTACCATACATTAGAATAGTTAAATGTCTTCTTATCTATAAGTAATGAGGTATAATTTTATTAAATATGATTAAAAATAAACTTATTCATAAATAATCAAATATATATTTATTGATGAATAATTAGATATTCTTAAGTTTATAAATAATTAGAAATATCTTTATTTATTAAATTATTAGACATACCTTTTTATTCATGAATACGGATTTATACTTTTATTTGGAAATATCTTAATATAATTTTATCTAAAAATAATTACATATGTCTTTATTCATAATAACATATATTTATAATAATCACTTTTATTTTATTTATAAGAAATAAGTACTTAATATTGAACTCATTTTGTACTTGTAGCTTAGCAGCATTTTACGGTGTTTTTTTTTTACCAATCGATTGCGTATCTGTTGATTTTTTTCAATTGGTGTGACAAGGCTGCCCTTTTCTTTTTTTCCAATATATATATTTTCCCCCCTAGACTGTGATTCGTTGTATATTTTTATATTTTATATTTAAGCAGAGTAAATGATTAGACAGCTCAATTTGACCCATCGATTGGACCCTAATAGCTACAACCTCTCCGAATCAGAGTGGACCTGGGATTAATGGCTATGGAAAAGTACACGCAGGTAATTCGAAGATTACTTGCGGGTTTTTTCCCTTTCCGTAAGTGCTATTATTCAGTAAGTTATCAAATATATATATATATATATATATATATATATATATATATATATATATATATATATATAAATAAATAAATTGCTTTATGTAAATGCTTTATTATTGATATTGAGCACTATTTAACAATACTGTAACATTTAGTCGTTCTTTAACTCACCAAGTTAGCTCGTAAGAACCATAAACTTCTTATATATACACATACATATAATAAGATTTACAAGCGAATAGTTTGAGGGTAAAATTGTAAAACAAGCCAGAGCTTATTTGTTTGCACACTATAAATGGTTTCAAGTATTGCTATTTAACTCTAATAATTATATTTGGAATTAATTATAATCCTTCAACTGGCGACATTTCCACACTAGAGGGAACCTCTCTGAAACTGGTGGACTAATTCACCTACCTTGGAAGCAGTGTCTCATCAACCGAAAAAGACATCGACACGCGGCTAACGAAGGCATGGACAGCTATCGATAAGCTATCGATCATATGGAAATCAGACCTGACAGGTAAAATGAAACGCAGTTTCTTCCAGGCAGCGGTCGTGTCGATACTGCTGTTTGGATGCACTACTTGAACGCTAACTAAACGGCTGGAGAAGAAGCTAGACGGCAATTACATAAGAATGCTGCAAGCAATCTTGAACAAGTCCTGGCGGCAATACGCCACAAGGCAATAACTATACGACCACTTGCCTCCCATCACGAAAACTATCCAAGTCAGACGAACGAGACACTGCTGGAGAAGCAGGGACGAGCTCATAAGTGATGTACTCCTATGGACCCCCACATATGGCCGAGCAAAAGCAGGACGACCAGCTCGAACATACATACAGCAGCTATGTGAGAATACGGGATGCAGCCCTGAAGACTTGCCAGAGGCAATGAACGATGGAGAGAAGTGGCGAGAGAGGGTCAGGGCTGTCCGTGCTGGCGGCACGACAGGATGATGATGATGATGATAATCCTTATTAAAAGATTCCAAGTATTGCTATAAAACACTCATAATTCTATTCAACATTATTCATTCCTTTTTACAGTTAAATGGTTTCAAGCTCTGCTCAGTAATACTAATCATACAATTTAACATTTATCCTTTGTTTGGACACAGTTGAATGCTTTTAAGTTTAGTAAATGATCAGACAGCTCAATTTGATCCATTGATTGGACCCTAATAGCTACAACCTCTCCGAGTCAGAGTGGACCTGGGATTAATAGCAATGGAAGAAAACGTCACATTTCTTAAATCTTCAAAACAGGACCCTCACCATTAGATTCGGGTAAGTATCATACTCAGGACCTACGTTTGGGTGAGGATGTCTTACCCCTTTACAGAATAGCAGACTATCTTAACACCGTAGGGTCTTTAATAATACACCGATAGATATAGTTATTTACTTCCTAATTTCTAGAATAATTCATTTTTAAAGTGTTTTGTTCAGCTAGCTGGGACTATAGTATACACCGACTGCTACTCTGCAGAGGGGTAAGATTCCTCTTACGAGTGTCCTGAATATGACATTAGACAATCTGATGGTGAGGTTCCAGTAATGCTGGAGCTTTGGGGGATGCGGTGTACCCCTTCATTGCCATTCACTCTGGCCCTGAGTGGTAGCACCTGATAGGATTCTATCTATAGGTCAAATAGACCTAAAGTGTGTATTTATGCTAAACTGAATTGCTTGAAATAGGACTATTTTGACTTTTAAATTGCGTACTTAGGCTAAACTGAATTGTTTGAAATGGAACTATTTTTGTACGCTAAACTGAATTGTTTGAAATAGAACTATTTTTGTACGCTAAACTGAATTGTTTGAAATAGAACAATTTTTGTATGCTAAATTGAATTGTTTGAAATGGAACTGTTTTTGTATGTTAAACTGAATTGTTTGAAGTAGAACTGTTTTTTGTCCGTGAAATTGTGTATTCTGCTTAACTGAATTGTTTGAAATAAAACTATTTTGACATTTAACTGTGTGTAAACTAAAAACTATACTTATACTAAACTGAATTGTTTGAAACAGAACTGTTTATACGTATAAAATAGATTTGGTATTAATAACTAACTCTGATTGATGCGCTATAAAACTAAACCAAAACAAATTCAAAATGTTTGGATCAGGCATAGATTGTTATACGCCCACTTCATTTTTCTCTTCAGGTTTATTTATTCCAGCTCTTCCTTCTTTTTTTTTAACAATTCGATTACTGTTTATCGACTTCCGTTGTATTTTGTTGTAATTTTCAACTACACTCTTCATCCAATAAACAAGTGACGTAAGTAAATCGCTCTTGCGATTCTTGGCCCAAATCTGTTTGAATTGAAATCGCCCAAATCAGATTTGTGCCTCACCCTCGAGCCAATATGCCAAAAATGAAAGCGGCAAAAACAACAAGCACTTCATCTATTCCTATCGACATTTAGCTTTCGAACAGAGAAGAAACTTAAATCGATAGTGAATCGAACTGATAGGCGTTAGAAGATAAAACAGACAAGATTCATTTATTACAGTTTAAATATAAATATAACAACAGCAGCAGCAGCAGCAGCAGCAGCAACAACAACAACAATAATAATAATGATGATGATGATGATGATTACTGAAAGACAGTTTGATATTCGCATCATTTATGTTCATTCGAACGGCAATTTAAATTTTCCGCTGAATAAAAAAATTGAATTATATTATTTTTTTTTTTTCGGTTTCTTTTTTTTTTTTTTTTTTCATATATCTTTCTTATTTTATGTTTAGGAATCGACTCTTAAATTTGTTTCTTCCAGAAAAAGTTTCTTTCTTTCTTTCTTTCACCTCATTAGCTTTCTTTCTTTTTTTTCTTTCTTTCGCAACATGAGCTATCTTTCTATCTTTCTTTCTTTCTTTTAATACATTAGACTTCTTTCTTTCTTTCTTTCTTTCTTTTAATACATTAGACTTCTTTCTTTCTTTCTTTCTTTCTTTCTTTCTTTTAATACATTAGACTTCTTTCTTTCTTTCTTTCTTTCTTTCTTTTACAACATTCGCTTTCTTTCTTTCTTTCTTTCTTTCTTTCTTTCTTTCTTTCTTTTAATACATTAGACTTCTTTCTTTCTTTCTTTCTTTCTTTTAATACATTAGACTTCTTTCTTTCTTTCTTTCTTTCTTTCTTTTAATACATTAGACTTCTTTCTTTCTTTCTTTCCTTCTTTCTTTCTTTCTTTCTTTCTTTTACAACATTCGCTTTCTTTCTTTCTTTCTTTCTTTCTTTCTTTCTTTTACAACATTAGATTTCTTTCTTTCTTTCTTTCTTTCTTTCTTTTACCAAATCAGACTTCTTTCTTTCTTTCTTTCTTTCTTTCTTTCTTTCTTTCTTTCTTTCTTTTACAACATTAGCTTTCTTTCTTTCTTTTTCTTTCTTTCTTTCTTTTTTTCTTTCTTTCTTTTTAACAACTTCTAATTTTTGTCTAATATCACTTTCTCCCTTTGATTTCTCATTTTTTTCTTTTCTTCCTATGAGCATAAAAAACCAGCAGCCAAAAATAACTTCTTTTTTACGATAACATTCTCATTTTTTTCCTCCTTTTCTTCTTCTTCTTCTTCTTCTTCTTCTTCTTCTTCTTCTTCTTCTTCTTCTTCTTCTTCTTCTTGTAAAAGTAGTTATTTAAAATATTTGAAATCTAAACTCTAAAATTGTTTAAAAAAATACCGTTCTCATCAAACAAAAGTTTTTCCCCCGTTCATATATATATATATATATATATATATATATATATATATATATATATAAAGGGAAAAAGATTACATTTTGCCTATATATATATATATATATATATATATATATATATATATATATATATAATCTAGGTAAAAGAATATTATGATACTATGACTTTTATATTTAATAGTAGAACTAAAACATCAACGACATGAATCAATGATAAGATACTAAAGTTCTTGAAACAAAACAAAAAAAAAGAAAAGATCTTTCAAAAGGAGAATATTTGTTTTATTCTTTATTTTCCCCATGTGTTCAATAACTGTTTTCTATTTTCATAACTGTCAAATCTTTCATGGACGCCCTTCCCCTCACTGCCATTCACCGGAATTTTATCGTTCGGCTTTAAACAATTGTTTGTCTAATCGAGCGTAATTTTCTGATCAATGAACGATGCAAAAATATACCGTCATGAAATATATATTTTTTCTTCTTCGCTCACGTTTCTTGCCATTCGCCTATTTATTCAACTTTATATGATCAGCTTCTTTCTTTCTTTCTTTCTTTCTCGATCGATCGACTTTTTCTTTCCTTCCTTCCTTTCTTCCTACCTTTCTTCACTTTCATACATTCGTTTGTTGTTTTCTTTTCCCCTTCACTTAATCCTTGTTTTCTTTCTTTCTTTCTTTTTTTCTTTCTTTCTTTCTTTCTTTCTCGATCGATTGTTTTTCCATCCTTCCTTCCTTCCTTTCTTCCTTCCTTCCTTCCTTCTCCAGCATTTGATTCTTGGTTTTCTTTTCCCCTCACTTATTACCTGTTTTCTTTCTTTCTTTCTTTTTTTCTTTCTTTCTCAATATTTTTTTCTTTCTTTCTTTCCTTCCTTCCTTCCTTCCTTCCCTTTCATGCATTCGCTTGTTGGGTTTCTTTAACCCTTCACTTATTTCCTGTTTTCTTTCTTTCTTTCTTTCTTGCTTTCTTTCTTTCTTTCTTTCTTTTCACTCATTCATCTGTTTCTTTTTTTCTCTATCGCTCTCTTTTACTTGCTTGTTGTCTTTGTTGCTTTGTTTTTTTTTATAGATTTCTTTCTTTCTTTCTTTCTTTCTTTCTTTCTTTCTTTCTTCACTAATTCCCTTGCTTGTCTGCTCTTTCCCTCCCCCCTCTCTCTCTCTTGCTTGGGCTTGTTTTATTTCTTTTTTGATAAATGGCTTGGTTCTTTCTTTCTTTCTTTCTTTCTTTCTTTCTTTCTTTCTTTCTTTCTTTCTTTCTTTCTGTCCCTGGATAATCAACAATGATGCAAGTGTCCATAAAACAGCACAGAATCCCTGTTGCTTTTGTTGAAGTTCAATGATTTGTTATTTAGACCGACAAGCCATGTTCTTAACTTCTTTAAAGCTGATTTTTACTGACCACTGCTTTTCTGTCTCTAAAAAAGAAAATGGCCAAAGCATAAAAGGTCATGCAATAATCGATACTGTGACGTCATTTACGTCTCATATTTCGGCCATAAACCAACAATATTTATGATTTCATAGGCTTCCCTTGGAGCTGGGATAGCTAGATATTTCCAAATGGTAACATGGTTTGGGATTCAAGCCGAGGTTGAAAGCTGATTTTCAAGGCTTACACGGCTTGAAAGACAAAGCTATTTCTCTTTAGTTTTTTATTCAATCAATCCCTCTACTCGGGTAGGATGCGACATAAGGTCATTTTTTAAACTAAGTTTGAAACGTTTCGATTTAGTGCTTTCCTTCTGGTTGCCATACTATGGTTAAGGAGCGCAGTCATAGTCATTTATTCATAGCTGAAGGGAGAATATTTGGATTCATACCTGTCCCAGGGGAATTATCACAATGCAAAATGCAAACAGCCTCGTTCAGGTTTTGAACTCGGGGCGCAGAGTCTAGGATCTCATGCTTCTCGAAGTAAATCTTGATAAATACTTGACAAGTCGTGGAGCCATAGGCTTTCCGTTGTAACAGCGATCGATGATGATAGTGATACTTCTATTCAGATGGGAGGCGGGGAGTTCCCGTGACGTCGGCGACGGCAATATTGTAGTAAACGTGCTCGAACACCAGTCGGGCTATTACATTCACTCTCATACTTATAACATTGGGAAAGGCATGAATCCTTTTATCCCTCTCAGCTATGGGTTAGAGAGCACCACTACAGTTCTTCTACAAGGTTGACTTTGGCATTAAATAACCCCCGAAGGTTGATACACCATCAAACAACCAATTGTCCAGTCGGCTGGGGCGGCAGAATACACCGACATTAACTACAGAGGGGTAAGACATCCACAACGAATGTCCTAGATATGACGCTACACAATCTGAGGGTGATTTTGCAACAGTGCTGAAGCTTTGGGGAATACGGAGTACCCCTTCATTGCCATTGCTCTTTGGTTCACTATGAGTTAAATAGAACTAAACTGAGTTGGTTGAGATGGGACTGTTTTGACATTTAAACAGCGTACTTATGTTAAACTTAATTGATTGAAATAGAATTGTTTTTGTATCCTAAACTGAATTGTTTGAAATAAAACTGTTTGAATAAACTGAATAGCTTGAAATAGAAAAGTTTTTGACAATTAAACTGTGTACTTATGCTAAAGTGAATTGTTTGAAATGGATCTGTTTATTTGTCTAAAAATGGATTTTACATTAAATAACCGACAAAAGTTGATATGCCAAACAAACAAACAAACAAACAATCAAACCTTTTCTAGTGGGAATGAAGGATTATAGTTAGCATCTTATTTCATTAATATCAAGAAATCATTTTGCTGTCATTATAACCAAATTGACCCTACGTAGATGTGTACTTAGGTAGTGTTCATATCGAGTCGCAATATAGTATAACACTATAACTTTGATAAAACTGCAATAAAACATAAATGGAGAGTTGTTTGTTTTTCGACATCAGATCTCTTGGATAATCTAATGCCGAAGTTAGTAGTTTTTTTGCCAGAAAACGGTTTCACTTAAACAATGATAATCAACCATTTTAGCTTCAAGTAATTATTCTTAATGCAATTAATTTACACATGATTATATGGTTTCAAGTATTCTTATCTAATACTAATAATTTGTTCCTAATTATATGTTTCAAGTATATTGGTCTAGTGGATAGAGTGTTCGCCAATGGTCCAGGAGACCTGGGTTCAATCCCTTGTCAGGTCATACCAAGACTTTAAAAATGGTACTTGCTCCTTGCTTAATACTCAGCATCATAAGGTACGTATCAAAGGTAAAGTGGAAAAATCCACGGAAAGGAGTAGCGTCCTCCCCTACACCTCGGTGTAGTAGCTATTGAAAAGGGAGCCTTCTGGTCGCCCTCGACTACGGTCGCCAACTCTACTTACTATATGATTTAAAGACACTATTCCGATTTAATAAAGATGATCATTTATTTGACCACAGTTATATGGTTTCATGCATTACGATTTAAAACTAATAATTTGCATACAGTTATATGATTTCAAGTAATTAGACTTTGCCTGAAAACTGAAAAAAAAACTATGAAGCATGAATGTGACGGTGATACCAATTGTAATTGGTGCGCTCGGTACAGTCTCTAAAAGATTCGTACCGTGACTGGAGGACTTTGAAATAAGGACAAGTGGAGCAATGTTGAGATCGGCCAGAACACTGAAGACTTGAGACTTGTCACTCAGACTCTAGCGAAAGACCATCAGCTTATGTGGATGTGAAAAAGTCTCAAATGAGTAAGAAAAAATGATAATAACAATAATACCGGAGAATGAAAAGAGGTACAGGTACTTAGACCTTGCCAGAGAACTGAAAAAACTATGGGACATGAAAGTGACGGTGATACCAATCGTAATTGGTGCGCTTGGAACGATGAAAAGGGGGCCTGAAGAGCAGGAAATCGGAGACAAGCTGAGACGATTCAAAGTACAGCATTGTTTAGATCGGACAAAATACTGAGAAGGGTCCTGAAGACTTGCTGTCACTCCGATTCCTGTGGAAAACCATCAGCTAACGCTGGTGTAAAAAACTCAAATGCTTAAAATAAAAATAAAAATAATAATAGCCCGAAGATCAGATCTTATAATAATCAACCAAAAAAAAAAAAGAAAATCTGCAAAATTGTCGACTTTGCTGTCCCGGCAGATCACAGAATAAAAGTGAAAAAATGTGAAAAGAGAGATAAGTACCTTGACCTTGCTAGAGAATTGAAAAAAACTATGGAACATGAAGGTGACAATTATACCAATTGTGATTGGTGCCTTTGGCACGGTAACTAAAGGATTATTAAAAGGCCTAGAAAACTTAGAAGTTGGCGACCGAGTGGAGACCATCTAAACAACAGCATTATTGAAAACGGCCAAAATATTGAGAAGAGTCATGGAGACTTCAGGAGACTTGCTGTCACTCAAACTTTAGTGAAAGACCATCAGATGTCGCTGATGTGAAAAACTCTAAGAAGTAGTAAATAATAATAGTAATAATTGAGGTGTTGGAAATCAGAGGACGAATCAAGATCATCCAGACTACAGCATTGTTGAGATCAGCCAGAATACTGAGAAGAGTCCTGGATACCTGTGAGGAGTTGTCATCACTCAGACTCCAGTTGGTGTGAAAATCTTGCTAGGAGTAGTAATGATAATAATAATAACAATCCTTCGTAGACAATTCTAGCTTTAAGTGACAATTCTTGATACAAATAATTTTCGAAGAGCTGTATGATTTCAAGTATTCCTATCTAATACCAATAATTTTCTAACAGTTTTTATTTGACTCAATTAATGGAAACCTAACAGGTACTACCACTCTGTATCATGGGAACGAGAGCAATGAAAAGTTTTTTCACACCCCCCTGAAGCTATACACATTGAGATTCACTATCAGGTATTTTATGCCACAAGGTTAGGGAATAAGGAACAGTTTAGTACCATACACGGGACACTCTTTGAAGCAATCGAGCCACTCAGCAGAAGGGAGAAAATTGACGTATTCAAGTCCCTGTTGACAGGGGGCTTAAGTCAAAGAGGTCATTTAACTTAATATCCTTGGGAGGTGGTTTCGAGTGGTGAAGTGGCTAACCTGCTGGACTGCGACATTGTAGTAAATATGCTCAGCGGAAAAACTTTTTTACAAGTTTTTATCCAAGAAGTATTTGAAACATTTCTTTAGCATGTTATGTATATATATATATATATATATATATATACCCCTGGATGAAAATATAAGACCACCCTTAAAAATGAAGAAAAAGATATTTTTTACAATTTTTAAATTATGAAAATCAGATATATAAAAGATAAAGCATAAAGACAATTAATTTTAAGATATTAATAAATTTCAATTCATTTTTAATATGTATATTAGCATTTATGCTTAATTCTAAAATTTAGTTTTGACATAAATATAAAACCAGTGAGCTGAACAACAGAATATAAAGGCACATTTTTTAAAAAATATTTTGTAGATCTGCCGTTAGCTTTGATAACCTAAAAAATTCAGCTTGGCATACTATCGACTAGTTTATGAAGTTGAACCGAAGGCATTTTTCCCTTGCGTCTAAGATTGCGTTTTTGAGTTCAGAAATTGCAGAGTACTGTCGACATCCTTTATATACTTTTGCAACAATCAATCCCACAAATTTTCTTAAGGATTGAGGTCTGGAGAGCACTCTGGATGGTCAAGATATCTTATTTTCTATTCCAGCTAGTACTTATTTGTTATTGATGCATTGTAGATAGCAGTATTATCTTGCTGAAAAATCCATTCTTCTCTACATAGACAACGCCCTTCTTGTGCGAGAGATAAATCATTTTGCATCTTCACATATATCTGCTGCTTTTTGTCGACCGCTGACAAATTATAGTTTAAGTTTTCCTGAAGATGAGAAGCCCCTACCAGATCAAAAGAGATTCTTGTCCACTATGCCTTGTTGAGTAATTCTCTTTAGTACTTCTGAAAGCCATCTGGGCCGTCTAAATTGAATTTCTTTTCGTCCAAGAAAACAACTTTTCGCCATTCTTTAGCACTTATGGTTTGATATTGACGAGCATATTCCAGTCGTTTCTTTTTGTGCTTCATAGTTAACTTTAGATGATGAATTCTTTGCTTATGCTAATTTTTTTGTTGTTTAAATGTCTTCTAATTGTTCTAGTACAGCAAGAAGCATCCATTAGAGATTTCAATCTTTTTGATGTTGACAAAGTTTTCTTTTTTACTTCGTGAATAATTCTTTTGAATTTTGGTGATAATTTTTCTGACCTGCTAATCGGTTTTCTTGCTCTTACTTATTCGTTCTCGCTATGGCAGTTAAGAAGGATCCCACAACGCCAATAAGAAAGAACGATAATGAATTGAAAGTCTATGAAAAAAATTGTGAGGACAGCAATTAAACAAAATCTAAGCCCAGACCATGACCCCTTGATTACGTTATATGTGGCGTTTTAGAAAACAAAACAAACGCAACTTCCCATCCAAATATTGGTTCGTCTTCGACTGCTATTTAAGAGAATGGAATAAAGTGTCTGTAGAATTTATTTTGAAGGCATGCAAATAGTTTCGAAGGCATGGTCATACAATTATTAAAAAAAAACGGTGGCCATCTTGAGTAAATTTACATTTTTGTATCTATCTTCTTATTTTGTTGTTTATTTTTTAAAATTAAGATTAATCTTATTTTGTTATAGAGTCACATATTATTCTAGACTATTCCAAATTTTGATTCCGCACCCTATATATGTATATATATATAATAAAACCTTGCTCCTCTAAGAGATCCTTAGTCAAAATTCAATCTTCGAAATTGGAAGGGCCTACCAGCCTAGAAAAGCAATATTAGACATACAAGCTTGAGGGCAATTTTGCTGTTAGTAAAAAATTCGCAACTCAGCAGCGAAGGAGATTTAATTTCACATTTGTTTTTTCTTTTTCATTTTTTCTTTCTTCATTCTCCACAATCACACATTGTGGGCATGTACACGTCTTCGATTTTCTGTTTCTTTACACTCAATATACGTCGTGGTTTTTTACTAATTTCCTAAATACTAACACGTCTCTTTGACAAAATAAAAACCAGTCAATAAAAAAATTTCAATAAGAACATCTTAATTAATTTTCACCGTATACAATTTTAATTCATCTGTATATTACCAGAATATATATATATATATATATATATATATATATATATATATATATATATATGTGTGTGTGTATATTTGATAAAACGTCTCAAAGAATCGAACAAGTACGATGTGCTAACCAAAATGTGATGGAGTATTTATTTAATAAACGTTATATTCAATTATGTCATATTGAATGAATAACCTAAGCCAAATCTTGGTTCTCAAGTCAGATTTCTTCCACATTTGCAGTAGAGATTAGAAATGACAGAAGGGTTTGAGCACGAGTTGGTCTCATATTTTGCATCAAGACGAAAAGAATTTTTCCAAGCATTTTATAAGCTTGTTGACAAATAGAATAAAGTTCTAAGAAAAATATTGATGATTAAATATTTCTAGAGGCATAAGTTTATCATTTATAATATATACTCAAAAATCGGACATTACATTTCATTCTTACCTGATATATATATATATATATATATATATATATATATATATATATATATATATATATAATGTCTCATACCTTTCCATACATATGGTTTTTCATATTCTATTTTTTATATTTTAGATACTCTCAAAATGTGTTTGAATCAAGAGCAACCAATTTAAATTGGGGTCAAATCAAGAAGTAATCGCTTGTTTTCAATCGAATTTAACAGAAAACATGGAAGAAACATCACACGAGACTGGAGAAAAACTTATTGTTCTTCCTATGAATGGAAACTCATGGGACAACACACACACACGTATATATATATATATATATATATATATATATATATATATATATATATATAGGGTTTGTAATGGAAAAAGAAAGAAGATAGGGTAGAAATTCTGATCATGCTATTCGTCTAGCGAAACATGTCGATCTAATTTTCTATATAGTTTTCCTTTCTCTCTTTCTCTCTCTGTCTATCTCTCTCTCTCACACACACATACATGTACATCATCATTATCATTATCATCATCAAGTCACGCTGACAGCATGGATTTCTCTGCCTCTCTCTCTCTTTCTTTTCATCCGTCCCTATCATCCATCGCTTCCGACTAGTCTTCTAAACTACATCCTGTGTTCGCACAGAGATGATGTAATTAAGTTCTTCCTGGTCGGCTAATACTGGCCCATCCAAATGTAGGGGTCCATAGAAGAACGTCGCTTATAAATTCGTCCTTGCTTCTCCAGCAGTGTTCTGCAGGTACTTGTTCGACTTACTTAGATGGGATGTAAGTGGCCGCTCAACTGCTGTTTTGTTGAATGTTACTCCCAGAATTCGTTCAAAACAGCACGTGGCATTCTAATATAGTTCCCATTTAGCTTTTTCTCCATGCTTTTGGTAAGCGTCCTCGTGGTGCATCTATACAGTAGTACTGACACAAAAACTGTACTTACATTTAAACTACGTGTTTATGCTAAACTGAGTTGTTTGAAATGGTACAGTTTTTGACATTGAAACTCTACTTACACTAAACTGAATTGTTTATTTTGGAACTGTTTTGATATTTAACGGCGTGTAAACAAAATCTGTGCTAATGCTAAACTGAATTAGCTTAATTAGAACTGTTTTAATAAACTGAATAGCTTGAAATAGAAATGTTTTTGGAAAATTAAACAGTGTACTCCTGATACACTGAATTGTTTGAAACAGAACTGACTATTTGCATAAAAATGGATTTGGCGTTAAATAACCTACAAAGGTTGATATGCCATAAAACCCAACCAACCCAAACCAAAGCCTCTCCGTTGTTTAATAATTAGTAAGGACACTATTTTAACTATTGAGTGAATTTATTTCTGACTGGGTGCCACATACTTTTAGCCTTGTCTCAGGATAATCCAAGCTTTGCAAATACTTGTAACGATACGAAACATCAGAAAAAAAAAACAACAACAAAAAACAAATCGTACAAATCGTATAGCTAGATGTGACGTTCACAGTAAAAATGTCGGATATTCGATCAGAAAAAATTCGAAGTTGACCGTTCGATTTAGTCAGAGACATTTAGGACCCTTGGGTCTGTACATGGTTCAGCTCTTGCAACTGTTATTGACACAGGAGAAATTTTATGTGCTGTTGAAATGCAAATAGGACGTATTCGAAAAATTCTTGATATTTACTCTTTAAATAATTAGTAAGCGTGAGTTACACTTCACTGAGGTTATTTGGTATCACAAGAACCAGAATAATATTAAAACGAATCTCAATGGTACACGAATCGACTTTATTGAATTTTAAAGCAGTAGTTATAATAGCAGTAAAGGCGTTTTTCCTTTATCCTTTGAAGACATTCACAAATATCCCACTTGGTGTTTGAAACAGTTGATACTAACGAAACATGGAAACTGTTTTTTAATACATAATGTGATACATGATTTACCTGATGATAGAAAATTAGAAGTAAATAATTTGCTAATTAGCATAAAATACATGATAGACCATAATCAAAAGAAATAACACAGGTGGATTAAAATATATTTTCATATTAGCAAATTAAGATTTGATAAAGAAAAATGTAAAGCACTTCATATTGGCTCACCAAAATATTTAACTTAGTCGGCTGAGGTGAGAGCTGTAGAATATACCGACTGAAGGGGGGTAAGACTCCCCCAACAAGTGTCCTGTAGCCCATTCGGTTTGAGCGGCAGAATACACCGACTGTATCTCCGCAACGGGGTAAGACTCCCCCAACGAGTGTCCTAGATTTGACTCAAAACAATCTGATGTTTAGCATAAGTATGAAGTTATTTCTATTTAACCCATAGATAGGGCCCTATCAGGTGCTACCATTCCGGGCTAGAGAGGACCTGGAAGCAATGGCAATGAAGGGGTACTCCACATTCCACAAAGCTCCAGTATTACTGGAACCTCACCATCAGATTGTTTAGTGTCAAATTCAGGACATTCGTTCGGGGAGGGTGTCTTACCCCTCTGCAGAGGTGCAGTCTGTGTATTCTACAGCCAAGAAATTTGGATTAACTACTCTACTAGAAAGAAGAATGAAAAGTAGTTTAATTAAAGCTTTTAAAATAATTAATAGAATTTCTACTTTTTGGTTGACATTTTTTCAATGTTTCCCTGCGAACGGAAAATTTACTGTCAAGACGGATTTAAAAAATTAAGTTTTCTAATCAAATGGATCGTTTTGCCAACAGAATAGTTTATGTTCGGAATACATTGTCTAATCAGATCAAAAACAGCTATAGCGTAAAAAAAAAAAAAAAAAAAGATTAATTTGCATGGTTTCAGAATAAATGGCAAGGAATCTAAGTGTGAATTTTTGGGGACAATAGGAAGAATTCATCATCATCATCATCACGTCGCGCTGCTAGCACGGATCTCCCTGACCCTCTTTAACCATCCGTCTCTATCGTCCATCGCTCTCGGTAGGTCTTCAAGGCTATATCCTGTATCGATACAGAGTTGTTGTATATAGGTTCTAGCTGGTCGTCCTACCTTTTTTCGTCTATGTGAAGGGGCCCACAAGTGTATATCGCTTATGAGATCATCTTTACTTCTTCAGCAGTGCCCTGTATGTCGGGTTCGTCTAACTTGGATAGTTTTCGTGATGGGTGGTAGGTGGCCATATAGATGCTGCTTTGGGGGGTGTTGTCCCCAGGACTTGAACAAGTCCTGGAGGCAACAAAGCAGAACCATATAAATAGCAAATATACAAGAAAGTTATCTTTGTAAGACTAATTTTCAAAAGGCTTGTAGTTATTTAAGATCAGTGGGATTTGTAAATGAAGTGAGAGTCACCGAAGCGCAGTGGCTAACGTACTAGACAGTGACATCGTAGTAAACCAATTCGAACACCAGTCGCGCTATAAGTTTCACTTTCTGAAGAATACCCTTCGGAAATTTATGAAATCCCAGCCGAGGGTTAAATAGTACTACCGATGCTCTTCTACAGGGATAGATTTGGCATTAAGTAACCCAGAAAGATTGACATGCCATTAAAAAAGCAATTTTGAGGTATAATGAGAATGAGTTTGTTTGAAAAAAGCATGAAAGCGAGGCTGACAATTCAAGGAATTCTATTTTTAGGTCATCTATGAACCAGAATGGTAGTACCTGTTGGAGTCGCATCTATGTATCATATAGGTCTGTTTAAAATAATCAATATTCGTTAATTAGTAATACTTGATATATAACTGTAAATTATTTGCACTAAGAATAATTACTTGAAGCTTTAATTGTTTTTCTATGAATTATGAGTAGTTACTTAAAACCATAATCTGTGCGAACACTTGACTATTATTAAATTGAAACACTTAATTGAAACCCTATAATTGTTTGTATTAGATAGGAATACTTGAAACCATATGTGTGGAAATTATTTGTTTTAAACAGGAACATCTGTTATCATACAACCGTGTAAAAAAAGTATCAAAAAATAACTACACAAAGATAAAAATAAAAGTGTACAAGGAACGCAATTCCCTAACTTACAGCAATAAAATAATCCTAGACGGGTTTAGATGCTGTTAAAATCAATTAATCACTCAATCTCTCTCTCTCTCACACACAAATTCTCTCTCTCTCTCTATATATATATAGTTGAATAAGCGAATCGTATAAATACATGCACAATATCGGTTAGTAGAGCAGGAGGGAGCATAAAATGAACTGATGTTTATTCACCCCTCTAAGGTAATAACATTGGTGTCAACTTAGTGCATTAACAAAAATACAATCTTCAGATTAGACCCATATACCTATGATAAGTTTCGTCAATATAAGACGCCTCAGTAGATATTTTGTCACACAGTATCAGCGTTGGTATTGAATTCTATAATCTGATTTCTGTATAGAAAGACATATATCTATTACGAAATCTTTTTCTTTTCAATGGAAATTTCCTAAGAGCTTAGCAACCATAATTTTTTCAATTCATTACAAAACAAAACAAAACAAAAAAGCAAAAAAAAAAAAAAATAAAAAAAATAAATACATAAAAATAAACAAATAAGCACCCGGTCAAAACCCCCCCCCAAAAAAACGAAACCAAACTAAAACAAACAAAACAAAACAAAAACATCTCCTGCACACACACACACACACATACAAAAAAGCTCCCCAAAACTAGGATATCGGTAATCTAATTTTTAATATCTGAGTATCCTTGTCTATCAAGTTCATTGTGTTGACTGACAACCCAAATATTGTTCTTGCAGGAAATGGAGAAAAGAAAGAAGTGACAAAAATTCAGTAAAAAAAATGATAAAATAACAGTTCTGTTAACTTTAAAAGAGAATGGTTAAATTATTTAATGTTTTCATTTTTATTTTCAAATGAAATGTTGTCATCCTTCATTAACATTAGGGAAAATTAAAACCACTTTGATAAAGAATATTTCTTTAAATTAGTAAAATCTGTGCTTGAAATAATTAAACCTACTTTAAAAGATCAAGAAAGGCAAACTAACTTTGCTAATTTCTTTCTCAATGAATTTCATAATTTCTACGTCAACATTCGGTTATTGCATAATATGTTTTTCTGCAAAGCTTGGAAAAAACTATACCATTAATTCAGTGGGGCTGTAGAATAAACCAACTGTTTCTCTGCAGTGGGGTACCCACCAATGAGTGTATTAATATGACAGTAAACAATCTGATGATAAGGTTCCAGTAATGCTGGGACTTTGGGGAAAGCGGAGTACCTCTTCATTTCCATCGCTCATAGGTCCACTCTGGCCCGGAGTGGAAGCACCTGATAAAGGTCCAATTTATGGGTTAAATAGTACTAAAACGTGGTTTCTTGACGTTACTGTTTTTTGCATTTAAACTGCGTATTTATGCTAAACTGAATTGTTTAAAATAGAACTATTCTGACATTTAAACTGCGTACTTATGCTGAACTGAACTGCTTGAGATAGGACTGTTTTGACATCTAAACTGTGTACTTTTGCTAAACTGAATTATCTGAAGCTAAACTGAATTGTTTGAATTAGAACTGTTTGACTAAACTGAATAGCTTGAAATAGAAATATTTTTCACAATTAGACTGTGTACTCGTGCAAAACTGAATTGTTTGAAATAGAACTGACTATTAGCATAAAAATGGATTTGGCGTTAAATAACCTACAGAGGTTGATATGCCATAAAACCAACCAACCAACCAACCAACCATTAGTTCAAATCCTTGATAAGGCTATTTCACATTGCACTAATACCCTTGGGAAAGATATGAATCCAATTAATCTCCCTTCTTCTATGGGTAACTAATAGGGCAGACTAGGTTCTTTTGCCTTGGTTAGGCAGCCAGTCTAGGAAAAGGAACTCTCTGAATTCAGCCCTGTTAAGCTGCACTTAAAAAGTGACCTTGTGTTATATCCTGCCTGAGCTGAGGGGCTGTTACATACATACTTCTCGCTTTGTGCCAAACTAGTAAATAAATAACTAGCAATAAAAATAACTACTGGAGACAACGAATAACATTTGAGGATGAGTCTTCATGGCATAGTGGCTAACGTGCAGGACTGTAATGTCATAGTTAGCGATTTCGAACACTAGTCGCGCTATTACGTTCCCTTCTGGACAAAAACCACAAAAAAGATATGAGCTCCCTTATCCACCCAGCTATGATAAGTTAAATAATATAACAACTGTTCTTCTGCAAGAATGTCTTTGGCCTTAAATAACCCGCAAAGATTGATATGCCACCGACCAAAAAACGGAACCAGACCAAATCAAACTGCCAATGAGCCAGGCAAAACATAATTTCGAAAATAATAACTTCTATTACATGTTTTATCGAACGGTCAAGTCACACTGAAAGAACCGGTCACTGCTAGATCACCAAAGTTAAGCACAGATAAGACTGATCAGTATTTAGATGGGTGGCAACTTTGTAACTGTGAGAATACTCTTAGATCATGTCCTTCGCTTCGCTGATGAATTACTTCGCTTCAGATGTGTTCATGCAACGATATTTCCTGCATGGACCTTTCTATAGCTCTCTGTGCCGTAAGAAGTCAAACACATTTGAAAGAAATTGAAGAAAGATTTTTTCCGCTAAATCATCAAAAGACAAAGACTTTTGCTGCCCTTGAGCTGAAGAGCCTCATTTTATTGGGAGAGTGATTTTTTTTCCAGCTAAGAAAAATGATTATTGTGAAATATGTCAAATTGAAAGTGTATGTCTGAGGTCTGAAACGAGTGTGGATGGAGCATCATATATGACAAGAATCATAAAATACTTTCAATATATTTGATTAATCAGAAAATGTCTTCAAGAAAATAATTCAACAGTTATTCATTTTCTTCATTCAAACAATATTCAAAGAAATAAGTCAAAATTAATTGAATGGAGTTAGGTTGATCTTAAAGGTTCTTGAAGGCGGTGGCTGAGGGTCAACCGCTTTGAGAAAAAAGACTTTGAGTATCCTGGGTATGATGCTTAACTGCATCCGATGGTAAAACTCCCCTTCTGGAGCTTTTTCGAATATGGAGTATTTTTTCTTTGCCATTGCTCATAGGTTCACTCTGATTGAAGTGGTTGTATCTGTTAGGGTTTTATCTTTTGGGATAACAAATTGTTTAATCATTTTCTATACTTGAAACCATTTAATAGTGTGAATTATAAGCAGTTAATAGCAATGCTTAAAAACATTGGTGTAGAAATAGATCTTTTAGTGTTAGACAGCAATAGTTGAAATCATTTAAATGTGTACAAACAAATGAACTCTGGTTTGTTTAAAAATGTTATGATGCAGTTTGATTTGGTTTGGTTTTATGGTATATCAACCATTGCAAGTTATTTTATGCCGAATCCAGTATATATATATATATATATATATATATATATATATATATACGCGGATCATCAAATAGGTTTCCAGACTTTTTTCGTATGGGCACTTTCATTGACAGTACACACATGAAACTATAGTCCCCTTCGAAGTACTCTTCTCCGGCTGCAATGCACTTGTTGTACCGTTCCAACAACCTCTGGAAGGCCTCATGGAAGTCCTCTTGTGTGAGCGTGTCAATGACCTTCGTCACAGCCTCTTTCTTCTCCTCAATTGTCTCATAACGACAGCCTCTGAGTTTAGGGAATAACCAAAAGTCACAAGGAGCAAGGTCTGGACTATAGGGAGGACGAGGAACTGTCTTGATGACCATCTTGGTCGAATAGTCTGTGACAAGGATTGAGTTGTGGACTGGTGCACAGTCCCGATTTGAAGAGTGCTGGCCTCTTCCGACGGAATCTCTGTCTGAACTCCCTTAAAAGCTCAACATAGTAACCCTAACCCTAACCCTTTGGCCAATCAACTCTGGTGTATTGACTTCCTTACTCCTCCCACACCTCTCATCATCCCTCACAGACTCTCAGGCTTTTTTAAATCTCTTATGCCACTCAAAAACTGATGCTCAATTCCTTCAAGATTCTCCAAAAGCAGTCTGAAGCATTCCATACGTTTCTGTGGCATCATTTTTTTTCAAGTTTAAAACACAATTTTATTGCATATCGTTCTTCCTCTTGGCCAGATTGCATTTTTGAAATTCACCAGCTATGACAATCAGACTTTGGTAGGGTGTATTCCAATTGCTGCTGTAGCTGTTCATTTGAACCTGAAATTGGTCAGTCATCTCACAAGATGTATAGCAATAACATACAGAATTTTCAAGGGTCTACGACAATTTTAAATGCCTGTACATAAAAGTATGGAAACTTATTGAATGCACCACACACACACACACACACACACACACACACATATATATATATATATATATATATTAGATAAATATGATTAGTAAACATAAGTTAACAAAGTTAAATAATTCCAAGTACTGCTATGTATCACTAACAATTCAAACATTAATCAGCTGTTGACACACAGTTTAATGATCAAACAGTTGTATTCCTGATAATTCACTTTAGCATAAGTCAACAAAGTTAACTGGATCCAAGTATTGCTATGTATAACTAACAATTCAATTAAACGTAAGTCCTTTGTAGACACACATTTAAATTATCGAACAGTTCTATTTTAAGCAATTCAATTAAATTTAAGTCTTTTGTTTGCCCTCGGTTTAAACGTCAAATAGTTCTGTTTGACCCATCTATAGGACCCTATCAGGTGCTACCACTCCGGGCCAGAGTGGACCAGGAGGCAAGTGCAATGAAGAGGTACTCTGTATTCCCCATAGTTCCAGCATTATAAGAGCCTCGCCATCACATTGCTTTATGTCATATTCAGGACACTCGTTGGGGGAATCTTACCCCTCTGTAGAGATACAGTCGGTGCATTTTACAGCCCCAACCGACTGGACAAAATTTTACACACAAACTATTCGTTGAGAAATCCTTTATGTATATAATCAGGATTTGACATTAAATAAGCAACAAAGATTGATATGCCATAACCCCCCCCCCCAAATGAAAGACTAAAAAAAGTTAAAATGAATAAATAGATAAGATTGTACCAGTTTAGTCCTGCTTAGAGAAATCAATGATGTAATATATGGTGTAGCCGGTGATAAAAAGCAATCTGGGAATCCTGGGTAATTAATTTTAATCAGTGACAAAATTTGAGGCCTTCCGGTCTCAAGCGGATGTAAGGCATCTCATTTCGAGTTGGCCTTAGTCAATGGCCGCAAGAAATCGATTTTGTGAAACACATCTAGCACGTGGGCAGTGTGTTAGACAGCGCTGAAATCCTATCCATATCAATAGTGGAGATCATATCAACTAAATTGTTGTCAGCAGACTGATTTGTTCAGTGTTGAAATTTGAAAATTACAGTTGGCGCTCATGGGGTAACGGTTATCATCGAGGTAAATGGACTCACCGACCCGAATTCAAATACTGAATAAGACGACGTTTCAACTTCGCACAAATACCCTTTGGAAAGGCATGAATCAATTTCTTTTTTCCATCCTCAGCGATTGGTATTGAGAAGGAAAACTCAGAATTAAAAGCAGATGTAAAGCACTAAAAAATTGACCTTTTACACAATCTCTGCACGAACAGGATACGACACAAGGTCAATGTTTAGACGTTGTTTAACAGGTTTGAATTCAAAGTTTTCCTTTTCTTAGACTGGTTGCCATACCAAGTTTAAAGAGCCTTGTCTGCCCCACTATTCCCTCGCAGAAGGAAAATAGTTTGTGTCATACCTTTCCCAAGGTTGATAGCACTATGTTAACAATAAAGCGCTTCGTTTAGGAATTGAACTCCGGTCGCCATGTCCATTTTGTACGACGATAACATTACACTACATGCGTAAATATAGATGATACCTGCGGTGGTGTATTAATTTGCAAGATACACAAGCAGAACTTTCCAAGTGACTTCGAGTTGTACTGGGTGCTCCATTCTTACAGCCTTTTCCTACAACTAAGCAAATCTTGCCAAATTGCTAAAACTGATGTCGCATTGTTGGAAATCACTTTTGCGAATGACAGAATGATACATAGGAAGAAAAAAAGGAATATAGTTTTGTTTTGTTGACATTTACTAAGCTTTGCCAAGCCTGACGCAATCCCTAAACCAACTTATCATTCCTAAGGAGTCAGCTAGATTAGAAACGGATCTCTGGTTGCGTCAATTGGTTTTACTCATAGAGGGCGCTATTGATGTAGCGTGTCTTTGGTGGGAATATTCTGACGGATCTTTCTGCTTTACAACTGTTTTTTTTTCTTCCTGACCGGTTGCAAGTTCAGTTGGCTGGGGTTGTAGAATACACCAACAGTGCTTCTGTAGAGGAGTAAAACCTCCCACCAACGAGCGTCCTAATTATGATATTTAACAATCTGATGGTGAGGTTCCTGTAATACTGGAGCTCTGGAGAATTATCCCTTCATTGCCATCGTTCCCAGGCCCTCCCTGACCTAGAGTGATAGCACCTATGGGTAAAATAGAACCGTTTGACATTTAACCTATCAGCAAAAAAATGACTTAAGCTAAATTAAATTGTTAGTTGATCATTTAAGTGTAAGTATCTACAAAATGTGTTTACAAATCATATATTTAATATACATGTAAAAGCAGGATTTGGCATTAAATAACCAAAAATGGTTGATATGCTATAAAACCAAACCAAACGAAACAAACCAATCCAGACCGGTTGACATTTCAAGGTTAAAGAGCCTAGTCTGTACTACTATTTACCCATTTCTCGAGTAAGAATAGTTGGATTCATGCCATTCCTAATGTAACATTTTGACCAAAATACAAATTCGTAAAATGTTCATACGCGAAACACTGACGACTTTCTTTAGTTCAGGTACGAAATGTTTATTAACTTCTTGAGTTTAATTTTTCGACACGAGGAGAGAGAGACACAATTTTTACTATGCTGACTGTTCCATCTGACCCAACAAACGCGCAGCGCATCCTGTAGCCCCCAGCTGGACTGCCCAGAGTCAAATCTCAACTCGCCTCGCCCAGAGTCAAATCTCAACTAACTGCTTTTTTTAAAAATCACCAAAATTCCCCGCCCATCGCTTCCGGGCATGACGTCATTCACATCCCAGTCTCATTTCTCATCTGGGGTTTTTATTATGACATTTGTGATTGTCACATCCTCCGTACACGAGCGTGAACACCGGCACTAAGAGCCGAATAGTTCAAAGCCTCACCCAACCGAATGATAAAATATAATTAACGAAAAATCATTCCGCAATTATATAACACCAAGATTATTATCACTATGTGAAATGCAAGGTCTTGTCCAGGATTTGAACTCGAAAAACCGTTTATGTGTTAGCATGTATTGGGCTCGAAAACTCGAAAACCATTACGCTAGGAGAGACTTAGAACGTTGCTTAGGATGATCTCACCAGAGCAGTGGCTTCTAGCGTGATTGAAGCTACATTAATGAATATGAGAGACTTGTCCTTTGATTACAAAAGCCATCACTTTATTTGGTTACATCTTATTGTAGAATATATTACAATATCATTTTAAATCGATGATTACATTTAGCTCTTCGGAGGCAAGAAATGAATCATAACAAAATAGACAGTTGTCTCAATTTTCAAACAATAGTTTTTATTCAACAATTCAAACAAACAAATAAATAAATAAATAATATTTTTTGGCAGTTAATAAACTGATAACAGATAAGACTGAAAACGATAATCTAATAACGGAACATTCTAGCTTTATGAAATATTCATTCAAAAATATTAATTCTGTTATTTGAATTAATGACATATTTTCCTATGTCATGCTAGCCCCGGTCGGCTAGGGTTGTAGAATCCAGCGACTGCATCTCTTCCCTAACGAATGTCCTGGATATGACACTAAACAATCTGATGGTGAGTCTCCAGTAATGCTGAAGCTTTGGGGAACGCGGAGTACCCCTTTATTGACATCGCTCCCAGGTTCATTATGGCCCGTAGAGGTAGCACATGATAGGTTCCTATCTATGGGTCAAATAGAACTAAACAGTGTATTTATGCTAAACTGAATTGTTTGAAATAGAACTATTTTTGCCATTTAAACTGTGTACTTATGCTAAACCGAATTATTTGAAATGGAACTGTTTTTGTATCTTACTGTGTGCAAAAAAACTGCATTTATGTTAAATTGAATTGTTTGATATTTTTTATATGTATAAAAACGGATTTGGCATAAAATAACCAACAACGATTGATATGCCGTAAAACCAAACCATTGCACTAATACCCTTAGAAGTATTAATCCAATTATTCTCTCTCCGGCTATGGGTAAATAGTAGGGAATACTTGGTTCTTTAGCCTCTCTACAGCAACCAGTCTAAGAGAAGGAAAATCCTGAATTCAAAGCCTTTTGGAATAAGAGGGCTTATACCTTTCCCAGGGTATAAACGTGAATGTGATAGCGCGACTGGAGTTCGAACTCGCTTACTACGATGTCCCAATTCAGCATATTAGCCACTACTCGGAGACACCTCTGTAAGTATTCCAATCAAATAATTTGTAAACAGATCTATTTTACCAATAAATTTGATCTTAGCAGATACTACCATTTCGGGTTAGAGTGAACCTGGGAGTAATTGCGGTGAAGGGGTATTCAACACTCTTCACAGTTTCAGAATAGAGCTTCCGTATCACATGAAGTTTAGCGTCATATCTAGGGCACTTCTTGGGAGGGTGAGGTCTTACCTTTTCTGCAGAGGGGTAAGACCGCTGATAGGGAGGAATTTTTAGTTGCACAGTATATGTGAAATAATGATGTAGTTTCATTTATGTCACACCTCTATACAGGATTTAAAAACTTATTACGAAGGTAGAGGAAATGACTACAAGATTCAATAATAAATGCTCCTTTTTTGCGCATTTATTTGCCCCTGGCGAAAGACCACAGCTTTGGGCAGATGGGTTTGTTATTCTGCTAATATTAATATATACTTATATTTAAACAAACCTCTAAACAGTCTACAGAAAAGATAGTTCACTCTTTCTCTCACTCTCTCTCTGTCTTTCTCTCTCTCTCTCTCTCTCACTCACTCACACACACATGGACATACACAAACTCCAATAAAAAAACGTACACATATTTCTTTCTCTAAAATGTGACCAAAAATGTCTGAGAGAAATCAATGTCTCGTATTTTAGAAACCAAATATTAAAAAAATCTCAAGAAAATACAACCTAAACTCCTATTAATTAGAACAACATGTGTAATTCCCCATCTCTTTTTTATTTTTTGTATTAGTCTGATGCAAAAGTTCTCGATATCAGCACAATATTAGAAAAATCTTAGAAGTGTCTTTAAAGTTGAAATAGCGCTTTATTTCTATTGCAATAGTAATTTACAAAGCTCTTTGCTTCGATGTGGCACAAGGCCGAATGAATGGGGCGCCCAATGAGACTCGAACTCACTCGTGTAGGTTTGCTAGTCTAGCTTGCTAACCGTTACACCACCAGAGGTGCCCTATTTCTATTGCAATATGTCAACAATGGGAAATCAACTAATTTTCATACTAAAAAAAAAGAGTTAATTTTTATGCCAAAAGGAAGCACGAGTAGCTGTCATTTTCATATCTGTGTTATATAACATGAAGAAAGAAGGAATAGGCATAAAACTTCTTTACAAAAGCATAACTCTCTCAACTTTGTTTCTTGAAAGAATCGAAACTGGCGTAGTAAGACAGAGAGACAGAGAGACAGAGACAGACGAAGGCGAATTGCTATATTGACCCATAACTTCTTCTTGTCTTGACCATACCATGCTATCTATTCTTCAGGACCTTATATCTTTTCCTTTTCTGCTTTCCGGCCAGGTGCAACTGCGGGCTGTTATCCCATCAGGCACCTGGCGGCCAGTCTCCGTGAATGACCGTATCCAGACCCCTATAAGACCCGTATCTGCTGTGGGCTGTGTATGTATAATTTAATAACGCCAAAGTATTCTGGTTGTCACCCATGTGACGTGCTTCCGCTTATTTACACAGGGGCATTTTGTAATCATTGTTTACACTGCTGGAACATCCGACTCTGTCAAAGGTCAATATGCGGCATTAGTATTTTTCGATTTATTGACCAATCGGCCTGAACGTACGAGATTCATATTTTTTTGTAACTTCCAGATAACATGTATATTTTTTTCACTAGAGGAACTATATCATGAATAGAATTACCATGACAAGAAAATCCAGCGAACATCGACGCATGTCATACGAAAACACTGGACAGCTGTTTCCACCTTATTAGGTCTCATCAGCAGTGTTTACCGTGATCTCCACCACTGGAGATCAAATCAGTGACCACAGATTGCAGAGACGAAACTCTACAACTAAGCCAACAGTGCATATCGCACATACATGACGCCAAATTAATTAGTCATGGTAATTGCGCAGCCAATTAACCGGAATGTCTTGTAAGTTACATCTGTACTCTATAAAGAGAACACGGTCACCTCTAGCGCCACGTCTTCCGAAGAGGATTAGAAATACGCATCCGCGTAATTATGATGACCCCAATAACAGATAACAATATTTGATTTACCACAACAAATTTAAAGGGTGAAAATCCAGAATAATTTTAGAAATCTTTATTGTTAAAAATATACCGGCTCATTGGCCTAGTGGATAGCGTGTTCGCCTATGGTCCGGGAGACCGAGGTTTAATCCCAGGTTGGGTCAGACTTTAAAAATGGTACTTGATACCTCCTTGCTTAAAACTCAGCATTATAAGGTGCGTGTCAAGAGTAAAGTAGAGCAATCCAGGGAAAGGAGTAGTGCCCTCCCCTACACCTCGGCGTAGTAGCTATTGAAAAGAGAGCCTTCGGGTCGCCCTTGACAACAGTCGCCAACAGTACTTTTGTACTTATTGTTAAGAATACATTTTTAACCAATTGAAATAATATTTCTTCGCTTTATCTCTCAGAATTATTCTGTAAACTACTTAAAAACCTTTGTTTTGAGTAAAAATTTAACATTCTTTTTCTTCAAGAAGGCATTTAATTTCCACGTCGTTTAATTATCTTAATTTGAACAAATGTGTTATTGCTTACATAAATATTTGAAATCCTATTACAGCCTTTGTTTGCTGGTGAAAAATTCAGTTGCAGCCCAATATATGCTAAGGCATAAATATATTTTCCCACAACGTAGTGACACACTCATAGAAGATCACACACACACACACACACACACGCAGACACACACACACACACACACACACACACACACACACACACACACACACACTTGAACTATTAGATTAAGACGAAACAAAACTGTTAAATTTCCAGCTTGAATCTGCACTTTCCCAAAATATTTACGCCATGATTAATATCATCTTTTCTTATTAGAAAAGACTTTGTAACTTCTGTTTTTTAACAAACTTTTCACTCAATTTCAAGAAACAAACTTTATCAATTTGTTAATCGGTGTTTTATTCAATCATCCATTCCTTTGTTTGCAACATCAGCAAAAATACATCGTTTAGGATGTCTTCTTTGGTGTAATGGTTAATGAGCTAGTCTGAAGGACTTTTTAATGACTTTGAAAATTACTGCGTATCCAAAGTTTCCGACTTTGTACTAAGTGTCGACGATACGATTCACGTCTATTTTTTTTGTTTTACTTAGTAAGTTTTTACTGGTTATCATTACCCTTCACTCATTAAATCATTGAATTGAACGCGCTAAAATCTTCTTTTTTTTTTGCTCATAAAAATAAAACTTTAGTTTACACTATTTGTCAAAGCTATATCATCAAAGAATTGTGTTAAAAACGGTAGCAATAGTGTGGTGGAGCGTAAATTTAGTTAAGATTAGAAAACGACAACTGTGTTACGTCGTTCAGGATGATTTCTGTGGTGTGATAGTTAATGAGCTAATATATCTGATTATTTTTGGTGAATTCGATTCTCACTGCGTTCCCCACGTCTCCGATCTCGTGCTAAATTAAGATGAGTAAAGAAAAAGTGTAATATTGAAGGGATTCTTGTGGCATAATGGTCAAAGTGCTGGTCTGCGGTTAGCGAAGTCAGCGAGTTCGAACTTCAGTCGTGCTATTACGTTCACTTTTGGACTAATCCCCCAGGGAAAGATAAAAAAACCCTTGTCCCCCAGTTGTTGATTGAATAGTAACTTTGCTCTTCTTCCTCAGGGATGGCTTTGGCATTAGATAAGCCATTAAAAAAAAAGAAACCAAAGATTTGTAATACGCCATTTTAGATGCCATAGTCGAAGTTTTGTGCAAACTGATTTCTGTGGTTCTACCATGGGATACTAAAAGATCTTCGAACTTTTATTGTCATCAGAACATGATACATTCCAACATATTGACACAAAAGGAAGCAAAAGTTGAATATTTGACCTCCTGGATATTTTGGATTTTGCTATTCGACCATGAAAATGCATTTCTTTTAACATTCTAGTGTAGCATAGGACCAAAAAACGTTGTGTCTGAAAGATAGAAATTCGCAGAAAAGAAACACTCAAAACTTGATTTTCAAGGAAGAAAATAGTAGTCGCTTTTATTCTTGGGGACTACAGCGGACTGTAGTTAAAAAAAAGTTTGTTCAGTAGCGACTATCCGTAATATTACACTAGGTGCCCCTCCGCAGGTTTAAAGTGTTTTCGTACCTCCACGTACTTTCTAAAATTTTAGGTTGCTTTCCCCACATTTTAGCATTCAAGGTGCCTTCACGCACTTTTAACATTCTAGGTATTTCCTCAGAATTTTTAGCATTCTTGGCGCCTACACGTATTTTTAAGATTCAGTGTACCTCCACTTACTTTTTGACATTCAAAGTACTTCAACGCCCGTTTTCAACATTTTATTTACCTCGACGCACTTTTTAACATTCTAGGTACCTCCTTGCACGTTTTTAACCTTCTTGGTATCTCCAAACACGTTTTTAACATTCTAGGTACCTCGATGATCTTTTTAACATTCAAGGTACTACAACGAACTTTTGACGAAAAGCAATATGTAGCGGAAAATTTCCCAATATTTAGGATAATTAACTTTTGATTAGAATTTTCTGTTATCTTTTAAAAGCTTTTTTTTATTGTCTCAGATTTGCGCTGTTCTTCGTTGTCATGGAAATAACGACTCGCATGGTTTGAGATAAAAATAAAAAGCAATTATCAATCGAAAAGCGAAAGAAACCAATAGGCAAAATTCATTATCATAACGATTGATAATGCTTCATCAAAATAACGATAAATAAATGGTGTTCAGAAGTTGGTATAAAACGAAAATCTATCCTCATAATGTTTGTCATGGGCAATAAGAAATTTTGGAGAAAATTCTAATTAGCATTATTTATTTTTATTAAATAGAACCGGCGATATTTGCATTTGAAAATTTGTTAGGGCTGTTTAAAACTGTAATTCGAATGAAACCACAGATTGCTGATGGGGTAAGAATGCGCCTACTTCACCGCTTCTCTAATGAGTGTCGAAGATTTGATACTAAACTGCATCTGATGGTGAGACTCCAGTCTTGTAGTTTGGGGAATGTGGAGTACCCCTCCTTACCATTACTCGCCGGCCCACTCTGATCCAGATCGAACTGGTCAATGATTTACTATGGATTATTTTTCATAAATTATTTGAAACCATAATGACTACGTACAAATTATTCATATTACATAGGAATACTTGATAAATAGAATTACTAATGCTCAATAGCGATACTTGAAGTGAACTCACTGTGTGCAAACAAATGAATAATATTTGATAGAATTATTAGTGTTTGATAACAATAATTAAAAACACACACACACACACACACACACACACACACATACACACACACACACACACACACACACACATATATATATATATATATATAGTGGCCTAGTGGGTAGAATGTTCGCCAGTGGTCCGGGAGACCTGGGTTCAATCCCAGGTCGCGTTATACCTAGGACTTTTAAAATGGTACTTGACACCTCCTTGTTTAACACTCAGCAATATAAGGTTCGTATCAAAGGTAAAGTGGAGCAATCCAGGGAAAAGAGTAGCGCCCTCCCCTACACCTCAGTGTAGTAGCTATCGCAAAGGGAGCTTTCTGGTTGCCTTCGACTAAAGTCGCCAACTTTACTTATATATATATATATCAACGGGATTTGGCATTAAATAACCCACATGGATTGATTCTTGGATGAAGTAAAAATAATAGATAAGAAAGACCATTGGAGAATCAGACCTCTTATAGAAGCAGCGCATATATTGGGCTAGAGTAATTTGTTGAGCAGATCAAGTATAGAGATGAATACGATTTAGGAATCATTAATCAAAAAAGCTCTATGAAAAAAAATTGTGATATGAGCTAAGATAAAAAAAAACATACATACTAAGAGTGAGTAGTATCTCCTAGGTTGATGGGGAATTAGGATTTTAAGTCCCAAAATTTACTTTGTATTGTTCAGCAGAAATCATGACGCAACAGATATTGGTGTTTGATTGAAAAGTGCTTCTCAGTGAAATCATCTAGGATTGCAGGTTCAATCCCAACTACTTGTTAATGACAAGGAATAATTACAA
The DNA here is from genome assembly GCA_963585895.1 of Sepioteuthis lessoniana. Classification (NCBI taxonomy): domain Eukaryota; kingdom Metazoa; phylum Mollusca; class Cephalopoda; order Myopsida; family Loliginidae; genus Sepioteuthis; species Sepioteuthis lessoniana. Next base: position 3,730,925 of record OY757911.1, read on the forward strand.
TATCTTAACACTTGAACATAGTTATGGTTAAGGGGATTAGAACGATCTATCCTTGTGGATTAAAAAATGGTTCAGTTTGAGGTTCTGTGTGGGCTCCTGAGTTCAACATGAGAAACCTGAAGGATGCATCGGCCGAAACTTTGTAAGTACAACAATGAAGAAGAATCAAACAATCCGATTATTCTAAGCGATAAAAACCAGTGAAAGGGTATGAATCCAACTATACTACCTCTAGCTTTGGGTAGATAATAGGGGAGCTAGGCTCATTAACCTTGGTATGGGAATTCATCTCGGAAAAAGAAAATTCTAAATTCGAACATGTTTAACTCGGCCTAAAAATTGACCTTGTATCACATACAGATTGTTTGGATATATATATATATATATCGCATCAAGTATCCCTATCTAATACTAATAATTTGACCCATAGATGGGACCCTAACAGGTACTACCACTCAGGGTCAAAATGGATCTTGGAATAATGGCTATAAAGGGGTACTCAACACTCCCTAGATCTTCAAAACAGGAGCCTCACCATCAAATGCAGTTTAGTGTCCAACCTAGGAACCTCCTTTTCGGTAGGGGTTGACGGTAGGTTTGCCTCTTTCAAGAAAATAGTCAGAATATTATAAGCCCCACCGAAACAGCAACTGTTTTGAGAATTAATGGTTACTCTTACAAAACTATTCGAATTGGATCCTCATTACTCAAATCTTATGCCAGGGTTATCCTTTTAAAGATAAATAACTAATTCAATCCTTTTTTTAATGTTTTTATGCTGAAAGGAGTAAATAATATTTTCAACGTTGACTTGGAATCCCATAGCAACGTCATATTACTGTTTGTTTTCCTCGTATCTTTTTTTTTGCCAATTACAAACCGAATCATTATTTAGAATTTTACACACTTGTGACCCAATCCTTCAATGGAGAGAGAAAAAAAAAAGCAACCCAAAAATAAAAAAAAATAAAAAACGACCGAAAAATGAATTAATACCTTGAGGTTAGATTCATCTCTGCTTAGTAGTAAATAAAGTCCGTTAACTACACGTTTTGATCTGAGTAAACACTTTTTCATAACATGTATTTGTTGTTCTCATGTTTCGAAATATGATAATATTGCAAACTTTCTTAATTCCTTCAAGCCAAAAAAAAAAAAAAAAAAAAAAAAAAAAGAAAAAGAAAAAAAAAAAAGAAAAAAAAAGAAAAAAGAAATTAATGTAATTAACTTTAAAGATTTCCAACCAAATTTTACCTTTTTTTATGCATACCTACGTACGTAACCCATTCTATTATAATATAGTGGAACGTGTAGAAGAACTGTTATCGTCTAGGAAAATGGAATCGGTGAGATGTGTTCAAATGTTGAATGTGTCTGTGTTTTGCTTCGTACTAAAAGCATAGATTTATGGAGTTAATTGTAGAACAGGCATAGCTGTCTATCCTTGGTAAGGTAACCAGTATAGAAGAAGGAAAACTCTGATTTAATACTTTCTCCGAATAATATTTGGGCCAGTGTGTCAGGAAAAAGCTCATGTTTTACAGACTTCGGAGAAGACCTGTTTTAGGCTGAGAAAAAAAGGAACGTAATTATGATAGAATTCAAATCTACACCAAGCTTAATAGCCACCAAGGCAGCTTTTAAGTGAATCATGCTCATTATTTAGTTATTAGATTACACTAATCTCAGAAACCACAGAAACAACCACTTGGATTAACGGTCATATTCTTTAGACTGGGCAACTCGAGTTCAAATCCTGGACGAAACTGTTTGCGTTTCACTTAAAGATAATGGCCTTGGTAAAGGCATGAATCCATCGCTCCTCCCAGCAAAAGGGAAAACTGTGCTCTCTAGCCTTGGTATGTCAACAGGTATAGAAGATTAAGTTTGAATTCAAACTGTCAGTTATATATATATGTCAGTTCTTGATGCTCTGGTGACCTGTAATGAAAGCTGGATCTACTGCTATGACCCAGAGACCAAGAGACAAAGTTCCCTGTGGAAGAAGGCTGGCTCTTCCTGACCCAAGAAAGCTAGATAGAGTAAATCCACCCTCAAACTTTTGATGATCCCTTTTTTGACGGCACTGGCATGATCTACATGCGCTGGGTTCCCACTGGACAGACAGTCAACAAGGAATACTATGTTGAGGTTTTAAGGGAGTTCAGGAAGAGATTCATAAGGAAGAAGCCATACTCTTCAAATCGGGTCAGTGACATTTCCACCAGGACAATGCACCAGTCCACAACTCCATCCTTGTCACAGACTATTTGACCAAGATGGACATCAAGACAGTTCCTCAGCTTCCCTATAGTCCAGACCTTGCTCCCTGTGATTTTTGCTTATTCTCTAAGCTCAAGGGAAACCTTAGAGGCTTGTCGTTATGAGACAATTGAGGAGATGAAAGAGGCTTTGACGAAGGTCATTGACATGCTCACACGAGAGGACTTCCATAGGGCCTTCCAGAAGTTGTTGGAACGGTACAACAAGTGCATTGTAGCCGCAGGAGATTACTTTGAAGAGGACTAGAGTTTCATGTGTATACTATCAATAAAAGTACCCATACAAAAAAAGTCTGGAAACTTATTGAAGGCGCCACGTATATATATGTATATATATGTGTATGTATGTACGTATGTATACACTAAAAGAGTCATTGATACACACCCTTGTATATACATGCAAATCAGACCAAAGCTATCGAGTTGGCGAGAAATTGACTGTTACCGAGCGCCACTGTGTCTGTATCTAGGCTCTCTTAAGTTTGATCGACATAAGCACTCTCTCTCTCTCTCTCTATATATATATATATATATATTAAGAAGGATCAACAAAGCTATAGCCTGACATGTATTTGAGTTTACATCTGATTGCTCCATCTCCTCATCCTCATATCTATTTTTTACCCAAAGGGTGTTATGAGAACTTTATACTCCTTCCAAGCATCTGTCTGGTTACTTGACTGTGCCCATCTTTTCTCTTAGTGACCAGCAGCAGGCTATATGGGGTTATATGGTACCAGTATCGAAGTATGGGGTTATATGGTACCAGTATCGAAGTATAGGGTTATATGGTACCAGTATCGAAGTATAGGGTTATATGGTACCAGTATCGAAGTATGAGGTTATATGGTACCAGTATCGAAGTATGAGGTTATATGGTACCAGTATCGAAGTATAGGGTTATATGGTACCAGTATCGAAGTATGAGGTTATATGGTACCAGTATCGAAGTATGGGGTTATATGGTACCAGTATCGAAGTATGGGGTTATATGGTACCAGTATTGAAGTATGAGGTTATAATGTACCAGTATCGAAGTATGAGGTTATATGGTACCAGTATCGAAGTATGGGGTTATATGGTACCAGTATTGAAGTATGGGGTTATATGGTACCAGTATCGAAGTATGGGGTTATATGGTACCAGTATCGAAGTATGAGGTTATATGGTACCAGTATCGAAGTATGAGGTTATATGGTACCAGTATCGAAGTATGGGGTTATATGGTACCAGTATCGAAGTATGAGGTTATATGGTACCAGTATTGAAATATGGGGTTATATGGTACCAGTATCGAAGTATGGGGTTATATGGTACCAGTATTGAAGTATGGGGTTATATGGTACCAGTATCGAAGTATGGGGTTATATGGTACCAGTATCGAAGTATGAGGTTATATGGTACCAGTATCGAAGTATGAGGTTATATGGTACCAGTATCGAAGTATGGGGTTATATGGTACCAGTATCGAAGTATGAGGTTATATGGTACCAGTATTGAAATATGGGGTTATATGGTACCAGTATCGAAGTATGGGGTTATATGGTACCAGTATCGAAGTATGGGGTTATATGGTACCAGTATTGAAGTATAGGGTTATATGGTACCATTATTGAAGTATAGGGTTATATGGTACCAGTATTGAAGTATAGGGTTATATGGTACCAGTATCGACGTATGGGGTTATATGGTACCAGTATCAAAGTACAGGGTTATATGGTACCAGTATCAAAGTACAGGGTTATATGGTACCAGTATTGAAGTATAGGGTTATATGGTACCAGTATCGACGTATGGGGTTATATGGTACCAGTATCAAAGTACAGGGTTATATGGTACCAGTATTGAAGTATAGGGTTATATGGTACCAGTATCAAAGAATGACTTCTGACCTGACTGAAGAGTTTATTTATATTGCAAATGAAATAAATCAAATGAACCGGAAAGGAGGATATTATGTTGAAAGTTAATTATTAGTTTTATAAAATAAATGATTCTTTGATCATTCGACAACAGGCTTATTAAATATACCAACGAAGATTCATTCAAGATTAAATTTTGATTTGAAATTTTCATTGTGTGGTGTTTTAAATTTGTTATTGGTATTCAGCACTGAATAAAATTTATGGACAAAGAATGAGATTATGCTTACAGAGAATATTGCATAAATCGAAACAATTCCTTTTATTTTCCATGGATAAGACTAAGCTTCGGAATGGGAATCAAACTAACCTATATTATATTTAGAATCTAGGGTGCGTTATATAAGTTAATGTATCTCTCTCTCTCTCTCTCTCTCTCTCTCTCTCTCTCTCTCTCACACACACACATATATATATGTATATCTATGAGTTTAGTATATGTCCGACGATTGCTGAATGCATGGAACCCAGGGTCACAGACAGTACTATGTAATATATATTAGTTTATGTACATGATATCTATATGTATATATTTCTATATAATAAATTCTCTATCATTGATACTGAGTACTATTTAACTAATACCTCAACATTTGGTCCTCCATTAAATTGTAAGAACCATAAACGTGTTAAGCAAGGTGGTATCAAGTGCCATTTTTTTAGTCTTTGTACGAGTCGACCAGGGATATATATATTTATTGTAATAATATTTATTCCAGCAGATCCTATATTCTTTAAAATGTTAAACTTGCATCTTCAGACAAAGAAATTATGAAAAAATTCTAATGAAGATTAAAAAAAAAACCCTGCAAAATTCCGGCCACGCTATCTCCTTAATCCAAATTTCATTTGTTTTTCCTGTCTGGTGGACAAATAACATTCAATTCCTGTGTCAAGATATATATTAATTTTTGACTTCTCTTTCCTTTTCGCCTCTTTTTTGTTTAATGGCAAACAAACTTTTAATCCCAAATGTATGAAATAAATAAAAAAAATATAGAATAAAGGAATGAATGGATTTGGGCCGAGAAATTTATCTATTATAAACAAATTACATTTGTAATAATAATCTCTTAATAAAATTAGATTAAATAATAAGATATCATGTTGTATATTAATACTATTTTCTCAAAAAAAAAAACCCCAAGAAAATTGTTATACCAATGTTTTTAGACTATTCACATTTAAAGAAAAAATAGAAATTATACACACACATTTATATGTATATGTGTGTGTGTGTGGGGGGGTATGTGTGTGTGACTCTCATAGATAATACTACTCCAGGTCAGGTGTAGTCTTGGGTGTAACAGCAATGAATGGGTACTTCACATTTCTCAGATCTCCAGAACTGGAGACTCGCCATTAAATACTGTTTTGTGTCATACCCAGAACTCTACTTTTATAGAAGGGGATACAGTCGGGGGATACAAACAGGACGTAATTTGAAAGACCTAAACAGGAATAAGAAATCTTAGAGATAAATGTATTTTTCGCCATGCAATTCCAATTTGTATTCAATTCAAGAAAGAAATTAGAGAAGTTTTACGTGATGGAGAAGACCACCCCAATATATATATCGGACTGAGTGTTAGCAAATTTTGCAACTGTTTATTTATATTATCAATCTTAACCAGAATTTGTGATTGCTTTATTCATTCGAGAAATTTTCTGATTCTCGACGAAAAACATCTCAACCAAAGCTTCTCTTGGTGGCCAGACAAAAGAACATTGTTGGTTTCCTAAATTACGACTTGTTGGAAGAATGCAAGGCAATCACGTTTTATCTAAATATCCCGAAAGAACACGAAAAAAAGATTTACATCCAAAATCTCGCTTTTGTCAACAAAATATCTATCATTCTGAATAACAACGCAAGCTTACACAGACTTCAAAAAAATATGACGCGTAGCTATACAGTCATCGTCTAAAGAGACGAACGCAGTAACTGGAGTTCAAATCCCGCAAGAGGCTATTTACATCCTATTGTTAGTACTAATTCCCTTTGAGAAAGGTATTAATCATCTTTTTAAAATCTCCCTGTCTATGGGTAAATAGCAGAGTAGAATGGGTTGTTTAGGATAGGAGAAGGAAAACTTTGAACTCAAACTAGCTTTACCCCCAAAATTGACCTCATGCTGTAGAGGGGTTGGGTAAATATATACATAGGCTGTAAAAAAACTTGGAGTATTTTTGGCACATTTACTTGTTCAATTTAATCAGTGACCTGAAATTTCCCTTCTTCACCGAACCTTTAAAAGTAAAGACGTGACCAATTAAGCACTGTCTCTAAGCTTTTCATTTAAAATTCCTGATAATTTCGACCGGAAAAAGAAGAACTAATTTCGTACTGGGTTTTTCCATTGAAAATTATATTGACTTCAGTGTGATTGAAAAGTAAATCCCTCTTTTGAAATTCTTATAATTTATTTCTTATCTATATATTTTATAATTTTTCACTTATAAGCATTTTGAAACAGGGAGAAGCTTTTCAATCACCCTTTCCATGACGTCATAGAAATTCTACGGGTATTGAACAACTGTTAACAATTGATTGGTTTGGTTTCTTTCTTTGATAGCATAGTAACCTTCGTGGGTTATTTAATGCTAAAGCCATCCTTGTAGAAAAACAGCAGTGATACTTTTAAACTCATAACAGAGAGTTCTCTACATTTCCGAAGGGTATTAGTCCAAATATGAACGTAATGTCACGACTGGAATGGGCATTCACTTTCTTGGAGACGGCACTCTATCACTTTAGCCATTACGCCACGGGAAATTAGATGTTTGATTCCAACGTTAAGTTACGAGGTGCATACCATAACTTTCCAGACTTTTTTCGTATGGGTAATTTTATTGATAGTACACACATGAAACTCTAGTCCCCTTTGAAGTAATCTCTTCTGGCTGCAATGCACTTGGAAGGCCCCATGGAAGTTCTCTTGTGTGAGTATGTCAATGACCTTCGTCACAGCCCCTTTCATCTCCTCAATTGTCTCATAACGATTGCCTCTGAGCTTAGGGAATAAGCAAAAGTCACAGGGAGCAACGTCTGGAATATAAGGAGGCTGAGGAACTGTCTTGATGCCCATCTTGCTCAAATACTTTCTGGCAAGGATGGAGTTGTGGACTCGTGTATTGTCCTGATGGAAATGCCACTGACCCGATTTGAAGAGTGCTGGCCTCTTCCCAAGGAATCTCTTCCTGAATTCCCTTAAAACCTTAAAATAGTAACCCTAACCCTAACCCTTTGGGCAATCAACTCTAGTCTATTGACTTCCTTACACCTCCCACACCTCTCATCATCCCTCACAGAATCCCTGCATTTCTTGAATCTCTTATGCCACTCAAAAACTAATGCTGATTCATACAAGATATTTCAAAAGCAGTCTGAAGCATTCCATAAGTTTCGGTGGCATTTTTCCAAGTTTAAAACACAATTTTATTGCATATCATTCTTCTAAAATATCAGATTGCATTTTTGAAATCCAGCAGCTGTGACAATCAGGCTTTAGTAGGGTGTATTCCAATTGCTGCTGTAGCTGTTCATTTGAAGCTGAAATCATAAAAATTGGTCAGTCATCTCATAAGATGTACAGCAATAACATAGTGAATTTTCAAGAGTCTACAACAATTTTAAATGCCTGTACAAAAAAGTCTGGAAAATTATCGTATGCACCTCGTACTTAGCCGAGGCCAGTCAAAGTGATTGGACATAAGTTTCCAGCTATGGCCTAGGTGTTGCTGACCTGCGTACAGGATCAACAAGAGCATATGAAAAGAATTAAGTTGTGTGTGCAAATGAGAAAAAAGACTTCGTATTTGCTCTTTATTCTAGCGCGGAGAATTGAGCGCTCAAAGATGAAGATAGAACAAGGCTGCAGTTTCGAAAACGATGTGGCTGCGAGAAGCGGCAACAAGCCAAAGATGAACTAGATGAAAAATTAAACGAGAAAAGGATATGCACACACACACACACACACACACACATATATATTACCAACCTCTCCGTACAAACAGGATGCGACACAAGTCATTTCTAAGCAGAGTTTGACAGGTCTAAATTCAAAGTTTTCCTTCTCTTATACCGGTTTTCATACCTAGGTTAAAGAGCTCAGCCTAGCCTACTATTTACTCATAGATGGAGTGAGAATAACAAGACATTAGCTCTTTATGAAACGCAAGCAGCCTCGTCCAGAGTTTGAACTCCGGTCACCATGTCCATTTCCTACGACAGTAACCATTATATAACAAAACCCCTCTCTCTCTCTCTCTCTCTCCACACACACACACACACACACACACTCACATATATATATATATATATACTCACATACATTCATCCATATAGTCCGAGAGAGCGAGAAATAGAGAGAGAGAGAGGGAGGGGGGGATTCAAACAGTCTTGTCCAGGATTTGAACTTGTATCACCGTATCTATTTCCAATGACAGTAACTATTACACCATGAACGCCTCCAGAAGTATATATATATATATATATATAAATAAGGAAATTAAATCCGACAATATGAAGAAAAATAGAAAAAACAATTAATCAAAATTTGAAGAATTTATGATGAATGTTGACGTTGAACGTTTCGGTTAAAATAATCTTTTTCGGGACTTTAAATTCATGAAAAGTTTTGGTAGAATAGCAATGGATGTTTGATAAAATAGCAGGAGAAAATAAAGTGTATATAAAAAGCGTTCTTATTTTTGAAAATATCATTACGTTGTTGTCACGTGGACTAATGTTTGAAATTTGTTGGGTTTCAGAGGTATATAACGGAAGATGATTACAATGATGAATATTTTGGAAAAAAAAATGGAGGAATGGAAGAGAAAATGAGTATGATTGTTCCCGAGGATAAATTCAAATTTAATTCATGGCTTTCAAGGAGGTATATATATGTGAGGAGAGAAAATTAATCAATATTTCATATGTTGTCGCAATTTAGAACTAATCTACCAAAGAAAAGGGATACATTGAAAAATCCGGGCGGTGTATTAACGGAAGATATAAGCGAAATATTATTGGCTTCAAAAATTTGTCTCAATCTTTTATTATGGATATGAGCTAACATTGTAGCTACATTGAAATTAAAATTATGATTAGTTTTGGATATATGTAGAAAAAGTGCGTTATTAGAATTGTCTAATCTAATATAGTGTTTAAGCTCAGATAGACGTTTTTTCAAGGTTTTTGGCTCGCCTATATATTTTATATTACAGTTATAGCAAAGAATAGAATAGACACCCGCGTTAGTTTGATATGCCGACGAGATTTCATGTTATGAATAGTTTTGGAGGATAAAGAAGCAGTTTTAATACCAAAGTTATCTAAATTTTTTCCTCTAAAGTTAGTGGAAGAATTGCTAGGTAAAATAATATGTTTATTGGGCAGTCTTATTATGTTAGAAGCAGTATTTGGCCTATTCGGTTGGGGTTGTAGAATACACCAACACTATCTCTGCAGAGGGGTAAGACTCCCATTACGAGTGTCCCGAGAATAAACAATCTGATGATGAGGGTTCAGTAATGCAGGAGCTTTGGGGAATGCGGAGTACCCTTTCATTGCCATCGCTCCCAGGTCTACTCCGGCCCGGAGTGGTAGCATCTGATAGTTTCCTATCTATGGGTCAAATAGAACTGCTTGATATTTAAACTGTGTACTTATGCTAAACTGAATTGCTTGAAATAGAACTCTTTGTACATTTAACGGTGAGTAAACAAATGACTGATGTTTATTTGAATTGTTAATGGTACATAGCAATGCTTGAAAACTTTAAATTGAATACAAACAAATGATTAAGAGTGAATAGAATTATTCATATTTGATGAAATAAATGAAACCATTTTACTGTGAGAAAAAATGAGCCCAGGTTCGTTTAAAAAGGAAATAGAACTGTTTGATCATTCAACTGTGTGTAAACAAATGACTGATGATTAATTGAATTGTTAGTGACACATAATTATACTTGGAACCATTTAACTTTGACTTATGCTAAATTGAATTATTAGAAATAGAACTGTTAGACATTTAACTGTGTGTATATACAATATGTATGCAGAAATCATATATGTAATATATATGTGTAAATGGGATTTGGTATTGAATATTCAACAATGGTTGATATGCCACAATATTAAACCAAAACAAACAGAAGTTACAGTCTTTTCTAGTGAGAAAGATAACATTAGTCATAGTGTAAATATTCTGAGAAAGTGCAGATTCATTCATGAAATGTAGCAGTTATTATTAGCTTAAATCTAAATGGATAAATTTTGTGTGTGTAAGAGATCTTGTGGGAGAATGTCACTATGTAGAGAGAAAAATGTATTTATGCCTTAAACATGTATGCGGTTGCAACTGAATTTTCATCAGTCAACTTATGTTGTAATAGCAGTATTGATAAACCAATGTAAACAATTTGATAATCGTTAAATTTAAGATAATTAAAAGATATTGAAATTAAATTCAAACTTGAAAAAATGTTAAATTTTCACTCAAAAGAAATGAATCGAAATTTGATTTGAAACTAAACAACTCCATATCCAACGAAGAAAATATTCATTTCTTCGCTATTTATAAGATTGATTTCGGCTCGAAGTTAGATTAAGAATGTTGATAATTAATATATGATTCTAATTGTCTAAAACTTTTTTTTAAACAATCAAGGAGGGAAAAGATTTCTTAAATTATTTTGGGCTTTGATCCTTGAAATCTTTTGCTCGAAGTCAAATACTGTTGTCCGGAAGTCTCGAAGAAATTTAAAAAATAGTGCGTACATTGTCGCTATTTTCAAAATTAATTCTATTGATTTAAGGTTTTTGTTTTAATATGTAGGTATTCTAAAATCTGTAGCCGGAGCTTATCAATGTCGTGTGCAAATATAGTGGTATTTTCAACTAGAATTTTTCGAAACTTGGATTTAGGAATAGAATGAGTTTTAAGATTTAAGGCTATGGAGCTAGAATCATTAAGATGCATTGTAAGTCGTCTATAAGCCCTACATATAAAAACAAAAAAAGCCCCTAAAATCAATAGGATCAATTTAGAAAATAGCGACAATGTTTTGAAATGCCTTTAGAATTTTCTTTTTGATATACCGTATTTTTTTTATAGAATTCTATTTCCGTTGGTAGCGTTCTGTTTTTTAAATTCATCAGCAACTCAGTTTTATCCCATTCTACGTTTGCATGTATTTTTTTCTGTTATAAAACCCCCCAAAATGTCAAAACTCATTAAAAAAGACTCTTTACACAGCAAGGAACCCCTGATGATGGCCTATGAAGAGTCCGAAAGTGCTCGGGACAATTTTGGTAAATTCTTCAACCAATTTCAACCAGAAACCAAGACACTTATCAGGAAACTCGAAAGGATCTAAATTAAATTATAGACAAAATGTGTCTTTATTATATAATCAAACACACACACACACACACACACACACACACACACATATATATATATATATATATAATGAAAATAAAATTGAAACGCAGTATATGTAAAAATAGGTGTTGCTGAATGTTTTATAAAAATCTTTTGATATCTATTGGCTGCTTTCTTTCTGAACGTTTGTCATTGCTGTTGAACGTTGAAAAGTTGCCTTAGACAGAATATCTTCGTACATATCTGATTTGTCAGCAGATGCCTTGCAAGTGGATTTGTTATCAAAAGAATACAAAGAATTATCTAACGATGATAAAACTTTTCAGGCAAAGTACTTCAAAGGAAACTTTGTAGAAACTGCTTTATCAGATTTATAAGCGTTCGTTTCTCTATCGAACAGAGCTGATTGATGCGTGTTAGCTGCCAACGATTGTCGTCATCGTCGTCGGAGATCGAACACGGGCAAAGATCAAGATTTCGAACACTGATTTTCATGTGTTGGTAAGATTGGAGAAACATGATATTACCTATACGAAAAACTGACTATTCCTTTATCTGTCAGTGTTTCTCTCTCTCTCTACATATATATATATATATATATATATATTTACCAACCCTCCCCGAACGAGCAGTATTTGATAAAAGGTTCAATTTTTAAGCGGCATTTTTGAATTCAGAGTTTTCCTTCTCCTAGACTGGTTGCCAAACCGAGGTTAAAGAGCTCAGTCTACCCTACTACTTACCTATAGATCGTGGGAAATAAATTAGATTCATACCGTTCCTAAGAGTATTAATACTATGTAAAATGCAATCAGCGTCGTCTAGGATTTGAACCCCTATCACAGTGTCTATGTCCCACGACGATAACCATTACACTATGAGCACCTCCATTAATCTATATATGTATCTATGTATGCATCTATTTAATTTTCAAGTCATCTATCTCAGTATATATATATATATATATATATATATATATATATATGTATGTATCTGTGTATGTATGTATGTATGTATCTTTCTATTCATCTAAATCTATTCATATGCCAATTTTTTAGGCGGACTTTAACACGTTTGATTTTTCCTTCTTGCCATACCAAGGTTGAAGAGCCCAATCTGCCCTACTATCTACCCATAGCTGAAAGGAGGATAACTGGATTCATACCTTTCCCAAAGGTATTAGCTCTATGTGAAAATGCAAACAGTCTCTCGTCCAGGATTTGAACTTGTGTCGTCTTGTCCATTTCCTATGACAGCTACCATTAAACCACTAACGTATGTCTGTGTATATATATATATATATATATATATATATATATATATATATATATATATAAGTATTAGCTTATATGTATTCTTTCTTTCTTTCTTTCTTTCTTTCATGGAATAACAACCTTCTGGGTTATTTAATGCCAAAGCTATCCTTGAAGAATAACATAAATGATATTATTTAACCCATAGCTGAAGGGATAAGAGAATTCATGTCTTTTCTAAGGGTATTAACTCGAAAGTGAATGTAATAGCGAACTGGATTTCGAACTCGTGTACGACAATTATCGCAGCCTAGCACGTTAGCCACTGCACCATCGAGAGATTATATTTCTTTTAATCTATCTCTGTCTCTTTATATCTATCTATCTATCTATCTATCTATCTATCTATCTATCTATCTATCTATCTCTGTCTCTTCATATCTATCTATCTATCTATCTATCTATGTCTCTTCATATCTATCTATCTCAATTTATTCATATGTACGCATGCGTATCGGTTTAGTCAGGTTAATCGAAGTGTGCAACTGATACCACGTGACCACTTGACTAATGGTCGAGTGATCAGAGACTAAACTAGTTCTTCCACCAGGCTTTGTCAACAGGTGGATGAACCATCTTGTAGGATCAACAGCCCTCCGACTCTCACATACCATGATTTAATGATTTGAACGTGTTTTTTTTGTTGTTGTCCAGACTGTTAGTAATGACGAAGTAATAATGGTATGTAATCATTTTATAACTCTAGTTTATTTTCTTCCATGCAGCGGTTGTGTCAGTACAACTGTACGGATGCACCACATGGACGATGACTAAACGTAAAGAAAAAAAGCTTGACGGGAATTATACAAGAATGTTTCGAGCTATATAGAACAAATCCTTTATATTGAACACCCCACGAAACAACATCTGTAGAGCCACTTACCTCCCATCTCAAAACCCATCCATATAAGACGAATAGGATATGCAGCGCACTGCTTCAGAAGCAAGGACGAATTCATAAGTGAAGTTCTCCTGAGGACCTCTTCACATGGACGTGCTAGTTTTGGCGAAAAGATCTTATTTATAACAGATCTGTGCTGACATAGAATGTAGTCTAGAAGACCTGCCGGGAGCGACGGATGATAGGGACAAGTAGAGAGAGAGAGAGAGAGAGTCAGAGGAATCTGTGCTAGCAGCTCATCTTAATCATGATGATGATGATTTAAATATGAATTATTATTTTTGTAAGATAAATGATTAGTTACATTTTTTTACTTTTGAAAAAATGGAAATTTACGAGGGTCATTCTTGCCCAGTCGGCTGGGTCTGTAGAATACACCGACTGCATCACTGCAAAGGGGTAAAACTCTCTCCAACGAGTGTCCTGGATATGACACTCAACAATCTGATAGTAAGGTTCCAGTAATGCTGGAGCTTTGGGGGGTGTCGAGTACCCCTTCATTTTCATCACTCCTAGGTCAACTCTGCTCCGGAATGATAACATCTGATAAGGGTTTTTATCTAAGAGTCAAACAGAACTAAACTGTGTACTTATTCTAAAATGAATTGCTTGAAATAGGCCTGTTTTGACATTTAAACTGCATACTTATGCTAAACTGAATTATTTGAAAGGGAACTGTTTTTGACAATGAAACTATTTATGTTAAACTGAATTGTTCGAAATAAAACTGTTTATTTGTATAAAAATGGATTTGACATCAATAACCTAGGATTGTTGATGCACTGTAAAACCAAACCAAACCAACCGTGGGTCATTCAAGAAATAAGGTGAAATATTGCCTAAGGAGCAGTCAATTTGAAGCATTGTTTACAGTTAGACTTTTTTCAAAGAAATCAGTCGAGATTGGTTTCTTCATGTCTCAGTATAACATTCTTTACTAACAGCTGCTCCCGGAACATTTTTTTTTACCGGAGAGTCAGTGTGTTTCCACTCCATTTACAGTCTTTTGGACCCATGCTTGTCGTGGTAAACCCATATTTAGCCCATTTGTAAACATATATTTTTTGCTAAAACATAATTTTCCGCGCATATCACTCATTCTTCTGAAAATTTCACATGATTTTTATTTTTTAGCCAACAAAAACTTGACAAAAAGAACTCTCTTTAATTTGACTCCAATTTGAATTGCCTCAAAACAAATTTGCCGCCAATCTATTATCATAGATGTACATTTTTTAATTTTTCTATTTAAAAAAACAAAATGTACATTCATATCCTTGCCCTTGAGGTTATACAAATTATGCGGATGGGTATTTCCAATCCTCCTGGGAAGACGTGGCTCTGGAGGTGACCTGTGTCCTCTGCAAAGAGTACGGATGTAACTTGCAAGAAACATTTAATTGGCCGTCACTTGTGCGTGATGTGGATAGATGGCAGACTTTCGGCTCTGTGGTCTCTGGTTCGATCTCCAGAGGGAAAGCTCACAGCATACAACACTGATGAGATTTAATAAGGTCGAAACAGTTGTCCA
This sequence comes from Sepioteuthis lessoniana, assembly GCA_963585895.1. Classification (NCBI taxonomy): domain Eukaryota; kingdom Metazoa; phylum Mollusca; class Cephalopoda; order Myopsida; family Loliginidae; genus Sepioteuthis; species Sepioteuthis lessoniana. Next base: position 3,746,267 of record OY757911.1, read on the forward strand.
GTGTTTCCACATGTCTGGCGCAGGTGTTTGCTGGATTTTCTGGTCATGGTAATTCAATTTACCAATAATCATATTTCAGCGAGATCAAAATAATTTCTGCTACAAACCAATTCCCAACAATACAAAGTTTATATTGATGAAAAAAAATTATTTTGCCTTCAAAAGGAAAAGTTATGTCTTACAGCAATATGGTTTCCCTTATTGTTTAGCGTTTTCAGTGAGAATACCCCACTTTCAATTATTTTCTTATGGAAATCCTCACGGTTTAAATAAATATACGAATAAATACACGAGCCTGTAACAAACCATCTACTGAGGACTGAAAAACTCTTCCCACGTTTTAATGTAGATAGGTTGACCTGTGAAGCCGTTTGGTTCCCATTGTAATAGCGGTCCACGATATTATTGATGCTTTATTTAAGAATCAAGGAAGGATTTTATAAAGAATTTCATAGTTACATCACTAATTCGGCTCAAATGGGCATCTTGTGTAGTGTGTCTAGCTTGACTAGCAAAGAATGAGTTCGAGTCTCTTTGGGTGCTCCATTCATTCAGCCTTGTGCCATATCTAAGCAAAACGCTTAGTAAATTACAAGTTCGGTGCGAATACAGAAGCCAAAAAATCATAATTAATTCCAAAATTTGAACGGAAATTACATTATTCTCTAAGTATATTGCTCTTGCTCTATATACAATCAAAATCCGATAGATAGATGGATGAAGGGATGCATACTCCCCTTCCCTAAAAAGGGGGACCTCGGATTAGCCAAAAACTACCGAGGCATAACACTTACATCCATAGCTGCCAAAATCTACAATGCCCTACTACGAAACCGAATAGAACCCAAAATCGACATCATACTTAGAAAAAACCAAAATGGCTACCGAAGAAATAGATCCACGACCTCACAAATATTAACCATCCGCAGAATCCTTGAAGGTGTACGGGCAAAGAACCTACAAGCAACATTAATATTTGTCGACTTTACCTAGGCTTTCGACTCCATTCACAGAGGAAAGATGGAACAAATCCTACTAGCGTACGGCATACCTAAAGAAACCGTAGCGGCAATAACGATTCTCTATAGAAACACTAAAGTAAAAGTACGATCACCGGATGGAGACACAGAATACTTTGACATTGTAGCAGGAGTACTACAAGGGGACACGCTGGCCCCGTACCTCTTTATCATTTGTCTAGACTACGTACTTAGAACATCGATTGACAAAATCAAAGAGAATGGCTTCGAACTGACGAAGAAAAGAAGCAGAAGATACCCCGCAACAACAATTACCGACGCCGACTACGCCGACGACATAGCGATACTGGCAAATACACCTGACCAAGCCGAAACTCTTCTTCTGGAACGAGCAGCAGCAAGCATAGGCCTCTATGTTAATGCACACAAAACGGAATATATGTGCTATAACCGAACGGGGGACATCTCCACTCTAGAAGGAACCCCACTTAAACTAGTAGACAAATTCACGTACCTAGGAAGCAGCGTCGAATCAACCGAAAAGGACATCGAAACGAGGCTAACGAAAGCATGGACAGCTATCAATAGGCTATCGATTATATGGAAATCAGACTTAACCGATAAAATGAAACGCAGCTTCTTCCAGGCAGCGGTCACATCGATACTGCTATATGGATGCACTACATGGACGCTAACAAAACGGCTGGAGAAGAAACTGGATGGCAATTACACAAGAATGCTGCGTGCAATCCTGAACAAGTCCTGGCAGCAACACCCCACAAGACACCAACTGTACGGCCACCTGCCCCCTATCACGAAAACTATTCAAGTTAGACGAACCAGACATGCAGGACACTGCTGGAGAAGCAGAGATGAACTCATAAGAGATGTACTCTTATGGATCCCCACACATGGCCGCGCAAAAGCAGGACGACCAGCTCGAACGTACATTCAGCAGCTATGTGAGGATACAGGCTGTTGTCCTGAAGACCTACCTAGGGCGATGAACGATAGGGAGGAGTGGCGAGAGAGGGTCAGGGATATCCGTGCTACCAGCGCGATATGATGATGATGATGATGATATTGCTCTAAAAAGATTTGCTCTACTATGTGCTGTTTTTGCAGGGTTACAGTTATATACAAACACCATGGAATTTTTTTGCAATAGATTGATATAGATATAGATATATAATGATAGATACTCGTATGATAAACCAAAAATATGATCGCTGATCCATTTTCTTATTGAAGATTAACTTTTGTGAGAATAATTTTCTAGTCAATACTTCAACTTGTTTTTATTCAATTTAGATTTTCAGTTAAAAACTTTTCTTTACATTTTATATTTTTTTAAATTATTTCTGATTGAAAAATAAATGATTGCCCAGTCGGCTGGGGCTGTAGAATATACTGACTGCTTCTCTGCAGAGGGGTAAGACCTCCCCAACGAGTGTCCTTGATATGACACTAAACAATCTGATGGTGAGGTTCCAGCAATGCTGAAGCTTTGGGGAATTCGGAGTACCCCTTCATTGCCATCGCTCCCAGGTCCACTCTGGCCCGGAGTAGTAGCACTTGATAGCGTCCTATCTATGGGTTAAATAGAACTAACAGCATACTTGTGCTAAACCGAATTGTTTGAGTAAACTGAATAGCTTGAAATAGAAATGTTTTTGACAATTAAACCGTACTTACATTTAAACTGTGTACTTTTCGACATTAAAACTGTATTTACACTTAACTGAATTGTTATATATAACTGCTTGAATAGTTTGAAATAGAAATATTTTTGACCAACTGTGTACTGATGCTAAACTGAATTGTTTGAAATAGAACATATTATTTGCATAAACATAGATTTGGAATTAAATAACCTACAAGGGTTGATATGCCGTAGAACCCAACAAACCAAAACTAACCAAAAATAAGTGTGGTGTTTATATTTTAGTTAATTTTGGCAACTCATAAACAATACTGGAATACTGGAATTATTGGAAAAATTTCCCAAACTCTCTCAGTCTTACGGATGGGTAAGACTTCCTTCAACAAAAATAGTATTCTGAGTATGACACTCAACTGTGTCTGAGAGAGACTCCACTTCTGGAGATCTGGGGAGTGTGGTATACCCCTTCATTGCTATTACTCACTGGTCCACTCTGACTTAGAGTGGTGGTACATTTGTAATATAATGGCCGAGGGATTTCGTTTTATGCCTTTGGGTTTAGTTAGGCTGAGAACCTTTCGGGTCAGTGCATGGGTTACTTAGGTGCAACATTAACGTAGGTGTTCACGCGCGCAGGCGGAGCGGACGTGTCACTCAGAGATGTCACAATAGCCCAGATGGGAAATGTGGCTACAGAGTGCGGGTGACGTCACGCACCGGAAGCGCGTGGAGGATTTTGGGGATTTTGAAAAAGTCAGTGAGTAGAGTTGAGTCCTGCCTTGGGAGAAGACGGTTGGATTTCACTTGCTCGCGGAGGCCTTGCGACGGGTGCGCACAAGATGTTGGGGGACAGATGAAAAAGCCAGAATCGAAAGAACGTGTATCTCTCTCCTTATGTCGAAGAACCTTTAAACTCAAAGGTTATAAAAAGTTTTGTACCTGAACTAAGAAGTCGTAAGTGTTTTTCGTGTTTCGGGATTCCTATGTTCTGTATATATATATATATATATGAACATTATATGTACGTTTCACACATATCCGTATCATGAGTATGGTACACATTTAATGGATTAATTGGGTAGAGTGTTTGCCAATGACCCGGTAATCCGGGGTTCAGTCTCCAGGTCGAGTCATACCAAAGACTCAAAAAATGTTACTTGATATCTCCTGGCTTAACACTCTGAATAATAAGGAACGGATCAAGAGTAAAGAGAAGCAACCAAGGGAAAAGAGTAGCGCCCTCCTCTACACCTCGGTGTAGTAGCTATTGAAAAGGGGGCCTTCTGGTTGCCCTCGACTACGGTCGCCAACGTTACTCACTTAGTATAGGACAGTATATAACAAAAACAAACCAAAAAATGTAAATATAAACGTACCTTGAATACAATCCCTTAACATCTAGGCACAAAATAACTCTAAATCGGTTAGCATGCCGTTAAAAGTAACCAATCAATCATATCTATTCACCCAATTCATCCGCCATGATCAGGATTTGACACAAGGTCAATTCTTAAACGTATTACAGCTAATTTGAATTCAAATTTTTCCTTCTTTTTCATTGGTTGCTTTACCAAGGATTTAAAGTTAAGTCTTCACTAAGATTATTTCTTTGCTGGGGTCGGAGAGCAATTAACCCATGTATTTTCAAAGGGCATTAGTGTGAAGCGTATAATAAGCTCATCTTGGGTTTCAACTCAGATCACTAATTCCACTTCTGCAATGATAACTGTTATAATTGTTATATTTTGACCCACGCCCCGCCCCAAAAATACTATTCCAAGGTAATACACCGGAAGGAAGTGACACATTCCAACGGCCAGTAATCGAAAGAGATCGCGTGGGCGGATTAAGGCTTATGATATGGGACAAGGTGAAGGTCCTATTGTGCCACTACAGTGATGCACCGGAAGAGAGTAACCTCTGAACTGCATGACAGTTATTTCCGCTTGATGACGATTAAACATCCGATTTCAAAGATCCAGTAGGCGATCGTGTGGGCGTTGAATTATTATTTAACTCAGTTGAGTTTGGGGTGCCAAAGCAGTTGCCAGCAGAATTCCAGACAACTAGAGACCAGATGAGGTAGGGAAGGCCACACCCGACCGAGGGGGCCCTCGGAAAGCCCCGATGGAGTAGACCCCAACATCAGGAGAACAAGAAAGACACAACGTGACGGTCATAACAGTGGGGTCAAAATATGAAGTTTATGTTCGGTCTCTCCAGCACCCTCTCACATGCAAACCTTGAACAACCCTTTCAAACCTTACAAATAAAGTGAGAGGTGAATATTTTTCTAAATAAGTTTTCCTGTCGTTTCTTCATGCGTCCTTCATTCCTGCGTCTTCCTTGATGCGTCGTTTATCATTGTGTCAGTATTTATCCAGTATATATATGTGTATTTCTGCATGAACCAGCAGATGACAATGCAACATAATGAGCACACTCTCCAATTTAATTTGGCCCATCCGGCTGAGACAGTAGAATACACCGACTGCGTCTCTGCAGAGGGGTAAGACTACTCCAACGAGTGTCCTGTTATGACACTAATCAATCTGATGATGAGGCTCCAGTAATGCTGGAGCTTTTGGGAATGTGGAGTACCCCTTTTATTGTCCACTGTGGCCCGGTGTGGTAGCACCTGATAGGGACTTATCTATGGGTTAAATAGAACTAAACAGTGTACTTAAGTTAAACTGAATTGTTTGAAATAGAACTGTTTATATGTATAAAAATGGATTTGGTATTAAATAACCTTCTACGGTTGATATGCCATAAATCAAAACCAAACCAAACCAAACCATCCAATTTGATTGTACAATAAAATTTCTTGAAAGAAATAATTTAATTAATTGGATTTTGAAAATGAAATAATTTTTCTTCTTTGTACACAACTGAAAGAAAAATAATCAACTTTAAAGGTGGGGGTGGGTCCTCGTGGTGTAATGGCTAAAGCGATGGACGGCGGAATCGTAGTAAGCGAGTTCGTACTCCAGTCGCGTCGCACTATTACGTTGACTTTCGGGCAAATACCCTTGGGAAAGGGTATGAACCCCCTTATCCTCCCAGCTATGGGTTAAATAGTACCACTACTGTTCTTCTAGGAGAATGGATTTGGCATTAAATAACCTAAAAAGAGTTGATATGCCATTAAACAAAGAAACCAAACCAATGAACTTTCATGTATGGCTTGTTTGTTTACTGGCATGTCAACAATATCATGGGTTATTTAATGCTAAATACATCTTTATAGAAGAACAGCACTGATAATATTTAACCAATAGCTGGGGTCGGGTGAGCATTAGGGGTTTATGCTTTTCTTTGGGGTATTAGTCCAAAAGCGAAAAATAATAGCGCCATTGGAGTTTGAATTCACTCCCTTCGATACCGCAATCTAGTAAGTTAGTCACAACACCACGGAGACCCCCCCATCTAATTTTGTTACGTTTCGCTCAAGCCAAACAAACAACAACACGTAATATATACAAAAACATATATCTATTTTTTCGACGGACGCTTGTGTGAAGTAGGAGCAATCAGGAGAGGTATTCGAATCGTTCGTCTATGAGGCCAGGACACTTCGGTGTAAGTTAGACGATGGCCGAGAAAGCGCACACGGGGTAACGACGGGACAGGCTTGAGTGAACAGCGTAATTTCACTGCCTTCCGTTCAAAATTGTCGACCTTATATTACCATCAAACTCCTACGCGGAAATATGGACACGCCTCTTCGCCCACGCAATCTCCTCCCATAACTGGCCAACGGAACATGCAACTTCCGCCCTTTTTGGAGTGACAGGTTTGATCATCATCGAACCCGTACGCAGGGATATGAACACGTCTCTTCGCCCACAAAATCTCCTCCCATAACTAGCCAACGGACAATGTGACTTCTGCTCTTTTTTCTGAGTAACAGGTGTTGATCATCATCTGGCGGAAATAACTGTCATGCATTTCACAGGTCAGCCTTTTCCGGTGCATCATTTTATGACTGCACCGTGGAATTTTAATCTCGTCTCATGTTGCCAGCCAAGTTGTATTTTACCATTTCAAGTCACTAGACAGGCTGGCATGCCATTCAAATCAATGAAAAATCTTTTCATTTCTTTCGTTTCGTTTTTTAATGGCATATCAATATTATTGTGGATTTTTTAATGCCGAAGAAAAATCTTATAAAAGAACAGTTGTAATATAATAGCCGAGGGATTTCGTTTTATGCCTTTGGGCTTAGTTAGGCTGAGAACCTTTCGGCTCAGTGCATGGGTTAGCTAGGTGCAACATGAACGCAGGTGTTCACGCGCGCGGGGAGAACGTGTCATTCAGAGATGTAAAAATGAAATTCCCAGATAGGGGGATGTGAATGACGTCATGCCCCGGAAGCGCGCGGAGGATTTTGGGAAATTTGAAAAAGTCAGTTGAGTTGAGAACTAGACACCGAACGAGAAGGGTCGACTTTCGGGGCTCGCTGAGGCCAGACGAATTTGCACGCTACGGGTGCCGCATGAGATGGAGGTGGGGCAGATGGAAAAGCCAGAATAGAAAGAATGTGTATCTCTCTCCTTATGTCGAAGAACCTTTAAACTCAAAGGTAATAAAAAGTTTCGTACCTGAATTAAGAAGTCGATAGTGTTTTTCGTGTTTTGAGATTCCTATGTTCTATGTATATATGTTATGAACATTCGATGTACGTTTCACACATATCCGTATTATGGGTAGGGTACACAGTCACGGTACTATTTGTCCCATGTTTTGCAGAGGAAGAGGGGTTAATATTTTTCTTGTCCAAAAGTTTGTAAAAGTGTGACAAGATTTCGAACTCACAATTACGATGCTGAAATCCAACACGTTAACTACTACGCCACCTGGTTTTTCTCTTTCTTTGTTTCATCTTATTTCTGTCTTACACTGTTTCTCTCACATATAGACAGACGACTGATAAAAACAAGCAAAGCACACACACACTCACACACACACACACGTATATATATATATATATATATATATATATATGTGTGTATGTATTAATTTATTTATTCATCATAAACAGAATTCTTCAAATTTGTCTCCTGATAAAAAAAAATATATTGATTTTTGCTGGACATTTTCAGGAATTGCCGGCAGTATATCGGAAATTGTGCTGGGAATTCTGAAAACAACTTCATCACGTGGGTTAATATAAAAATGTCTTCAGCAACCAAGATAATTCGATGAAGGCTACAAAGTAAATAACGAAACCTACATTTTTAACTTCTAATACCCCAATTCTTTACTGGGCGGTGGGTCGGTTTGGAAGTCCGAATCTTATTCAACTATAGCATATCTCATTCTAATGGCCAGATTTTGGATCGAATAACTTTATGATTACGTTCAAGAACGAAGAAAGCTTTTTGATAGAAATATCAGCAATTATTCATTGTACATATTCGATTCTGCAGACAGTTATCGGATTTACAACCGGAAATACTAATATATTATTGGGAAGGCATTTATAAAAATATTTTTTTTTGCGTTGCCAAGTTGGCTGGAGCTGTAGAATACACCGATTGTTTCTCTTCAAAGGGGTAAGATCCCCCCAACGAGTGTTCTGGATATGACACTAGACAATCTGATGGTGAGGCTCCAGTAATTCTGGAGCTTTGGGGAATGCAGAGTACTCCTTCATTGCCATCAATCCCAGGTCAACTCTGGCCTGGAGTGGTAGCACCTGATAGGGCCCGATCTATGGATCAAATAGAACTAAACAGTACTTATGCTAAACTGAATTGTGGAAAATAGAATTGTTTTGACATTTAAACTGCGTACTTATGCTAAACTAGATTATTCAAAATGGAACGGTTTTTTTTAATACTAAACTGAATTGTTTGAACTGTTTTGACATTTAACTGAGTTTAAGCAAAACAATACTTATACTCACCTAAGTTGTTTGAAATATAACTGCTTATATGTATAAAAATGGATATGACATTAAATAATCTACCTGGGTAATATGCCATAAAACCAAACTAAACCAAAAATCAAAAACATTCGGACACCTAGATTTCTGAAGTGGGATTATACATGCTGTTGGTTAAATATCATCTCCTGCCCAACAGTTTTCACACACACACACACACACACACACACACACACACACACACACACACACACACACATGTGCATATGGTACTGATCGCAACGTTCGTTCTTTCTTTCTTAAACATGTACAGACACACAACTATACTATTATTCTGTAGTTTGTGTGTCTGTCCAATTATCACGACCAAAAAGAATGTCTCAATGACCTAATGTTTTGCATATGTATTCACTTGACCCTAGACTTCAACTCAGAATATGTGAGATTAATCTCTGAGGTCATTGGTGGCCATTAGAAGTCTTCACACACACACACACACACACACACACATACATCTATATATTCGTGTAATGAACGATTTTTGAAGACTAATTTTTCACCCCAAATACAAAGGATCTTTCATTGCATGAGACTTGTTTCGAAAACAATTGAATCTTACCTCGTTTTTATACCTAAACTTGCCGTAACTTCGACCCAAGGTGTCCCCGAATAGAAAATGTTATTAGTTAAGATAATAAAGTTTTAGTTAACATTGTTTTCTATTTAAAACTCTTGTGAATATAATAAGTTAAAATATCATAGATAATAAACTATTATGTATCAGTGGTGGGATTTAGTATATCTGGAATATCCACGGGTAAACACAGGAGGCTACATCAATGTCTTGACTACATTATCTATTTATGGTATTCCATTGATTTTGGTTGTATTACAGTAGTTTTAAAAGTATAACTAAGTGTTTGAATGTTTTCTCTTTGTGTCCCAGGATGTTAAAAATATTTTTGTTAGCGAACATGGTCAAAAGTTAATGGGCGTTCATTAAAATATGCCTTCAAATAATCCGCTAACTTAACACACTCACACACACGCACACACACACAATATATATATATATATATATATATATATATATATATATATATATATATATATATATATGATACCTAAAATAAAATAAAAATGGCTGTTGATGTAACATGATTAAGGGATGTAATGTTGATTCCGAAATTTCATTTCCTGAACTATAAATTTATGTTTGAAAAATTGTAGATCGTAAAGAATTGTTAAAAATTTCATTTCTTTCAAAATTCTTACAATTTTTTTATATATAAAATTTGAACCTTAAGATTGAAGGAAAATATTTAAAAAGAAGGAAAATTGTAAACTTTTCAGCAAATGTTTTGTGATTTTAACTAATTAAGACATTCACATTTACATCAATTTTTTATTTAAAAAATAACTAAACAATTTTAAATTTTATGAGGGGGTTCACTTTTTCATTCTAATTCAATGTTGAATGAACATCTATTTCCGGAACAGTTAGACAGCCATTCCTTTTTTTGATTTGGTTTTCGATGTAAACATTTTTTAAGACGTACACTTTTTGTCAAAAAACCCCAAACAAACAAACAAAAAAAACCAAAAAAAAACAAAACAAAACAAAAACAAACAAACCATACACAAAAACAAAACAAACAAACAAAAAAGAAATAAAATAAACTATCATAAATCAAGAGCTTAAGCAAAAAAAAAAAATTGTTTTGAAGTTTGAACGAATCACAGCATTTAATTTCTTTTAAATAATTTTAGATCAACTTATTCAACTTGTATATCATCGATTTCATGATTCTGTCTCCTTTCTCTTTTGGTTTGGTTTCTTTGATTTCTCTTTTGGTGGTTGGGTTGTGTGAAGATGAACAGAGAATGGAGAACGAAGAACGAATCGAAGAGAGAGAGAGAGAGAGAGAGAGAGAGAGAGAGAGAGAGAGCAAAGTAACGAAGATTTTAACAGTAAAATATGTTGCTCTTGTGTTATTTCTTCCCCATCTGACGATTAGCCAGCGACGACTTAGTATCTCTGTTCTGTGTTCGCTGTTCACTGCCAACGTTTATCTCCTCACACCCAAGCCACTAAACGAGAAAACGAGAGACCGAACCAGGAAGTCCCTGATATATATAGTCGGATTCATTGAAGATCCCTAATACCAATTCCGTTTCAGGTGGGGACATAGCCAGCCACTGTCACTACCTTGACATGGTCAGGTCCTGGATTGCTAGATCAAGAGTATCATGTTACAGCAAGCGCAATGGAGGAGATGCTGAACTATCTCCTCTACTTGCGCACCGGTACCATTTGGTTATAATGCTACATTAAACTCCGAAGTCATTTGCAGCCAGTAGAACACATTATATATATATATATATATATATATATATATATATAGTCTTCTAATGGCTGCATATATATATGTATATATAGTGTAACTAGGAGGAAACTCAAACCTGGTTAAATTGTCATTGTAAATTCATTTCGGCGGAGAATATCATTATACTCTCCGTCTCATCAAATCGTTGTACATGTTTAAATTGAGGTTGACAAACGGAAAATATGGGTTACAGTCTATATGTGTTTGGAAAAGAAAGAAAGAAAGAAAGAAAAACCAATATAAATTTCAAATCCTCGAGCGAGAATTAAGGGGATCAAAACAATTACGTGTTACAAAAATTAAGAACCCGGAAAAAAGGTGTTTCTGTAAATTAACCTACCCTAGTTTGAACATATACAAAGATTTTTCATAGCAGGTAGAATTTTCTGAATAATGTAAGCTGGTAAACTAAACGATTATCTTCAAATAGTTTTCGTTTACTTCTTCTACATCTGTTAATTTCCTCTGCTAACGTGGTCTTAGACTTTTTCCTTAAAAAATAAAATAAAATAGAAATAAAAATAAAAAAGTAAAAAAAACCTTTCAGCAGCCACCAGGTGCCTTTAATTAACTCCAAAAATGATCAAGGAGAATCGACTACTCCAGAAATTAAAAACCTTAATTCTGAATTAATACCTAAATTTCCAAGAATCTCCTTTACTACATAAATCTCTCCATCATATAATTCTATTAACTACTAAAATAAATGTTATCATTTCCAATAGAAATCATCCAGCATCAATATCCCTGTTATTGTCTTGAGTAGGAGCCTCAATGACTCCTCAGTTAGGATAATTTAAATTTACTTTTATGTCTACATTTAAACACAAACGTTCCGTTCATTTAACAGTTGTCTGCAATCTTTAAAATTATACTAATTTTTTTTTTATCGATACACAAGTTACAACTACCATTGAAGCTGTTCGTGTTTGAAGATTGCCTGACTATTTTCCACTTTATTTGTGGGGGTTAGCTCCTGATCGTTAAGGTGCCAAAATATTTATATAGAGCGGTTTGGTTTCTAAGTCGAGGATTCTAAGTCGTCATCCTAGTAAAGCCTCACATGCTCTAAGTTGACAATACAACCCAACGTGTCCAAGATATAAACCCCTATTAGGTCAGCTACCTGGGCTGAGTTGTAAGCGCCCATGGGCACGTCGAAGTTGACCACGTGGCTTTTCACTCAAGGTCTACGATTATCGGTTTGGTTTAGTTTCTTTGTTTAATGGTATATCAACCCTTGTTGGTTATTTAATGCCAAGTCCATCTTTTGAGAATAACAGTATCGGTGGACACCCTCCTACGATTATCGGATAGAAGAGATTTCTTACATGCTAGATATGCTAGTCAATATGGCACCAAAGTACCCCAACCACAAAAAAATTACAAAATTTGTTTGTGGTTTTATGTCAGGTTAGGTTTACTCTAAGTCATACTAAAAGTTGGACAAGATTGTAGTATGGGAAAGGTTTAAATTTCGAAGTTGAACATTTTCGACCTACAAGTCATTTTCCATTACGTTTTAAAACACTAACTGGGTCAGTTTTCATGATAAACCAATAAATCTTGCATTTTTACCAATGTTTTCAGGGTCAATCTTTCACACGAAATGGTTGCCAGTGATGTTGAATTACCCCATATACCATATCTAAAGTTGCCTCTACCTCTTCCCCCAGCCACTTCTACAGAGTGGGCCAAAAAGTGCAGCTATTTCGGTATGGATCCCAGGTTATATGATGTGCATTTGCTATTAAAACCTGGCCCCCTTGGAGATAAGAGGAAGATGTTCTGCTTTTTTGCCCACCCTGTAGTGTTGCACACATCAAAACTGATATCAACACAACAGTTGCACCAATGGAGGATACGTATCCAACAACCTCCGAACTGAAACTAGCAGTCGCATTAGATTTTATCCAAGCAAGTTTGCGGTTCTTGTTGCAACATCTGTTTGTTGGGAAGGACACGTCCAGAAAGGTTGCTGGCATCGGTCAAACAGTGCACCCAAGAGCTGTTATTGCGTCTCTACAGCTTGGTGTCATGGTGCAAGAAGATGTATCCATTGAAAGACGACAATCCTGAAGTACATCAGAAGTTCCACTCTGGGTTTCATGTTATCCGACGCAGCAGCAAATACTCCGATCTTATGATCGAGCAGACACTAATGCGCTCACCCAAAAGCCAAGGCGGGTTGACGCGAGGGAGTGGGATGTCCGAGCCATGTCATCCACTGTGTTATCCTTTTAAAACCTCGCCATGCAAGATCTTACCGAAAGAAGTTACGTAACAAGTGAACTATATAAGGAGTTGTCTGCCTCTCGGTTGAAAAGAGATGAGATAGATCTCGGAAAAAGTGCGGAAAAATTAGACAGTGTTACACCGTTTTCAACTGTTGAATCGTTACGCAATATCCTCACAGGAATTAATGCCAACGAAGATGTTAATGTGCAGGACCTCTTCGAAATCGGAAGAGACATTGTACAAGAAATGGACGGACAATCGGTGTTCTCCAACTCTCACAAATGGAGTTTGAATTCAAAGACTCTAGCATCCAGCAAGAGCGTGAAAGTGTCTGCAGATCGTAGCATTGACCCAGCACTCCTGTTTCAGAGGTTTTTCAGAGTCTCTCAGACGGGAAATCTTCGGGTAGATGATGTCCTGTCCTATGAACCGTGTCTATACCCGATGTCTTTGAGGGAAAAAGCCTCTTGCGTCTGGGGGGACAAACTGCAGAAAGTATGTTAAAACAAAATCAGACAGTGGTGTGCTGTAAACTGTTCCAGTCACAGAGCACAACGTACTAGACGGAGGATCTCTTCTTCACCGTCTAAAATGGAAGGAGGGGAGTACCTATAGTTCGATTGCAGACAACTATGCCTAATTCACCGTCGAAAACTATGGAAGAGCGACTGTGATGTTTGATGGTTATGAGGTTGGACCAAGTATAAAGGACTGTACGCTTCAGAGGCGAAGTCGAAAGTTGAATGTAAACAAGGTGAACATTACCGAGGCGACAATATTTTCTGGGAACAAGGACGACTTCTTGTCGAATGGGGCAAACAAGCAGGCACTGATCCAGCTGATTATGGAACGAAGGAAGCAGAAAGGATGTGATGTTATTCAAGCAGAAGGAGATGCTGACGTTGAGATTGCAAAGGCAGCCATCAGTATGACTGCTTTCAGACCGACAAGCCTTATTGAAGAAGACACAGATCTTCTTGTTCTCTTGCTGTTTCATACAGATGTTTCCAAATGTACTTCACTCTATTTCGGCTCTGACAAGGAGAAATCCTACGTCTACAATATCAAGGTTCTCAAACAGGTTCTTGGTGAAGCAGTTTGCAATGATCTATTGTTTCTGTATGCATTTACAGGATGTGATTCGGTGTCCAGGGTGTTCGGGATTGGAAAGAAGTCGGGGTTCCAGCGAATCATCAAAAGAGAAAAGACAATGAAAAACTGTTCGAAAGCATTCTCTCGACCAAAGTAAACGCAGGATGTTGTGTAAACCAATGGTTCTAAGGCAATGATAGCACTGTTCAATGGAGATCAGAAGGACTCACTGGCGTCGATTAGATACAATATGCCCTGAAAGAAATTTGCAAGGGTAAAGATGTTCGTCACGCCAGAAGGACCCCCTCCAACCGCCTCTGCCTGTAGATTTCCTTCTCTGCGGACTTACTACTTGGTTATGGAGTGGATGGGATGTAATGATGATATGGCACCATCTGAATGTGAATTGAAGGTAGAAGGGGACAGAATGTTTCAGTGATGACAAACAAAAGTCCTACTCCATGGGAACTGATTCAGATGATTCACTGTAACTGTTTGGAAGGATGCAATACCCTAAGGTGCACCTGCAAAAGGCATGAACTAGAATGTACCAGTGCATGTGGACATTGACAAGATGGCAACTGTGACAATATGAAAAATGCTCCAGTCATAGATGATGAGGATGAGGAGGAGGATGAGGAGGAGGAAGTGTGAACAATTTTGAAAAAAACATTATGACTTTTGTGAATCGGGGTGGGGTAGGGGTAACCTTAGATATGGTATAAGGGCTGATTCATCATCACTGGCAACCATTTCATGTGAAAGACTGACCCTGAAAACATGGGTAAAAATTCAAGATTTATTAGTTTATCATGAAAACTGACCGAGTTAGTGTTTTAAAATGTAATGGAAAATGACTTGTATGTCAAAAATGTTCAACTTCGAAATTTAAACCTTTCCCATGCCTTGTCCAACTTTTAGTATGATGTAGAGTAGACCCAACCTGACATAAAACCATAAAAAAAAACAAAATGTTGCAATTTTTTTGTGTCAGTTGGTGCAATGACCCGTCTAAGAATAATTTCTACTTTCTCGTCAGTGATATCCGTATATTCCTTTGCGTGGTTCAGGCTTTTTTGTAACAATTCCCTAGTAATGGATGGGTAAAACTCTATGATATCCAATTGGATGAATGTGGACCTCTTTTTATTCTCAATGTTTTTAAACCAATCGATAATGTCCTGAGAGTTTTTCCACTGGTTATATTTAAGGCTACTTAGTAACCTAGAGGTAATTCTCTGTATTAAGTCCTTAGATATCAAGCCTACTTCGGTCTTGGTGGGGTTAATTAGTCTAGCCTGTTTCTTATCTTGGAAGTTCTGCTTATGGTCTTTAAATTAAATGTAAGCACATTTTTTTTCTATTTTCCCAAATCTATCCACAATTTGTAGTTTACTCGCATATTTAGCCGCATCTTTGTTAATTAGTGCGGGGGTGTCGCTATGGTCTATTCTATAGGATTCCGTGATCTTATTATTAAGGATTTGCTCATATTCATATGGGCTAACTTGGTATATGTTCTTGGATTTATCCACTCTGACCCAAACCATTTTTGGATTTCCTCATTCATTCAATATCCTCTCCCTCACCCTCGCCTGGAATCCATTTTTTGTATTCTTGAAATTGGAGTTCCGTATTAGTCCGAACAGGTCATCCTCAAACGCGTCTAGAGTACGCTTGCTGGATGATGTCCTCTGTGAATTCAACCTCCTCCCGCCGAGTCTCTACTCCCGTTGTGAGTCTGGGAGGTTAAGATATAAGTGAGTCTTCCATCGAATCCTCTTTATGAACTCCACGATCTTATCCGTCAGGGATAGAATCGATTCGTGTTTTCCTGGGAACGGGGTATATATATATATATATATATATATGCCGACAATGACTGTCGAGACATTTAACATTTCTCTCATTGGACTCTAGTTTCATCTCTCAAAACCTATAAACACATTCGTGCCTTTCCTCCAAATACTAAAAAATTCTAACGGATAATACATCCGTATGATACATTGAAAAAACAAAACCAAAACTCCAAATTCTTGAAGCTTTCTCTACAAAGATTTACAAACCTTCTTTAAACAAGATTGATTTCGAATGTAGCTGTAACGTTCTGAAATGCCTTTAACATTTTTCCCGCAATTCTTCCTCTTACAGTAAAGTTCTTCTCTTTCGTCAATCCCCCTATTTCTTCCCCCGACTCTTTGTATATATATATATATATATATAACAGTAATAAAAAAAACCGAAGCTTTATTAATGATGAACATAAAAGCTTAGAAAATGACTAGCTAGCTAACAGGTTTCGATCCTCGGTTAACGGAGCTAAATGGAGGATAAAATCGAATAAAAAATAACAATTGGAAATTGTATTGAAGATTATATCGAAATAATATTAAGTCTTTGCCGACATTCTCTCTGTTTACAGAGAGACGGTCTGCCGCACAAAATATGAATAGTCTCCGATACTTTAAGATGGAATGAAGTGTTTTGACTTGCTCATATTGGGAACAAGTTAACACTAAATTTCTCAGCACAGTCTCGGTTTTTTATAAGGTGTTCTGCAAATAAAGACCCGTATGTATTCTTTAAATTATCAGTCGGGCCAACATTAAAGTTCTATATTTTCAGTGGTTACACACGACCCACACTGCATCCATTGAGACGTAATTCAAAAAGAACTTGCTCAAATGGGTCAAAAGTGAATATCTTTCCTCCATTTCTGATTTGATGAGACCTATACGTTTTATTCGTCCTCGTCTTTATGGGTTACCTAAAGCACATGAGAATGTTGTCCTATTAAGAACTATACTTTCTATGATAGCAGTACATGTACTTTCGACATTCCTTTGTCACTGCCAAAGGTTTGGGTGCGAACACACCAAAGATTATAGGATGTTTTATGCGATCAATGAATATTTTGAATGAGAGCGTTCATCGCGTGCAGTGGATATTATATTTAAATGTGCAATCCGTTGGTACAAGTAAAATTCACAGATCAAGATCATGTGACTATGAATCGCCGACGCTGTAGAACTATACACCTGTGTCTGATGCATTTAAGTGTCCGTATATCAAAATATATTTTTTTAAGTGTGGGTTGTCTGATTATTTAAAAAAAAAATAGCTTTAAGTATTTGGAGTCTTTTTCAACAGTCTATGTTGTATAAGATTTTCATGTTATCTTCTAAATTAAAAAAATGTTGGGGTGTTGTATTTATGTAAGATGTGCTTATTAACGTGTCATATATATATATATATATATATATATATATATATATATATTAACAGTGTTGGTTGTCGCTAAATCACTTTATGGGTTTGTGTCTAACCAAGTGCAATATAATATGGAAAGTGCTCCATATGTAGGATAGAGCTATATGATAATAATAATAATAATAATAATAATAATAATAATAATAATAATAATAATGATAATAAATAAATAAATAAATAAATAAAAACAATCATTAGGCAGTTAACAAAATGAAATTTCATTTTCTTAACAGCCTGATGAGTGTTGTTTTGCAAAACACTCCTTGAAATTCCGGGGTTGCAGTCCAAATTCCATGAATTAAATGTATATATCTAATACATATTTATTTATTATTATATATATTTTTTTTCTTCAAAAGAAAAACAGCATTCGGTCACATCAAGATGATAAATTAATTCTAAATAAATGTCCTCCTTTGAAAACATCCACAGAGTCGCTCTCAAGGACAAAAGGCCCTGGAGAAAAAACTGCAACACTATGCTTTCAAGCCCTGATCAGACTCTCAGCTGCAGCGGCTAAGACCGTGTCTGTCTGTACCACATCGACACGAAGGTGCCTGCAGTCGGCTTGGACCGTCCTCTTCTTGATTTTTGTTTCACGAAGCCGAGCCATGCTATATATATATATATATATATATATATAATTTTACTACGTTATCTCTCTCTATATATAAGTTAAGTAAGTTGGCCGAACCTAGTCGAGGGTAACTCGAAGTCTCCTTTTTCAATAGCTCTAAAAAATTAACTGGACTTCTTCAGATCAAACAAAAAATGGATTAAAATAAATTTTCTTCTCATTCACAACCAGACTAAAAAAAAAAAAATCAAATAAAAAAAAAAAATCATTTCTTCTATATTATAAAGCTAGCCTGAACCTTCAAGTAACAATAAGTATCAAATTATTATGGCATGTAAAACAACATCCGGTTTCAAATTTCACTGAGGCAAAATTTAGAGATACAATGATAGTTGTCAAAAATTCAAACATTCATAACAAATTATTCAAACATATCTAATACATCAGTTTTCAATTCTAGTATATCAATTTTTATCATTAAAATGAACTAAGAAATCTAAAACTAATGTTAATTATGGTAACCCCCTCCCAAATTACAGTAACAGAGTAAAAATTACTAATATATATTCAAATTATAATTCATTTACAATTTAATAAATCATAGTTATTCGTTTTCTGTTCATTTATTTATTCCCTTATTTTTGAAAATAGTTTAAATTTATTTTTATGCCTACACCGGGCAAATCAAATTATATATATATATATATAGATATATATATAATCATATACATAATCAAATCATTTGAGATTGTGGAAACAGTATTTCAAGAATCTACAAGGGAAACCCATCGAAAGTTACGCACGAACCAATCACCAGAATTATTAAAAATTATAAAAACGGCACAATATCAATTAGCAGGCATATATATAAAGGAACAGACAGAATACATACAAAATAAGATAGATAAGATTAGAGACTCAGTCGAAGATTGACAATCTAGGATAGCCTGGTAAACAATAAACGAAGTGAGTAGAAGGAAGAGCACAGCCAAAGCAAAATTGAAAGCTAAAAACCAACATGAAAGAATAAAACTGTGGAAACAGCATTTCGAAAATCTACTTGGAAACCCACCGAAAGTTACGCATGAACCAATCACCAGAATTATTAGTAAGCAATTGGACATTAAACTAAGACCGTTCACTCAAGAAGAACTCGACTCGGTTCTTAGAAAAATTAAAAATAGGAAAGCTGCAGGGCTTGACGAGATTCCCCCAGAAGTATGGAAGACCAGACTATTTGACGACATACTGCTCCGACACATCAACGCTGTCTATAATCAAAATCCGATAGGCAGATGGATGAAGGGATGCATCCTCCCTTTCCCTAAAAAGGGTGACCTCGGATTAGCCAAGAACTACCGAGGTATAACACTTACATCAACAGCAGCCAAAATTTATAATGCCCTACTACGAAACCGCATAGAACCCAAAATCGACAAGATCCTTAAGAAAAACCAAAATGGCTTCCAAAGAAATAAATCCACGACCTCACATATATTGACCATCCGTAGAATCCTTGAAGGCGAACGGACAAAAAACCTACAGGTGACATTACTATTTGTCGACTTTACTAAGGCCTTCGATTCCATTCACAGAGGGAAGTTGGAACAAATCCTACTAGCATACGGCATATCAAAAGAGACCGTCGCAGCAATAACAATTCTCTATAGAAACACCAAAGTGAAAGTACGTTCACCGAATGTAGACACAGAATACTTCGACATTGTAGCAGGAGTACAGCAAGGGAACACGCTAGCCCCATACCTCTTTATCATCTGTCTAGACAACGTGCTTAGAATATCGATTGATAAAATCAAAGAAAACGGCTTCGAGCAGACAAAGAAAAGAAGCAGAAGGTACCCCGCAAAAACAATTACTGTCGCCGACTACGCCGATGACATAGCGATTCTGGCAAATACACCCAACCAAGCCGAAACGCAACTGCATAGTTTGGAACGAGCCACCGCAGGCATTGGCCACCATGTCAATGCATACAAAACGGAATACATGTGCTTTAATCAAACAGGTGACACTTCCACACTAGACGGAAGCTCTCTGAAACTAGTAGACAAATTCATCTACCTAGGAAGCAGTGTCTCATCAACCGAAAAAGACATCGACACTCGGCTAACGAAGGCATGGACTGCTATCGATAAGCTATCGATCATATGGAAGTCAGACCTGGCCGATAAAATGAAAGGCAGTTTCTTTCAGGCAGCGGTCGTGTCCATACTGCTGTATGGATGCACTACTTGGACGTTAACAAAACGGCTGGAGAAGAAGCTGAACGGCAACTACACAAGAATGTTGCGAGCAATATTGAACAAGTCCTGACGGCAACACACCACAAGACACCAACTATACGGCCACCTGCTTCCCATCACGAAAACTATCCAAGTTAGACGAACCAGACATGCAGGACACTGCTGGAGAAGCAGGGACGAGCTCATAAGTGATGTACTCCTATGGATCCCCACATATGGCCGAGCAAAAGCACGATGACCAGCTCGAACATACATACAGTAGCTATGTGAAGATACGGGATGTAGCCCTGAAGACCTGCCAGAGGCGATGAACGATAGGGAGAAGTAGCGAGAGAGGGTCAGGGATATCCGTACTAGCGGCACGACATGATGATATATATATATATATATATATATATATATATATATATATATATATATATTTCAATTCATTCCATCTTCTTAACTGCCTGATGATGATTGTTTTACAAAAAAACTTCATAAAACCTAGGGTTGCAGAATATTTGGATTAAATATAAATATATCAACACGAGCACACTGACGAATGAATTTTCAGCCGCCGCTCGCATAATGCAAAGCTCTTCGAAAGAATTGAGCACTCTGGGAGCCGATAGGGTATAAAAATGCAAACAAAGGCTGCTGCTGCTGCTGCTGTTGCTACATAATACCTCATAATTCCCTTAGCCAACGTGGTACGCTTGTTGGTCGAGCAGTCTGATACTAAGTCTAACGTAAAGTCGGACGGGTTTCGATCCCGGCTTCAAGCGTCCTACGTGTCTAGCCACATTGAAGAGTTGTGATACAACGAAACAGTCTCTTTGTGGATGACAATCTATCTATCTATATATATATATAAGCTTCGTTTGGGATCTCGCTGAATTGTTTCTCTAAGTACATAATAAAGGCTAATTTTGCAATTGATCATGAAGTGAACTGTTTAAGAATAAGCAAGAGTTGTTTGCATATGTACACACTGCTTTGGAATCCCTTCCTCTAACATACTTTTACCGGAAGGGATGCTAAGAATTTGATCTTCAGTAATAAATTCTTGTAGGGTATTCTCGAATGAAAAGAAATTACTTTAATTACAGTTATAGTTATATTATATTCACTTTGATTTGGATTATTGCATAACTGCATATAAAGCAAGAAAGATAAGCGTATTTCTTTAAAGATTTGAAAAGTTATTCATTTTTTAATCTGGAGAAAATAATCAATGTGGTCCCAAAGTTCTGCTCAGTAATATATATATATATATATATATATAGCAAGCTTTTCACATGTCATCGCGACAGAGGCATATTAAAAGAGTGATTCAAATACTGCCGGAAAAACTCCTTTGATGATGGTCAAACCGACAATCACTGATGGTCCATCCGAGCTGAGAACCAGTAGAAACGCCAACATTATGCCTTTAAGTCCTGACCAGACTCTCAACTGCAGCCGCTAAGACCGTGCCCGTCTGTACCATATATAGGGTATTGTGGAAACAAAGCTGCGGTCTCTCAGATTTTCCTTTCTGATATTGTTCTGAAATAGTTAACATTTTGATATATTGAAATAAATATAATGAAATCATGCCTTTGACGAATGGAACAGAAGATATCTTGTATGAAGACAAGTTATGAAACTTAGTCTTTCATGATTTTTCAAGCAAGATACAAAAGAAAGTTCCATTTTAACAGATTTCCAAACAGGAGTCAGGTTTTCAAGTTGGTCAAGAGCTTTGAAGCTTATAGCACAAATGAAGATCGTAGAGCAACGAGTTTCTCATCATCTAGTCCTCCGATCACCCCGGAGGAATGTGCACATGGTATCAACGACTTTGCATACGGCATTCAACAGTTTCTTTTACTAAGCAACGGAATTATGAAGCATGAATTCTTGGATTCGCCTTGATATTTTATATTTTTGTTTGAGATTCTCGATTTGTGAACAATCATTTTGTTTTAACAATTTTGAAACATCTTGTATATTGATTGAAAATATTCAGGCATAAGAGGTCTCCGTATGACCATTTTCTATGATTCCATAGACTATATCTTCCAGTTTAAAATATCTAAGCTCTCTCTATCATTCAACCTTGATATCTCCATAAATAATTCTTAAGCCAATCAAAATTATAGGGCTGAATCTTGAATATCAATATTTTTTAAGTGGCCAGCTGCAAGCTAGATTTTTTATGAGTCACTCGTGAGAAAAGATCCGACATGTTTGTAAAACACGCAACAAAAAGAAATAATCTAGACAAAAAGGCTCTCAAAATCCAATGAGAATTTTTTCTTTACTTTTAAAGTCTTTTTGTTGTATAGGTGTATAATATCTGTCTATTTCATATTTGTGCATCTATAGAGTTTTGCTAAATTGTATATATCAGTTATTTCAAGCAAATATTTGTTGCTTATCTCCTTCCCGACCAAAACTGGTTTCTTTTCGTATTGGGCACCGGTTAGCACCGTGAAGATGGGAATGAGAGTTCGATTTGTGGAGGAATCTCTGCATTTCACTTCACGTGAATACCCTTGGAGGTAGCATAAATCCATCTGTTCTCCATCCCCAGTGACGGACTGGGTTCTTTTGCAAGGTAAGACAACCAGTCTAAAAGAAGGAAAACCCTGGATTCTATTTTGCCAGTCGGCTGGGACTGTAGAATACACCGACTGCACCCCTGCAGAGGGTTTAGATCTCCACAACGTGTGTCCTGATGATGACACTAAATAATCTGAGGGTGAGGTTCGAGTAATGCTCGATATTTGGGGAATGCGAAGTTCTCCTTCGTTGCCATTGCTCTCAGGTCCACTCTGACCCGGAGTGATTGCACCTGATAAGGGTCCTATCTATAGGTCAGTTAGAACTAAACCGTTTACTGTTTTTTCATTTAAACTGTGTATTTATGCTAAACTGAATTGTATAAAGTAGAACTGTTTTGACATTGAAAATGCATTCTTATGCTTAACTAAATTACTTGAAACAGAACTGTTTTCATATTTAAATTGCGTATTAATGCTAAGCTGAATTGCTTGAAATGTAATATATTAACGTGACCTGCGGGTGTGAATACGGCGGATGTTGTTGACTGATAGATTGATAAGACCGGCATGATCACCGAAATGTCATCATGTCCACAGGTGCTGTGTATTAGTGGATGTTGTGACAGCTGCATCCGCCCAGGGATAATATCAACAAGGCGACTGCCGAAATGTCACCATGCCCACCTGCTTCCGCTGTTCTTCCACTTATTTACACAGGTGCATCTCTTGATTGATGGCTCGGTCGAGGGTCAATATATAACACAAATAGAACTGTTTTTCATATTGAAACCGTACTTAGGCTAAACTAAATTGTTTGAATTAGAATTGTTTGACTTAACTGAACAGCTTGAAATAGAAATGTTTTTGACAATTAAACTCATGCTAAATGAATTGTTTGAAATAGAACCGATTATTTGTATAAAAATGGATTTGGCATTAAATAACCTACAAAGGTTAATATGCCATAAAACCCAACCAACTAACCTAGATTCTAATTAGCTTTACCCCGTTTGAAAATTGACATTGTGTCGTATCCTGCTCAAAGCGGAGGGAGTGGGTAAATACATAACTTTTTAAAAACTGGCCCATTGGTCTAGTTGGTAGAGTGTCCGCCAATGGTTCGAGAGACGTGAGTCCAATCCCAGGTTTCGTCATACCAAAGACTTTAAAAATGGTACTTGATATCTCCTTGCTTAACACTCAGATGGTTAAGACTCCACCTCCACACACCACCGAGTGTCGTGCATATAAACAATTTGACAGAGATGCTCCAGTCATAGGAAATGTGCAGTACCTTTTCCATGCCATTGCTCCCAGGTCTACCCTTACCCGGATTGGTATCACCTGTTAGAGTACTATGTATGGGTGAAATTCGATATGAAAATTTGACATGTAAACTGAGTGCAAACAAATGACTTATGCTAAATTGAATTGTTTGAAATAGAACTGTTTGATCATTTAAATGTGTAAACAAATGACTAACGTTTAATTGAATTGTTTGGGATATATAGCAATACAAATATCAGCCATTCAACAGCGCAAATGAATCACTAATAAATCATATATATATATCCATATAACTGTGTGCAAACATGTGACTGATGTTATATTGTTACTGTTACATATTAATACTTGAAACCATTTAATGGTGAGCAAGCAATTCATTGATATTTAATAGAAATATTCGTGTTTGATAGAAATCCTTGAAACTATTTAACTGTGTACAAGAGAATGATCTCAGGCTTGTTTAAAATTGTATCCAAAAAATGACTTTACATATCATATATATATATATATATATATATATATATTAACAAGATTTGGCATTAAATAACCAACAATGGTTGATATGCAATAAAACCCAACCCAACCCAACCCAATCCAACCCTAAGTTACACACACACACACACACACACACACACACACACACACACACACACACACACATATATATATGTATGTGTGTCTCTGTGTGTGTGCGTATGAGTGTGAGTGTAAACTCTTAAAAAAGGTCTACAACTTTATATTTTGCCCGCAACTTTCATATGCAGTAAATCTACATGGTCTTCAAAAGGGATGCAGTGTTTTATAACAGCGTTAACGCCTTTTTAAGGAACAAATTACCCAAAAATGTTATACACACACACACACACACACACACACACACACACACACACACACACACACACATATATATATATATATATAGAGAGAGATGTTTCAGAAGAAATATAATATCATTAGATATAATATAATGCAATATATCATAATAAAACACAATCGTCCTATTATTCAAATTAGTATAAGTGAATTAATAATTCATTATAGAAATGTTGTACACTGACAACACGTGTGAATTTCAAGGAAATTCTATTCTCCTTCATGTTCAGTGTAACGTATTATAGTTCAGCTATTTCCAATGTTGCATATTTCAATAAACGATTCTTTGCAATAAAGTTGTAAATACAATGAAGGATTTTAGGAAAAGTTTACATTTTGATCTGACCCCAGAGTCATCATCTGATCAAGGATATTTAGGACACCTAATTGTCATTTTTTGTGCTGCAATACACACACACCGACACACACCGACACACACACACATATATATATATATATATATATATATATACATCGGAGCTGCCGGTGGTGTAATAGAATGGTTAGCGTCATAGGAAATGGAACCGGTAATCCGTGTTTTAGTCCTGGACGAGGCTGTTTGCATTTCATATGGCGCTAATATCCGTGCGAAAGGTACAAACCCAACTATTCTCCCTCCAGCAACAAGTAAAACGTAAGGCGGACTGGGATCCTTAATCTTGTTCGAGTAACGGGTCTAGGAGAAGGAAAACTCTAGATTTAAACCAGTTAAATCCTGCTTAAAAATTGATTTTGTATTGCATCATGTTCGTTCGAAGGACTTGGATATATATATATATATATATATATATATATATATATATTGAGTTGATGTTTGCTTGGATCATTCGTATTATATATATATATATATATATATCATAATTATTTTCATCATCATCAGGTAGCAGGGTTCCCTTGACTTTCTCTCACTCTTACCCTCCTTCCCTATCAGCCATTGCTTTTGGCAGGTTCTTTATGCAGCATCTAGTGTACGCAGAGAACTGATGTATGTAAGTTCTTGCTGTACTGCTAGCACCATAGTGTCCATGTGTAATAGTTCACGAGAGAACTTTGCTGTTGAGTTTCTGTCTGTTTCTCCAGCAGAGTACTCAGCGTGTTTTTTGCATTTCGTATGAGTGGATTGTGTGTATGGAGGTTAGTGGCCGAACAGGTACCGTTTTATAGACTTCAGGATTTGGTCAAAACAGCACATAGCATTTTTGTGTAGTTTCGATCTAGCTTTTACTTTAAGTGTTTCATTAAGCCCATGTGGTGCAACCGCACAATAGTACTAACACAGCTACAGCTTGAAAGAAATCTCATTTTAGTTTATCAGAAAAATTATATTTCCATATCATTGATTGACTGTCACGCGAGGTACTTGCCTTTCCCATGCCTACTTTGTTATCCTTTTCTATGGATATGATGTGTTACCATTTGAAGTGGATTTGGTTTCATTTTGCTTAAAACCCGTGAACTCTATTTTATTTATGTTTACATCGAAGCCAATATCTCATACTGAAGAGATTCTGCTTGAACAGGTGTATTTGTGAGATGTCATAAAATCTCTCTCTCTCTCTCTCAGTCTGTTCAATATCTATCTATCTATGTTCATATCGAGAAAAAGAAAACAGAAACATAAGAGATGGAAAGAAAAGCGAAGGAGAAACTCTGGAAGACTCGTGTACGTGTGTGTATTTGTGTGAGTGTGTGTTACAGTTAGAGAGATAGATAGATAGATAGAAAGAGAGTGTGAGAGAGAGAGATTTTGAATGGGAAACAGAAAAAAAAAAGCAAAAAAAAAAACAACATATGAGAGAGAGAGAGAGAGAGAGAGAGAGAGAGAGAGAGAGAGAGAGAGAGAGAAATAGAGAGAGATTTTTATGAGAGAAATTGAAGAAGAAAAAGCAAAAATATGAAAGTGAAAGAGAGAGAGAGAGATTTTGAATGAGAGAACTGAAAAGAAAAAAGCAAAAAAGAAGTAATATGAAAATGTGTGTGTGTGTGTGTGTGTGTGTGTGTGAGAGAGAGAGAGAGAGAGAGAGAATGAATGATCGAGCGTATCAACCCTTGTGGGATTTTTAAAGCCAAAAATCGTATATATATATATCATTTCATGTTTATTCATAAACTGGTAAAAGTAATAATTATTAACTGTTTCTCTCGATGCTATCTAACAAAGTTTCTATCTAGCGCAGTCTCTTTAGTTAGATCTATCTATCTATCTATCTATCTATCTATCTATCTATCTAAATAGAAGACACTACATACAATCAAAAGGCAGTATGCGAGCAATCTTGTGGAAACCAGGAGATAGACAATTTGCTTTAAAGAGCCGGTAAAATCTGAGTCATTTTCCGAATCTAGAATCACGTCTCCAAGTAATTTGAAAAATTAGTGCTGCATAATTCTCCAAATAATATACTCTCTAATGGATCAGAATGTCAGACAAAATAAGAGCAAAGACTCTGGCAATTTCTACATGTGGGTTGGAGCCTTTGCTCCCTAAAGAGATTACTGCTTTGACATTGTATGTAGATTTAATGATGGCCAATACCAGTCCGAAACGCTTACCCATTATAAAATCTGTGGATAGTTTTCTCATTCTTTCAGTCAGAAGTTTATTTATTCACAAGGATATAAATAATGTCACGATATCACCATTGTTTGCCGTGTCGTTAACAGCTATTTGGCACCTACAGAAGGAAAATACAAAAACACAACACATCATTTAATGTTAGGACCTTCGTTGTTAATTCTATCCCAGTTTACAACAAAATATTTATCTTCTCGAACCCCAGCCATTCAAAAAGAAAAGAAACTGAAACATGAAATCCGTGATATATATATTCACTTGTCTAGCTACACTGAAGAGTTGTGATCCAACAAAATTGTCTCTCTGTGGATGACAATATATATATATATATATATATATATATATGCTCCCCATCGTGGGTTGAGCATTCGAGTGGGAAATGCAAAGCTCTTCTCATGGATTGAGATTTCCGGTAGCGTTTATGTAAATAAATATATACGTAAATTTCCTTCGCTGACGCTGAGAGACACGGTAACTTTGGGGTAAGTTATCCGATTGATGTAAAGATAGACAGGTTTTGATCCCAGCTTGTAGCATTTCGCATATATATATATATATATATATATATATATGTGTGTGTGTGTGTGTGTGTGTGTGTGTGTGTGTATGTTGGGCTTTTTGTCAAGAGTTGGTCCTCTCTTAATAGTTCAATTTAACCCATAGATTGTACCCTACCTGGCTTTATTGATAACTTATTACTTCCTACCCTGGTACCATTTGCTAATAATGCTACAAAATTTATACATTAAAAAATATGAACATTTGTTTATGCATTCATAATTTATGACCGTACAGATATATGCTACACATTTTTAAATCTTAATATATTATCAGGTCAGGCTGGTATGTCGTCAACATAGGTTTGTGTTTACCCAACCCTTCAGCCATGGGCAGGGTATGACAAAAGGACAATTTTTAAGTGGAGTACAAATTGTTTGAATCCAGAGGGTTCTTTCTCCTCGATTGGTTGCCTTATCCGGACTAGATAACTCTGTTAACCCTTCTAGATTACGAAAGGATCCCGCCATAAACAGAATGTTACATTAAGTCATTTTTAAAGCGTTTTGAATTTAGCGCTTTCATTCTCTCTGACTGGTTGTCTTACCGAGGTTAACCAGCAAAGTCTCTCCTACTATTTATCTTGTATACACCTTATACTTTGTCTTATACACTTATCTATTGGTCCAGATCCTCTGGTCTTCTCTCGAAGATTTCTTTGAGTGTTCTTGGGTATATATTGGTCTCCATGTCCACTCCTCTTCTTATAAATGGACATAAAGATTTTATTAGATTTTCGACGTCTTTATTCACCGAAATTTCCGCGTGAACCGTACGGCTGGAGAAATAGAAACTCAGGTTTCACGTAACAAGTAAAAATTCTTTGTGAGCATTTACCCAACCCGTCCAGTATGGACAGGATGTAACACAAGATCAATTTTTGAGTTTTTGCCGGATTCAATTCAGTGTTTTCCTTCTCCCAGCCTGGTATCCTAACCAAGGCTAAAGTAACTAATCTGCTTAATTATTTACCCATAATTGGGGGTGGTTTCTTTTTTTTAATGGCATATCAATCTTCATGGAGTATTTAATGCCAAAGCCATCATAATAGAAGGACTGTTGCGTTAAGATTTGATCCATGACAGGGGGTATATGAGGATTCATAATTCTAATGGTACTTGTCCGAAAATAAACCCAATAGCCCGACCAGCGTTTGGTATCAGTCCAGTGTGGTTTCTTACATTCACAACCTCGACAAAAGCATATGAAATTGCCGAATTGTGACTCACGTTACCAAAATATGGTAAAACTTTTGACTCACCCTTGTATACGTGTATATACTACTGAATAAGCAGAAAGTCTAGAGACCGTTATTCTTAGATTTTCTGATTTGAATCGGTGAGAACATGCTTGCAGTTGGATATTTATCGATAAGAGGCCATTCTTATTCTCATTGTTCATTGTACATCAATCAAAGTGGAGATTAACCTACTAACTTTGCGCTACCAGAAAACTAAAAAGGTTAAAAAAAAAAAAAAGAAGATAAGAGAAATAGAGATTGTTAGAAATACGGACATCTAAGAAGAATAAGGCTCAAATAAAGACGCTGAAACATGCAAGATTTCATTCAAACGTAGAATCTATTCTGTGGTTAAAAGAGTAACGTGTTTTCCGCAAGTGCCAGAGAGGATCAGTGCTTGAAACCAGGTAGAAGAAGAAGAAGAAGAAGAAGAAGAAGAAGAAGAAGAAGAAGAAGAATCACAACAACAACAACAACAACAACAACAACAAAAACACATTGAAAAAAAATTCAAATTTCGAAAGCTGTTCTTAACATCATGTCTGTATTTACAAAAGCCACCGGCAGGATGTGACACAAAGTCAATTTTCTAAAGCGTTATGTATTCTAAGTTTTTTCTTTGTCCCTGAATAGTTGTCATACTTCGGCTAAAGAGGCTCAGTCTGCCCTATCATTTACCTAGAGCCTTATCTTTTCGAAACCCTTCAAAAGTCTACTGGGGGTGCGGGAGAAAATTTAGATTCATGTTTTTCCCTAGGGCGACCGGAAACTGGTTCGTCCTGGATTTGAACTTAGTTCACTGACTCCATTTCCCAATGACGATAACCATTACGCCAAACATATTTTACACATTTATCATCATCATCATCATCATCATCATCAAGTCACGCTAACCGAACGGATTTCCCTGACTCTCTCTCTCTCTTTTTCTCTCTTTCTCCATTAGTCCCTATTATCGCTCCCAGCGATAATAGGGACGAAACTACATCCTGTATCCACACAGGCAGAAAGAAAATTTGTTCTTGCTGGTCGGACAAAATTGGCACGTCCATATGTGCATCTATATAGCATAAAAGAACGCCAGGTACAAGTCAGTCCTTACTTATGTAACACTAATTAACATTTATAAAACACATTATGTAACGCAAATTAGCACATATGTAACACGTTGTGTAACACAAATGTGCACAAATGACATACATTATGTAATGCAAATTAGCACATATGTAACATATTGTGCAACACAACTTTTAGCATATGCAACCCATCATGTAACACAAATAAGCACATATATACAGCATTATGTAACGCAAATTTGCACATATGTTACATATTATGTAACACAAATTAGCACATTTGTAATCCATTATGTAACACAGATCTACGCTAAGGTATCACATTATGTAACGCAAATTAGCACATCTGTTACACATGGAACACAAATTTTGTTCCTGGATAGTATGTTATCGCTTATGTGGTTAAAATATGAAATTTGGGAGCAAAAAAGCAAAAAATAAAGACAATATAAAAATAAATATATAAATAAATGAATAAATAAATAAAAAACAAAGAAAAAGACAAATAGAATTTTAGATTTCGAATGGTGTTTTTAAATGCGAACTGACTCGAGTATCCCATTTTTTAAAATCTACTTTCCTTTCACGAAATTTTCCTTGTACTGGGCTTGGTGTTACACAAGGATATAACAAAACAAGTATGTTAAATTAGTCATAACTACAACGATCGTATCAATACTGCTATATGGATGCACCATGTGGACGTTAACTAAGCGTTTGGGGACCGTCTGGGAGCAATGGTCGATAGAGACGGGTGACGAGAGTGGGTCAGGGAAATCCTTTCTAGCAGCTCGACATGATAATGAGTGAGTTATTCTTTGTTTACGACCGTGGGAACCGTCCCTTGAACCCGTTTTTTTTTGGGGGGGTGGAGAAGAGAGCAAAAAGTGGCCTGATCCTTTGCAAGGAAGAACAAAACGAAGTATTAGCAGAGTTAAAGAAAACTAGAATCAGAAGATCTGTCGGAATCCAGCCAAAAAGCAATAGAAGAAGCTTATTTCTTCGAAACCCTTTAAAACAGGGGTGCATGAACACTTAGGGGTCACCGTCAAATAATCTTTTAAAGAATATCTTCAACCAAAATCACTATGAAAACCTTACCCTTGGAAAAAATGGCTGACTCTTCTTCTTCTTCTTCTTCTTCTTCTTCTTCTTCTTCTTCTTCTTCTTCTTCTTCTTCTTCCGTTGTATCTTTTACTGGTTGCATTTGTTTAATATCATTGCCTGTGCCTATCACGTGATAGATTTTCGAAAAAAAAAAAGCATTGATTAAATAATTCAACGGTTATATGATCTTTCTTTGTTTACATTCTTCTCTTTCTGTTTTTTATATTTTATCAAACATCCATCGTTGTTCTATCAACACTTGTTTCACCATTTTGAAGTCCTGATGAAGGCTCATTAAAACCGAAACGTTTTAACGTTGACTTTTCTTCGCAATGAATTCATTACTTTTGGATTACTTTGTTTTTCAGCTTTTCTCCATATGTAAAAAATATGAAACGTGAAAATCAAATTCTATCACCCTTGCGTAAAACGACGATCGAAGGCTTCTGCGTTTGTTCGAGTATCAATTGACAACCTTGTTAACTTTTGTTACTCGAAAATAAAACGGATGAAAATTTAAAGAGGTATGGTATAGTATTTCTATTTAATGGCATATCAGCTTTTTGTGGGTTATTTAATCCCAAAGCCATCCTTGTCGAGTAACAGAAGTGATACTGTTTAATCCATCGATGTGAGGATAAGAGGTTTCATACCTTTCCCGAAGGCATTAGTCCATAACTGAATGCAATTCCGTCACTGGGATTCAAACTCGCTTACTTTCAGGCACTTTATCTATTAAGCCGTGCGGACCCCCTTCCGATGGTCGCAGAAGACCACGCAGATTATAAAGACCTAAATACAAAACAAATTTGTATGTCTCAAGTGACTCAGATTCCACTTCGAACGCTGGCAATATATATATAAGAATAAACAACGATTACTCTCTCTTAAATAAAACTGTTCTTGATGTTTCTTGGTAGAGCAAAGAGAGGAGAAATTCTTTAACGAAATTATTTCTCATTAGCCACCGAGGGCTTAAAATCCCATTGGTAAGGTTTCTAAATGCTAAGCCTCACTTATAAAACTGCGATTGGTTTTATTGTGTGTCATCCGGAGAAAAGAACGATCTCTGACTAAATCATTATCTCTAATTTGATTATTATCAAACATCCAACATGGATTGCTTTTATTATACGAACAAGCTATACGAACTGCCCGGCTATTTGTCAAAGGTGTGTGTGTGTGTGTGTGTGTGGGGGGGCAAATGAAAAGAAGTTGAGTTATGTGAAGTGAATAGAACTATCTTAGTAACACAACTATCCTTGGGGGTGGGTTTCCTTGTGGTGTAATGGTTAAAGCGATGGACTGCGGAATCGTAGTAAGCGAGTTCGTTCTCCAGTCGCGCTATTACGTTCACTTTCAGACAAATACCCTTGGGAAAGGTATGAACCCCCTTATCCTCCCAGCTATGGGTTAAATAGTACCACTACTATTCTTCCCACAGAATAGCATTGGCATTAAATAACCTACAAAGGTTGATATGCTATTAAAACAAAGAAACCAAACCAAACAACTATCCTTAGTAAACAATTACAGCTTCAAGACATCATTCTTAATAAGAAATAATTTGCACGCAGTTATATTGTATATTCGTATCTAATAATAATAATGATAATATATTCGCATCTAATAATAATGAAAATGTATTACATAGTTATACGGTTTAAAGTAACAATTCCATTTTGCCATAGAATAGAAAAACTTTGGAACATAAAGGTCAAGGTAATACATACTGTTGGTGGTGCGCTCGGAATGGTTCCCAGAAGCCTGGAAAGAGGACTAAAGGAATTATAAATCTGTGGGAGAAATGAAACCATCCAGGTAACGGCATTGGCTAGAATACTGAGAAGAGTCCTGGAGAATGATAGTCACTCAGACTGGTTAACTGGGGAAAAACTCGCAAGGAGTGAAATAGTAATAATTCCCAGCGATTTTCTGATTGAAAAGGAACATTTAATTCCCAGCCAGAAGACTAGACCTAGTAATAGTTGACAAAAAAAGGAAAGAAAAAAGATAACACACAGAATAGTGAACTTTACTATTCCGGTGAATCACAGTGAAAATCTAAGAAAACGAAAAGAGAGGCAAGTACTTATACCTACCCAGAGAAGAAAAAAAAAGTTGCGGAATATGATAATGACGGTGGTATGATTTATAATCGGCATATTTAGAACGATCCCCAACGGCTTGGGAAGAGGGCTGGAGAAATTGGAAATCGATTGAAGAGCCGAGACCATCCAGACTACAGCATTGTTGAGGTTGGTCAGAATACTGAGAAGAGTCCTGGAGACTTGAGGACACTTGCTGTCATTCAGACTCAAGTGAAAGACCGTCAGCTAACGATGGTGTGAAAAGTTCTCGAAAAGTAAAATGTGATAAAAATTATAATTCATAACCCAGAACCTGAGATATAAATGGATCCCCTAATCCTGTTCAGAAGACCAAACCAAGTGATAATTAAAAAAAAAAAAAAAAAAAAAGGAAAGAGAATTTGCCGTGTAGTGGATTTTGTCGTTTTAGTGAACCACAGAGCGAAAACAAACAAAAAAAAAAAAAAATTAAAAGATAGAAAAATACTTTGTTCTTGCCAGAGAACTACCCCCCCCAAAAAAAACAAAACAAAACTAAACAAAAAAAAACAAAAAACAAAGACAAAAAAGTTTTAAAAAACTGTGGAACATGCGTGTGATGGTGATATCAGTTGTAGTTAGCGATTGGAAGGGTCCCCAATGGATTGGAAAGAGGATTAGAACAGTAGGAAATCAGAAAAAGAATCAAGACCATTTAGACCACAGCATATCTGAGATTGGCCAGAATACTCAGAAGAGTCCTGGAGATTTGAAGAGACTCTCCATCGCTCACGATTCAGAGAAAGCCCTCCAGCTGATAATATTATGATAATAATCTTTTGTTAGCGCACACTCACATGGTATTAAGCATTCCTATCTAGCGGGAATAATTTTCAGACAGATTTGTTTAGCCCATAAATGGGACTCTAACAGGTACGACTACTTCGAGTAAGTGGACATGAGAGTAATGGCAAAAGAGAGGTACTCCACATTTTACAGACCGTCAGAACTTGATCGTTGATTCCGTTCTCTATGTCTTTTATCTTCCCTAACTGATAAACGTAACTGTTTATATTAATTTACAAAGCTTTTTGCTTAGATGTGGCACAAGGCCGAAGAATGGGACTCGAACTCACTCTTGCAGGTTTGCTAGTCAAGCTTGCTAACCATTACACTACCCGAGGCGTCCAACGTAATTGTTTATATCTTAATGGCAGAAAGCTCAAAATAAGAATATTATAAACGGCTGGAGAAGAAGCTAGACGGCAATTACACAAGAATGCTGCGAGCAATATTGAACAAGTCCTGGAGGCAACATCCCACAAAGCACCAACTATACGGCCACCTACCTCCCATCACTAAAACTATCCAAGTTAGACGAACCAGACATGCAGGACACTGCTGGAGAAGCAGGGACGAGCTCATAAGTGATGTACTCCTATGGACCCCCACGTATGGCCAATCAAAAGCAGGACGACCAGCTCGAACATACATACAGCAGCTATGTGAGGATACGGGATGTAGCCCTGAAGACCTGCCAGAGGCGATGAACGGTAGGGAGAAGTGGCGAGAGAGGGTCAGGGATATCCGTGCTAGCGGCACGACATGATGATGATGATAAGACATTCACTCGAAATAAGTTTGATACACTCACTAAAGCGACACGCACCAACGAAAAGATAAACCAGCCATTGCCTTCTGACAATTATTGATTTTTTGCCGCAGCAGTTATTCGAGTTTTATGATAAGATATTCCTAATTCCCGACTAAAATAAAGCAAAATAAACGCATGTAACTAGTACAGACTAATTCCCTCATTTGTTTTTGTTTTTTTTCAAAACCTTTCAGTGGTGCTCCTTTCGATCCACAGCTATATGTTTAATAATTTTCTTTTCTTTTCTTTTTATTTTTGACAAAATGAGCTTCCTATCTCTTACTCGTAACGTCCGTTTCGCGTGTGATCACGTGTTATTAGAATCTTCCTCTTCTGACATCTGCGTTCATTTCGTGACCTCCAATTGGACTTTGCACGTGCTTCCATCTCTCAAGCCAGACCCATGAAATCCAAAGTTCATCACTTGTCCCTTTCTGATTAATGGTTCCCAAAAGCTATTAATTTCTATGACCGATCAGTTGATTGAGTTATTTGACTACAGCACATAGGCAGAGTCTTTCAACATTCTTATTTGCCAATATTCCCGGAATAACAGTTCTGACAATTTATTGGCATCTATGCACATTCTGTTGGTTAAGCTATCTGAGCATAGTAGAAGGACAGATTCTTTTAACTTTCTTATTTGCTTTTGACTTCATTCTATTGAAAGCGTCACCATATATGTCTCTGAGGTATATGGTCACTTTTGCTGATACATAATAATGAGTCCATTCTTACATCACAATCAGTGGGCAGTATGAGTTGTTAGTCTTATTTTGATGGTTTGTGAGATGGGTGGTAAGTGGCCATACAGTTGCTGTTTTGTGGAGTCTACTTTCAGGATTTGTTCTAAACAGTACGTAGCACTCTTGTGTATTTCCTATCTAACTTTTTCTTCAGGCATTTCGTTAGCATCCAGGTGGTGCAACCATACAGAAGTACTGACATTTACACAGCTTGGAGGACATTGCGTTTTATTTTCCATATGATTGATAACCGGTCAATAGCAGTCCTCGCCTTCCCTATGTATATATTGACACAGATTTCAGTTGATAAGATATTGTTGCTGAAGTACTTGAACTGGTCTACTAATTTCAGATGTTTGCTAATTAACGTGGGGATGGTTCCTTCTTGTCTAAAATACATGAACTCTGTTTTATTTGTGTTTACGTAGAGACCAACGTCTCATACTGCCTGCTCCATGCTATGCTTCAGGGATTCGGCTTAGGCAGGCGTATTTGCAATACGCGCCAAATCATTTGTGTTGTCTGCATAGTGTGTCATTGTGCTGGGTATCATCAGCTTCTCGTCTTTCTTAATGTGATAATCTTTTCTTGTATTCGGTCTATTGACGTTCGAAGTTCGTAATCTAGGCAGATTATTAACATATAATCGTTCTAAATTATCTCCTTGCAAGATTTCACTTGCAATGTCAAAGAAGTCGATGTCACCATCAGGTGAGCGAACCATTACTTTTGTGTTTTTGTCAAGCATGTTTACAGTGGTAATAACTTTTTGGTTCCAATTTTTTCTTCTGTATATGGAATCAAATGTTTTGGAGAAATCTATTAAAAATAGAGTGGCCTCAAGATTTTTTTACGCGTACTCCTTCGATGATACGATGGATAGGCAGAATCAATGAAGTCGTGAATTGATTTCCCTGAAAGCTGTTCTGATTTTTTCCTAAGAATTTTATCGACTTTAGGTTGGATACGATTGATACCAGGCCATTATAAACCTTAGCAGCTATAGCAGTAAGAGTTATACCCCTGTAGTTCATAATGATTCTGTTATCGCCTTTCTTGGGACAGGGAAAACGCAAACTTTTGTCAATTTCTCTATAATGTTTTGTTTATACACAGCATTGCATAACTGAAGAAGTATGTCATCAGATTTTGTTATTTTCTATACAACAGGAGGTTATTCGTCAAAGCCTGCAGCTTTTTTTCTTTCGTTTGTACAGTAATGCGTCAAGGTCTTCCTCCGTAAACTGTACAAAATTGATATCTTATTGGCTATCAATAATTTATTTTTGGTGGAATGGTTTATCAGTGATTTCAGAAAGTTTTTCAATAAGATTCCTGAAATGTTCTTCATACTTCTGAAGTCTTTCTTCTTGGCTGGTGCATTTAGTTATGTTCTCGGGGTTAATTTCCTTCCACACATTCATTAGACGGTGAAAATGAAATCGGATACTTTTCACATTCATATATGACGGAAATAAAGGAAAGAAAGAAAAGAGAATTTATTTTATTGCAAGCTAACGACATAGCCAGTAAATAGTCTGGATCTAATT
The DNA here is from genome assembly GCA_963585895.1 of Sepioteuthis lessoniana. Lineage (NCBI taxonomy): Eukaryota > Metazoa > Mollusca > Cephalopoda > Myopsida > Loliginidae > Sepioteuthis > Sepioteuthis lessoniana. Next base: position 3,783,894 of record OY757911.1, read on the forward strand.
CCAGTTGAAAATTTACAGTGAAAGTTTTTTTAAAAAATTGTTCATGCGAAACCTCCATCAACCAACGATTAATTAGCTGCCATTTGGGAATGTTCGAGCCAATTTGATGAAGAATATTGTTTTAGATTACTGAAATCCATACCAGAAAGAATTAAGGCTGCAATAAAATCCTGCGGAGGTGCCCGTGGTGTAATGGTTATCGTCGTAGGAAATGGACACGGCGACACGAGTTCAAATCCTGGACGAGATTGATTGCATTTCATATAGCACTATTACCCTTGGGAAAGGTATGAATCCAATTATTCTCCCTCCAGCTATGCGTAAATAGTAGGACAGACTAGGTTCTTCAGCCTTGGTGAGGCAACTAGTCTAGGAGAAGAAAACTCTGAAATCAAACCTGTTAAACTTCACTTAAAAATCGACCTTGTGTCATATCCTGCCCGAGCGGAGGGGTTGGGTAAATATGATAAAATCCTGCGGAGAGGCAAAAAAGCATTAGCTTTAATTTTTGGATCAATGGATTCGATAATTTTTTCATCAATATTGGGTCATTTCATATTTTCTCAGTATGGTTTGGAAAAAATTAAGCCGTTGATTTAAATGATTTAATCCAGTTGGTTTAAGGTATGTATTATGAGGTATAGCTTCGAAATAAAAGATCTGTGAATAGTTTATTTACTGGTAAATGATAAAACCATAAACATCATCAGATTGTGCAATAATTCTTGCCAGGCGTAGTATACACGAGCCTTGAAGTGTCTAGCCATTCAATGCAATTTATGATCACACCTTATTAACGGATCAAGATGATCTGGAAAATCTGGATCTGGATCTGGACCAGGGCAACGTCTTTCTCTTCTACATCAATTCAAATACACGCTGTCCCTACTGAGGAACAGTCATGGGTCTTAGGAATTGAACGCGAACAAAAAAAATGAATCCAATTGACATAGAATTTACAAAGGAAGTCGAGGATACTTTGAAATTAAATTCATTTTCTTACTGTATGTATAAAAAGGGATATTTGTGCTTAAAATTGTTTTTACAGATATCAGAAAAAATATTATGAACAAACAAAGAGACTTTGAAAATTGGTTAACTTGCGTTTGAAATATCTAAATTTTGTGAAAATATTGAAATTTCATAAAACCTGGCATAATTATTTCATCAATGACTGGATTTATGTTTTAAAAGGTTTCCCTGCAAAGTAAATTTGTGGACAAATCTGACTTTGATGTAAATAGGTGCCTTCATATTTCTCAGAAAAACGTCGCTTCATTATTAATCTGAAATACTTCAACAAATAACCCAGAGGAAAATTACAATTATTGTAACTTTTAATTTATATAAAAAAGCAAAGACCAAAATTGATCGAAATTAAATCGGAAAATTCTAACCAGCTGAATAAAATGAAATATTTTTTTGTTTGATGACGTTTTAGTTTTGCTTGTGTAATTTTCCTGCTGAGTTTTTGTATGTAAAAAGAAAAATATTAATACTAAAATTTTAATAAATCTTAAAACATTGTTATCATGTAAAAAAAATTGGTTTGTTTCCTAATATTTCATTTCTTGCATATCATATGAAATATGATATTAAATATGATATCTAATATTGTGATGTTACCTACCTACATGGTAATATTGTTGTATTTCGCTCTGGCCAAACAAACGACAACACAATAATAACGACGCAATAATGAAGACGAGCGACACAGTTCTTAGAAAAATATACCTCACACTTTATTGAAAGGGTTGTGTGTGAGAGAGAGTTGGAGACTGAACAGAACTGCAACATATTGACCCCCACTCTTATGAATATCAGTGTTGCGTCTTTCTCGTTCTCCAAGGTGGCTCAACCGGAGGCCCGGGGGCCCACTCTGCTGGGTGCTGGCTTTCTCTACCGCATCTTGTCACCAACGGGTCTGGTCTCCAAACTGCTCGATCGGGAGCCTGGGGCCCCCTCTGCTAGGTGCTGGCTTCCTCTACAGTATCTTGTCTCCAACTGGCCCGGTCTCCAAACTAACTGACTTCCTGTCTTCACAGAGTTATATAATAGTTCAACGCCCTCTTCTTCTTGTGGGCGTCACAATTGCACTCATTCAACCCATCCACAGTCAAAGTTATAATTCTGATATTCCTCGACCAGATGCACCTGTTATTTACATAGGTGCATTTCCTATTTTGACAGCCCGGCCAGGTCGTAGGTCAATATACAACAATATATACCTACTATATTCTACTATACACGGGGTGAGAAAGCTCCAAGAGAGGGCACCTTTGGTGGTGTAACGGTTAGCAAGCTTGACTAGCAAACCTACAACCAGTGAGTTCGAGTCTCATTGGGTGCCCATTCATTCGGCCTTGTGCCACATCGAAGCAAAGAGCTTCGTAAATTACTAGAAAGTGTTTTTCACTTCACTTCAGTTGTTGGGTCACACTTCAGCCGGCCGTGTTCACTTCGGCGCGGATCTGGCCGGGTATGCCTCGACACTGGAGATTTCCTCCGGCCTCAGGGGGCCGTACCCCAGGCTTTTTCTCTCTTCGGGGGGTTGGGTTAATTGCATGGCGCCTGAGGCGCTCCTAATAAGAGGAATGCTAATGGAGCCGAAGGTATTTTTGGCAATGCCGAACGCGTGTGGGCTACAGCCCTGCGACTGGACCCACCTTAAAAAAGGCCTTGTGCCATATTTGCCCAGTGATGGGACGGAGAACAAATACCGTAAGGTCCAAGAGTGGAGCGTATGCACTACTCTCCGGGAGGCGCTAGACTGGGACACATTTAGGTCGGCTGCGATTTTTCAGTGCGCGGATCTGTCCTGGTTCCAGTGGCAGTCGGTCCAGGTTCACCTTGACTGGTATCCTTGAGCCTCAGGGGGCCGTCCCCCCAGGCTCTAACTCTCCTTGGAGGGGCTAGGTTCATCGCCTGGCTCCTGAGGCGCCCCTTTTTAGGGGAATGCCAACTGGGCCTGAGGCATTTTTGGGAATGCCAGGCGTATCTGGGGTATGGCTCTGCGCCCGGACCCATCTAAAAAGTCCTTGTGCCTTACTCGTCCGATTGATGGGACGGAAGACAAATACCGAAAACCTCCAAGCAAAGTGAAGACATTTCTTCCCAGTGAGGACGCTCGACGAGCCAATGTTTCGTGTAAAGGCTTTTCAATGGACTGTCTGGCATTCATGCCGGACGGTCTATGTTCCATGGTAGACTTGAGGCCGAAAGGCCTCGGCTTCGGCTGGGCCACTTTCGGCCGGCTGAGCTGCAACATTGACAAGCAGTCCATGCCCGGCAGACTAACACAGGCGGACTCTGTCGTTTCTGATACGAACGGGTTTATTTCTTTCTGCCTTCAACCCTTGGCGACACCAGGAGAGAGACAAATCATAAGGGCCTCAGCAAACCATACTATGCTGACCCCTCCTACGTGCAGTGTATCATGTAGTGTGTAAGGTCTCAACTCATCTTTGTTGACGAGACCCAAACTGATCTGATCCTATCAGATCTGAAAAACTCAACCGCTCCCTTCGACGGCCGTAACTCAACTGGCTGTTTTCTTTCAAAATCCTAAAATTCTCAGGCCATCTCTTTAGGGCGTGACGTCATCCAACCTCTCAATTCACTGCCACTGCCTTTCCGGTCCTATTTCCTGTCTGGGAGTTTATTATGACAGATGATGATGGTCATATCCTTTCTGCACGGGCGTGCGAGTGCACCGTCTAACTACGACACCTGTACCCAGATACACCGAGTCATTCAAAGCCTCACCTAGCTAAATAATGAAATACAATTAACGAAAAACGATCAATATAATTAGTCATTACCTTAATTATATAACACCGGTGATACATCAAAACAATAACCGTTTTTAAGTTTTCTTAAAATTCTTAAAACCTCCTATTTCATTATAAATTTAAATTAAATTTTTATATGCTTCCCAATTTATTAATTAAGAGCATCATTATTTATTCAATTATATTTTAAAAAGTTCTTATATTACAATAATTCTTCTTATTGTTATTAAATTCTTTAGCCTTCCACTTTATCAATCAATATCATAACCATTTAGTCTAATATATTATTGCTCAGTCGGCTGGCGCTGTAGAATACACCGACTGCAGAGGGGTAAGACCCCCACCCAATGGGTGTCCTGGATATGACACTAAACAATCTGATGGTGAGGTCCCAGTAATGCTGGGGCCTTGCTAAATATGGTACACCCCTTCATTGCCATTGCTCCCAGGTCCACTCTGGCCTGGCGTGGTAGCACCTGATAGGGCCCTATCTATGAATTAAATAGAACTAACAGCATCATCATCATCATCCTCATGTCGTGCCGCCAGCACGGATATCCCTGACCCTCTCTCGCCACTTCTCCCTATCATTCATCGCTTTTGGCAGGTCTTCAGGGTTACATCCCGTATCCTCAAATTGCTGCTGTATGTATGTTCGAGCTGGTCGTCCTGCTTTTGCTTGGCCATATGCGGGGGTCCATAGGAGTACATTAGTGATGTACTCCTATGGACTACTAACAGCGTACTTATGCTAAACTGAATTGTTTGATTATACTGAATAGCTTGAAATAGAAATGCTTTTGACAATTCATCATCATCATATCGCGCTGGTAGCACGGATATCCCTGACCCTCTCTCGCCACTCCACCCTATCGTTCATCGCCCTAGGTAGGTCTTCAGGACAGCATCCCGTATCCTCACATAGCTGCTGAATGTACGTTCGTGCTGGTCGTCCTGCTTTTGCGCGGCCATGTGTGGGGATCCATAAGAGTACATCTCTTATGAGTTCATCTCTGCTTCTCCAGCAGTGTCCTGCATGTCTGGTTCGTCTAACTTGAATAGTTTTCGTGATAGGGGGCAGGTGGCCGTACAGTTGGTGTCTTGTGGGGTGTTGCTGCCAGGACTTGTTCAGGATTGCACGCAGCATTCTTGTGTAATTGCCATCTAGCTTCTTCTCCAGCCCTTTTTGTTAGCGTCCATGTAGTGCATCCATATAGCAGTATCGATGTGACCGCTGCCTGGAAGAAACTGCGTTTCATTTTATCGGTTAGGTCTGATTTCCATATAATCGATAGCCTATTGATAGCTGTCCATGCTTTCGTTAACCTCGTTTCGATGTCCTTTTCGGTTGATTCGACGCTGCTTCCTAGGTACGTGAATTTGTCTACTAGTTTAAGAGGGGTTCCTTCTAGAGTGGAGATGTCCCCCGTTTGGTTATAGCACATATATTCCGTTTTGTGTGCATTAACATAGAGGCCTATGCTTGCTGCTGCTCGTTCCAAACTATGCAGAAGTGTTTCGGCTTGGTCAGGTGTATTTGCCAGTATCGCTATGTCATCGGCGTAGTCGGCGTCGGTAATTGTTGTTGCGGGGTACCTTGTCCTTTGTTTCTTCGTCAGTTCGAAGCCATTCTCTTTGATTTTGTCAATCGATGTTCTAAGTACGTAGTCTAGACAAATGATAAAGAGGTACGGGGCTAGCGTGTCCCCTTGTAGTACTCCTGCTACAATGTCAAAGTATTCTGTGTCTCCATCCGGTGATCGTACTTTTACTTTAGTGTTTCTATAGAGTATCGTTATTGCCGCTACGGTTTCTTTAGGTATGCCGTACGCTAGTAGGATTTGTTCCATCTTTCCTCTGTGAATAGAATCGAAAGCCTTGGTAAAGTCGACAAATATTAATGTCGCTTGTAGGTTCTTTGCCCGTACACCTTCAAGGATTCTGCGGATGGTTAATATTTGTGAGGTCGTGGATCTATTTCTTCGGAAGCCATTTTGGTTTTTTCTAAGTATGTTGTCGATTTTGGGTTCTATTCGGTTTCGTAGTAGGGCATTGTAGATTTTGGCAGCTATGGATGTAAGTGTTATGCCTCGGTAGTTTTTGGCTAATCCGAGGTCCTCCTTTTTAGGGAAGGGGAGTATGCATCCCTTCATCCATCTATCTATCGGATTTTGATTGTATACTGCGTTGCAGTGTCGGAGCAGTATGTCGTCGAATTGTCTGGTCTTCCATACTTCCGGGGGAATTTCGTCCAGCCCTGCAGCTTTCCTATTTTTAATTTTTCTGAGAACCGAGTCGAGTTCTTCTTGTGTGAACGGTCCTAGTTTAATGTCTAATTGTTTGCTAATTATTCTGGTGATTGGTTCATGTGTTATTTTTGGTGGGTTTCCAAGTAAGTTTTCGAAGTGCTGTTTCCACAGTTTTATTCTTTCTTGTTGGTTTGCTGCTTTAAGTTTTGCTTTGGCTGTGTTCTTTCTTCTGCTCACTTCGTTTATTGTTTGCCAGGCTATTCTAGATTGTCTATCTTCCACCGAGTCTCTAATCTTATCTATCTGATTTTGAATGTATTCTGTCTGTTCCTTTATATTTATGCCTGCTAATTGATATTGTGCCGTTTTTAGTTTTAAGGCATAGAAAAAAAATTTTGACAATTGAACCGTGCTTACATTTGAACTGCGTGCTTTTGCTAAACTGAATTATTTAAAATAGAACTTCGTATTTACACTAAACTGAATTGTTTAACATAGAACTGTTTTGACATTTAACTGTGTGTAAACAAAATCTGTACTTATACTAAACGGAAATAGCTGAATTAGAACTGCTTGACTAAACTAAATAGCTCGAAATAGAAATGTTTTTTACAATTAAACTGTACTTACATTTAAACTGGGTGCTTATTCTAAACTGAATTGTTTGATATTGGACTGTTTTTGACATTGAAACAGTTCTTACACTAAACTGAATTGTTATATATAACTGCTTGAATAGTTTGAAATAGAAAAGTTTTTGACAGTTGACTTCCTAAACTGAATAGTTTTAAATGGAACTGATTATTTCCATAAAAAAACCTACAAGGGTTGATATGCCATAAAACCCAAACCAAACCAAAAAAAATATATCAAAATCTAATATATCTTAGGACTATATGTAGATGAATTAATGCCGGATGGGGTATCGAAATCAATGGCAAATTCGGTCACTGAAAGGCCCCGGCTTTGGCTGGGCCACCTTCGGGTAGGCGAGTTGCAACATTGACTCCTTTGTCTCCCTTTTATTGTACTGGACCTTGCTGTCTAGTTTAAGCTATAAGCAGGCATAAGTGCCTTGACCCAGATTTGGGTCCAAGACCGGCTCGGCTCATCAGGCCCACATTGCACTAGGTGGGTTCGAGCCTCGGCTCGTGCCCGATCTTCCCCTCCCCTAAATCCCCACTATAATCATTGACCTTGTGTTAGGTCCTGTCGGGTAAGAGGGAGCAACAAATGATTATACGTAGATTAATTATTATTATAAAGGGCATGTAATTTTCTTTGTTTACATTTTAATCGATTAAGGGTCTTTTTATTAAGTTAGCTCCCTTTAATCAGTGGCTAATTTAATTTTATGTACTATTAATTGCATATTTAATTAACCTTTTCCAAGTGTAATTAGTTCCATTGATTCTTTTAATTACCAGATAGAGTTTGTTAAATCTCGAAGAAAAATCTGATGTATGTGAGTTTTTATGTATATTTTTATAAATCAATAGCCATTCATTGAGCACTGTATTGTAATATATGAAAATTTATCGCATATTCTATCTATGAATTATTCCATATAAGTCTAATTTTAGATTTAATTTGTATGTATGAATGATATATATATATATATATATATATATATATATATATATATATATATATATAAAGTTAAGTTGGTGACTGTAGTTGAGGACGACCAGGAGGCTCCTTTTCAATAGCTACAACACCGAGGTGTAGGGGAGAGCACTACTCTTTCTCCTGGATTGTTCCAATTCCGTAACTTATAATGCTGTGCGTTAAGCAAGGAGGTATCAATTACCATTTTTAAAAGTCTTTGGTATGACTCGATCTGGGATTGATCCCCGATCTCCCGAACCATTCGTGAACACTCAACCCACTATGCCAATGAACCGAACACGTACAAAGGTTCATAGGCCATTAAACAAATACATATATATATATTCTTGAAAAACTTCACTCCAAAAATATCACGTTTTAACCCTCAAATATTTATTAAAATGTTGAAAAATTCATAATCTGAAAATTCCCCATTTTTTATACTGATCTACCAGCTAAACGATATCTTCGAGAGAAAAAGATAGAAAAAAAACAACAACAAAAAAAAAACAAAAACACACTCACACACACACAAAAAAAAAACAAAAAAAACAAAAAGTAAAAACCAAACAAAAACAAAATAAATAAATAAATAAATAAAACACTAAAAACCCCGAAGCCCCACAAAAAAAAAGAAAGAAATAGAGAACAAGAAGAAAATATTGAAAACACTAACAAAGTTGAATCGTTAATTTTTAAAGTTTTGTTCATATATGAAGCCAATCCTGTTTTATTTATAAACCTTGAAGTTTTGAAATGTGAACAGTCATGAAAGAAACTTTTTCCGAAACTGGCTCAGCGCTGAAACCACATAGGATTAACAAATCTATCTATCTATCTATCTATTACTCTGTCTGTCTATTAGCCAGCCAGTTTGTTTCAGTCTATTCATATCTGTCTGTCAGTATCTCTCCGTCTGCTTATATCTATCTATCTATCGTTTCATTCTTGCATAGTTCCCATCTAGCCTTTTCTTCATAAGTTTCGTTAGCATCTGTGTGGTGCATCCATACAGTAGTATTGACACAGCAACAACTTGGAAGAAATATTGTTTTATTTTATCGAAGAGATCAGATTTCCATTTGTTCGATGACATGATAATTGCAATTCACGCCTTCGCTCGGCGTATTTTGACATCACTTTCAGTAGATGAGATATTGTTGTCGATGTACGTGAACTGGTCTACTTATTTTAGAGGCTTGCCACTGAGTGAAGGCGGCTTCTTCTCAATTCAAAAATTAGATCCCATCTCAAAACCAAGTCAAGCAAGACATGTGGGGCTCCGTTGAGTTTTTTGATTTCTTTGTTTAATGGCATATCAATCTTTGTAGGTTATTTGATGCCAAAGCTATAATTCTAGAAGAACAGTAGTAGTACTATTTAACTCATTGCTGGGAGGATAAGGGGGTTCATGCCTTTCCCAAGGGTATTTGCCCGGGAGTGAACGTAATAGCGCGACTGGAGTTCGAACTCGCTTACTACTATTCTGCAGTCCATGGCTTTAACCATTACACCACGAGGACACCGTCTCCGGCTTTGCAGAAGAAGTGAACACGATGGCCTCTTTTACATGGATACCTCAGTGAGGACCGACTAGCAAAAGCTTACACACGTCACTTCTATAGGGACAATGAATGCAGTCAAGAAGACCGACCAGGAGCGATGAATAATAGGGAAGAATGGCAAGAAAGAGAGAGAGAGAGAGAGATAGAGAGCTCCAAGATGTCTGCACGACTTGATAATGATATATATACAGTTGTTTTCTACTAACTCAATGCGTCAATTATTTTGTTCATGGAACACACACACACACACACACATATATATATATATATATATATTTACAAACTCCTTTGCGAAATCAGGATGTGACATAAGGTCAATTTTTTTAGGTAGAGATTAAAAGGGTTTGAATTTAGAGTTTTCCTTCACTTAGGCTGGTTGATATAGCAAGTTTAATAGCCAAGTCTATCCAACTATTTAACCAGAGCTAGAGAAAGATTGGTTGGATACATACCTTTCCCAAAGGAGGGTATTAGAGCATTGTTAAATGCAAACAGCCTTGTCGAGGTATTGAACTACATTTGCTGCAATAATACAACACGAACACACACACACACACACACACACACATATATAAGCAGGGACGAGTTCATAAGTGATGTACTCCTATGGACCCCCACATATGGCAGAGCAAAAGCAGGACGACCGGCTCGAACATACATACAGCAGCTCTGCTAGGATACGGGATGTAACCCTGAAGACCTGCCAGAGGCGATGAACGAGAAGGGAGAAGTGGCGAGAGAGGGTCAGGGATATCCGTGCTGCCGGCATGACATGATGATATATATATATATATATATATATATATATATATAGTCAGTTGAACTGAACATATGTTCCATATGGAGAGCTCAGTGCCAGGTGTTTTTAATAGCATGATTTGAATGAATATGCTATATCACCTGACCATTTTAACTTCTTTTATAGCATAGTCAGTTGATTTGATGATGTAGCACATCCATTCGAATCTCTGCTAACACGAACATTTGGCACTGAGCTCCCCATTTGGGACATATATGTTAAATTCAACTGTATATTATATAAAAGAGTTAATGTGCTCTAAGAGAAGTGGGGAAAAATGATCTGATTATGTAGCATATCCATTCGAGTCCATGCCATCATATGTATACGAGGATCATTAAACAAATTTTCAGACTTTTTTCGTATGAGCACTTTTATTGATAGTACACACATGAAACTCTAGTCCCCTTTGAAGTAATAACCTCCGGCTGCAGTGCATTTGTTGTACCGTTCCAATAATTTCTGGAAGGCTCCATCGAACTCCTCTTGTGTGAGTGTGTCAATGACCTACGTCACAGCCTCTTTCATCTCCTCAATTATCTCAAAACGACAGCCTCTGAGCTTAGGGAATAACCAAAAGTCACAGGGAGCAAGGTCTGGACTATAGGGAGGCTGAGGAACTATCTTGATGCCTATCTTGGTCAAATAGTCTGTGACAAAGATGGAATTGTTGACTGGTGCATTGTCCTGGTGGAAATGCCACTGACCCGATTTGAAGAGCGCTGGCCTCCTCCGACGGAATCTCTTCCTGAACTCCCTCAAAACATCAACATAATAACCCTAACCCTAGCCCTTTGGCCAATCAATTCTGGTGTATTGACTTCCTTACTCCTCCTACACTTCTCATCATCCCTCACAGACTGCCTGCTTTTCTTGAATCTCTTAGGCCACTCAAAAACTGATGCTTGATTCATGCAAGAGGGTTCAAAAGCAGTCTGAAGCATTCCATACGTTTGTATGGCATCATTTTTTCCAATTTTAAAACACAATTTTATTGCATATTGTTCTTCTAAAGTGTCAGATTGCATTTTTGAAATTGACCAGGTGTGACAATCAGGTTTTAGTAGGGTGTATTCCAATTGCTGCTGTAGCTGTTCATTTAAACCTGAAATCATAAAAATTAGTCAGTCATCTCATAATATGTATAGCAACAACATAGTGAATTTTCAAGAGTCAACAACAAATTTTAAATGCCTAGACAAAAAATGTCTGGAAATATATATATATATATATATATATATATATCTTTTATGCTGATGCTTATTTAAGTGGATGGATCTACTGAAAACCTGGAGATGTCGAAATAACTTAAAGAGCTTTATTAATGCATGTATTCGATTACTATCAGAAGAAAAAATGGACCTCATATCTAAGAGCGATCTTTGTATTAGAGAAGATTTGTAATACGCATGTATTTTGATACTTGCATCATTGGCAAGTCATCAGTGGGACAAGATAGTGATATTAACAACATTAACCCATCGTATAATGGATAGTGGCTGGCTGCATTGTCATATTTATAGATATCTGCCGCCATCTTTCAGCCGAGTCGGCTGGAGATGTTGAATACGCCGACTGCATTTCTGTAGATGTTAATAAAGTTGGCGACAGTAGTCGAGGGCAACCCAAAGGCTCTTTTTTCATTAGCTACTACACGAATGTGTTGGGGAGGGTGCCACGCCTTTCTCTGGATTGTTCCACTTTACCTTTAATCTGAACCTTAGAATGCTGAGTGTTAAGCAAGGAGGAATCAAGTACCATTTTTTTTAGTCTTTGCTATGATTCGACCTGGGATTGAACCCCGGTCTCCCGGGCCATTGACGAACACTACCCACTTGTGTTGTGTCCTTATTAAAGGCTATTGTCACAGGTTATCATTGCCTATCCTCATTTAGACCTTTTTGGTAAGTTTTGTTTTACCAGTATGTTTGAGGGTCGACCTGTACAGCAATTATTTATCTAACCCAGAATTGTGAGCTAAAAGTCTTGTTGTGTGTACCTTACGGTAATTAATAAAGTTAATGTACAATTTGATTGAACTATTTATGCACATGGGTGGTTGCTTGGTTTTGCGTCATGTCAACATGTAGTGGGATATCTAATTCTAAATTCTTCTCCCTGTTTGAAAATAACACTGGCTTACAGGGAAAAAAGTCTTTTCCCAACGAGACTTTTTAATTTTTCTAGCAATTTTGAGTTGTTCATGGAAAAACTAGACATAAAAAACAAAAGTAACAAAAATCAATAACCCCCTCCCTCCCAAATAAACAAAAACAAACATTCATTTTTCATCTACACGTCTGAAGTATTTGCTTCAGAAAGCCACTGAATATTAACAAATATGCTATTTATGCCGGAGAACATAGAAGTTTTTCACTAAAAAGTTTGTTTCTTCATCGTTTCTTCGTAATTTTTTCTTGTTTCTTTCTTGTTTCTTCCTTTTTTATGTTTCTTCGAAGTTTCTTCCTTGTTTTCTGTATTTCTTCGTTGTTTCTTTATCGTTTCTTGGTTGTTTTTATGATGTTTATTCTTTTTTTTGTGCTTCTTCATTGTTATTTTTATTCATTTTTTATGTTTCTTCATTTTTTCTTTGTTGCTGTTTCCTCCTTGTTTTTATGTTTCTTCGTTGTTTCTTGAAAGTTTTTCTTTATGCTTCTTTGATGTTTTTTATACATCGCTATTTCTTCGATACTTTTTCATGTTTCTTTATTATTTGTCCCTTGTTTTTCATGTTTCTTCGTTATTTCTCCGTTTTTTTATGTTTCTGTATTGTTTCTTAGTGAATTTTTATGTTTCTTCGTTGATTTTTAGGTTTATTTTTTGGTTCTTCATTTTTTTCAGGTTTGTTCGCTGTTTTTTCGTTGTTTTTATGTTTCTTCGATGTCTTTGTTGTTTTATATTTCTTTGTTATTTCTTTGTTTTTTCATTTTTCTTCGTGCTTTTTGTTTCTTAGTTGTTTAAAAAAATGTTTTTATGTTTCTTCGTTGTAGTTATGTTTCTTCGTTGTTGTCATGTTTCTTCGTTATTTTTATGTTTCTCCGCTGTTTTTTCAACGTTTCATGTTCCTTCTTTGTTTTTTTAATGATTTTGTCGCTGTTTCTTCGTAATTTTTTCATTTTTCTTCGCTTTAAAAATTTTTTTTTCTTATTCCTTCGCTGTTATATTTTTTGCTGTTTTTATACTTCGTTGTTTCTTTGTTTTCTTTTCCTTGTTTCTTATGTTTCTTTGCCATTTGTTCGTTGTTTTTTATGTTTCTTAATGTTTTTATGCTTTTTCGTTGTTTCTACGTTATTTTTGTTTCTTCGTTGTTTCTTCGTTGTTTTTATGTTTCTTGGTTATTTTATGTTTCTTAGTTATTCCGTCTATGTTTTTATATGTTTCTTCGTTATTTTTTTTATGTTTCTTCGTTATTTGTTCGTTGTTTCTTCTTTTTATATTTCTACGGTTGTTTCTGAAGCCATGAAGCACAAAATTAAAATTTGTATTCATATATGCTAGTTGAGAATTTTAGGAGAATCTTATTAATTAGATAAAGATTTTTCTTGCCAAAAAACATCGATTATAAAAAAGAAATAAATAAAAGCAAAAACAAAAGCAAAATGTTTCTTTGCATCCTTATAAAAATGATTCATTTAATTAATTAAATTCAATAACTATAGAAATTTAAAATAGTTTTTGAAATTTAATTAAAAAATCAAACAAGTCTTTGAAATATTGAAGGTAGTATCATTGAAATAAAGGAAAAGTTTTAAACTTTGACAAGAAGATTTAGAAAATTCTTATACAAATTCCCGAATTTTGATAAACCTCGAACTCACTTTTTTAATTGATTTTCCCTTTGACAGGTTGTAATAAAGTGCATAACACTATCATACTCGGAAAAAAGTTACGGAAATACTCAAGTTTATTGCCACATCTTAAATATTATTAATCCTCACAAAAACTTTCAATCCTTCAAAACACAATGAATCATCAAATCAAAGCCGAAACAGAAAATCTTGTATACCCAAAAAAATCGTCTTCTTGTTTTCATTTTGAAATTCAGACAATGTTATTCCATATTATTTCCAAAGGAACAATGCGATTGTCATCTTCAGAATTTAACTTCATAACAGCTCTGATTTTACCAGATATGGAATAATTCCTTCACACAAAAACGATACACGATGGATAAAAATGAACTACATTTTCGAAATTAGCACCACAAAATTAGTTGAAAACACAGAGAAACATTCAAGAACCAATTCCATTGTTAGCTTGTGTAATCATTGGTAAACAATTATTGCCTCATTTTCTTAATCCAAATCTCTTGAACTTGTTATATGGTTCCAAGTATTCCAATTTGATATAGTGCCCAGTCGGCTGGGGCAGTAAAATACACCAACTGCACCTCTGCAGAGGAGTAAGACTCCCCCTCACAACGAATGTCCTGGATATGACACTAAACAATCTGATGATGAGGATCCAGTAATGTTGGAGCTTTGGGGAATGCAGAATAGCTTTTCATTGCCATTGCTCCCAGGTCCACTCTGGCCCTGAATGGTAGCACCTGATAGGGTCCTATCTATGGGTTAACTAGAACTAAACTGCATACTTATGCCAAACTGAATTATTTGAATTAGAACTGTTTAACTAAACTGAATAGCTTGAAATAGAAATGTTTTTGACTATTAAACTGTACTTACATTCAAAGTGCGTGTTTTTGCTAAACCGAAGTGTTTGAAATGGAACTGTTTTTGACATGAAAACTGTACTTACACTAAACTGGATTGTTATATATAAAACTTTTTTTTACAATTAACTGTGTGTAAACAAAATTAGCTGAATTAAAATTGTTTGAATAAACTGAATAGTTTGAAATAGAACTGTTTTGACAATTAAACTGTGCACTCATACTAAACTGAATTGTTTAAAATAGAACTGACATTTTTGCATAAAAATGGATTTGGCGTTAAATAACCTACAAAGGTTGATATGTCATAAACCCCAAACAACCAAACCAAACCAATTTAATATCAATAATTTGTAAACTAGTTATTATGAACATACCCTTTACATCAAACAGAGTTTTCAGTTCTTCAAGGTCTTGTTATTTTTTTCTGAGACTCATTGCTCACAGTGACTGAGAGGAATTGCTCATCTCAAACATTGTGAAAGAAGGGCAGTGGAAGAACCTCAGACATACATGGCTGTCCTCTTTCTCGGTATATAAATCTCACGACGTTCGGATGTAACACAAGGTCGTTTTAATATGGTCATTTAATATGAAGCAAGCCTATCTGAGGTGTTAACATTCAAGCACCGGGCAAATGACCCAGCTTTCCCCCTTTTAGCCGAGGGTTAAGCTGGTGTTACTGGAGGAGGGTCTTCCTGAAGCATAAGTCATTAATTTTCACCGACCACCACTCACAAAAATCCCACCCGCTTGTAGGAGTAGTTAGAATACGTTGACAGTATCCACCCCTGTAGAGGGATAAGAACTCCCTCCTAAATAGTAATTTTCAAAGCTCTTTGCTTCGATGTGGCACAAGGCCGAATGAATGGGGCGCCCAATGAGACTCGAAATCACTCGTGTAGGTTTGCTCGTCTAGCTTGCTAACCGTTACACCACCAGAGGTGCCCCTCCCTCCTAAATAGGGTACCTGGGTATGACACTAAACTGCATCTGGTGTCGAGGATTCAGTTCGTCGATTTTAGGGGCATGAGATCATAGATTAAATTATGATGCACACTCTTTCATTACAGAAATAAAAATGAGAGATGAAGGCACTCTTTAATAAGGTAATTTCAGGTTGCGTTTGATATTTACGCAACCTCTCATTTGACCGGATTTGACACAAGGTCTTTGTATTGTGGGGGCCACACACGAATCAAGACTGATGTGCGGCCGTCACCAAAAATTCTTGATTCTGTCGGCATTCCCCATTTCTGGGGCGCCTTACACATCAAGTGATGAACTCAGCCCGCCCAGCCAAGCAGGTATTGTCTGAAGAGAAGGCCCTCAAAAAACGGGCGGTTAGGACGGTAACAACAGGTGGTCCCCGTAAGCAGAGGGTGTACGTTTTAAATTTATGTATATTTGAAATTAATAGTTACAACTTGCTTTGAAGAAGCAGAAATTATTTATGAGTCAACCCCATATTTTTTGTTGCTTTCTATTTTTAAAAATCTTTCTATCTTATAAAATTCTATCCTATGCGGCTTTTAAGAAATATATATATATATTTTTTTTTGTGAATCTCGGGCGATAGAAGACGTTGTTAACGGACACGTCTAGCAACATCCCGGAATATTCACGTTCATATATCTTCACTTACATGGCTTCCCACAAACCACAATTACTTTTCCTGTGTCCGCCTAAGAGAGATGGTATATGTAAGCGAATTGAAAGAGGCAGTTACAGAGAAATATTTGAATGCCTCAGTGCATTACATTCAAAGATATGAATTTATGACAAAGTCTACGTTTAGATATTTAGCAAGATACTTCACTAATCACAACAGTCTCCTATTCTTAGATAAATAATACTGGTCACGCTGTTGGTGGTACTTAGAATATACTGACAATATTCCCTGCAGAGGAATAAGAAACCTCACCGAAAATGAGTGTCCTGGATATGACACTAAACTGAATCTAATGGTGAGGCTCCAGTTCAAAAGACATGAGAAGTACTTCTTCATTGGCATTACTCCCTGGTCCACTCTGACACAGAGTGGTAGTGCCTGTTAGAAAACAATCTATGAGTCAAATATATGTGTTTATAAATATTATCATATATATATATATATATATATATATATATATATGAAGAAAACCAACTTTAAAAAGACAACCGCACAAAATGTAAATTTAACGTACAATGAAGGCAGTTCCCGAAGAACTACCATTTTTAGACATCCTCATAAAAACTAAAATGGGCAGATCATCCCAAATATCTACCACAAACTTACAGACACCCAACAATATCTCCATTTTATAGCCACCACCCACAAAACAGCATAAAATCCATCCCTTACAAGCTAGCGCGTAGAACATGCATCATAATTACTAATAAGAACCTCAGAAAAACTCGCCCTCAAGAGCTACACACAACCCTCCACCAGAGAGGATACCCAACAACACTGATAAATAAGGGATTCGAATTAGCAGAAAAATACCACTAAAAGAACTGCAAACCCTCCAAAAAACAACAAAGGAAAACTCTTAGCATATGTCATAACCTAGAAAAAAAAAACAACCGAGAAATATTCTCAGAAATGATAACAAAATCTACAAGAACTTAAAAACCATGATAAAATGAAAGAAATACTAGACACAAGAAAAGTCATTAAAAGTCAGAGATAACTCAAAAATCTTTTAAAAATACTCACTTTTTTACATTCGGGGAACACACAACACAAGGAGTTACTAAATGCAGGAATAAAAGATGCAGAACATATGATATAATTGTAGAAAGAAAATCCTATACCTTCGAAAACTTTAAAACGAAAATTCATAATAAATAAAGATGTAAACTGCAACCTAACAAACGTAGTATATATAATCGAATGTAACAAAGGTAAAGAAATATCCATAGGATCGACACAAGCTCTCAATACCAGGACATCATTCCACAAAAGCAACATTAAAATACCAGAATATAGAAAATTAAATGGGTCTAAACACCTATACAAATGTATCAACGGATAATTCAAAACAATGCCCGTATACTAAACTAACAAGTTCACATTACTTCATATAAGAGAAAAAAATTCGCAGAATATTCAAGCCCACGCTAAATAAAACATTAGCTATACACACACACTCAAACAGAAACAAACACACACACAAACGTGCATATATATATATATATAGAGAGAGAGAGAGAGAGAGAGAAAGAGAGAGAGTAAAAAGTAAAAAGCAGTTACCAGTTAAATTTTAAACCACATTACTTCAAAAGAAAGAAAAAAGCTTCATAGAAAAATTCAAGCTCACAAAGGATAAAATATAAACTATACCAACACCCCCCACAAAAACTCACGCACGCGCGCTCACGCATACACATACACACACATATGGACTGAAAGAAGTAAATAAAATAAAAAAGTTACCGTTGGTTGAATTCTAAACGTCTTTAACACCCAGATAAAACGGCCAATAAAGTCTATGGCATATCAACGATAAACACACAGAGACACATATAAGCACACGTACACATACACACAAACACTCGCAACGTCCCAGAGTAAAACAAAAAGAAAAGCTTTATAACATATCAAATATCAAAGACTAATTGGGGTAATAAAGAGTGTACCCACAAAATAGGGCACGAAACACACTCTTTGAAAGAGGAAGAGAGGAAAATAGAAAAAGAAGAGAAAGAAAGAACTAACCTCTACAAGGAATCTATGATGAAATTAAAAGAAGCAACCACCCCATCAAAACAGTGATCTCAATATAAACCGAACTCCACACCGGAAAAAACATTAAAAGTTCTCTGAAGAAGGCCATAGGCTCGAAACGCAGTGTAATGACTAAATCAATTTTTTTCTAAAAGAATATAAATCTCTTTGTAGACCTATTAATTTATACACACACACACACACACACACACACACACACACACACACACACACACACACACACACACACACACACACACATATATATATATATATATATATATATATATATATAACATTAAATAACCTATAAGGTTAATATGCTATAAAGCATTACTAACCAACCAACCAACAGTATAGTGTCATAGCCAGGACACTCTTTTTGGAGTGGGGTTCTAACCCTATTTCTAGAGAAACAGCCAGCTAGTGGGGTGTGATGAGTTTAAAGTTTTATGGTTCACTTTGTATACGTATAATAGGGATAGCCATTAAAAGCGGAAGAAACGTAGAGACAGAAAACTTGAGACGCCGTACAGCAACACTTCACGAAAAGTTTTAGTTAACAGTTTATGCTGTCATATTCTTTGGCCAGTCAACATTGTTTGGCGCAAGATATTAGTTTTGTCAAGAAAAATTTCCAAAAACAATAAATAAATAAACGAATACATGAACTGACAACATATATATATATATATATATGTACAGCAAAATTCACTCACACTGCGGAAATCCAGGTAAATGGTTTATTGTTCTGGCTTTTGGCGAACACAAAATTGGCACCCAGCTTAGGTTTACGTATAAATTACTTTATTTCCTATCAAGGAAACAAGAAATTCCAAACATATGAACATGAATTCTTGACTCTTAATTCTGCTGGTTTTTCCGTTTTTTGTTCGCTTTCTTTCTTTCTTTCTTTCTTTCTTTCTTTCTTTCTTTCTTTCTTTCTTCTCTTTTAGTCTTTCTTTTTATCTATATATTGGTGCTCTTAATTCTATGTTTTTTATACACACTTTCTTCCTCATTTTTTTCGTTTAATTTCTTTCTTCCTCATTTTTTTCGTTTAATTTCTTTCTTTCCACTTTTTTTCGTTTCACTTCTTTCTTTCTTTCTTTTTTTTTCTTTCTTTCTTTCTTTCTTTTCTCGGCAATATTATTTATTTTTTCTTTCTTTTAATGTCTGTTTTGTTTTTGTTTGTCTGTTTCGTGTTTCCAGATTTATTTATTCCTTTCTTTCTTTCAGTAATGTCTTTCTTTCTCAAACAATATTTTTCTTTTTCATATTTTTCTTTCTTTTAATATTTCTTTATTATTTGGTGATTTCTTTCTTTCTTTCTTTCTTTCTTTCTTTCTTTCTTTCTTTCTTTCTATTTATTGGTGTTCTTAATTCTATGTTTTTTATACACTCTTTCTTCCCCTCACTTTTTTCGTTTAATTTCTCTTTCTTTCTTTCTTTCTTTCTTTCTTTCTTTCTTAGGTTTGTTTTTTACCTCTCTTAGCTATCTTTCCTTCAATCCTATCTTTCTTCCTTTTTTTTAATTTATTTCATTTTTCTTTCTTTCTTTTGTTTATTTCTTAGTTTCTTTCGATGGTTTTTCTCAACTTTTTGTCTTTTTTTCCCTATTTTCTTGGGTTTTGATTACATTTGTTTATTTTCTTTTTGTTTGGTTATTCGTTTTTTTTTCTTTGAATTTTATCTTTGTTATTTGTTTCATTCTTATAATCACAGTGTCTCTCCACCGTATTCATCTTTGCATCTGTTTATTTTTATTACTTTTATTACGTTTCATCTTCCCTCCCTCGACACTTACTGGTTTGCTTAGCTTACCAGAGCGCAACGTCAAATGGGGAAGAAAACTGTAACCAGAAGTTTAAGTTGATTGGTTGGTTGTTTGGGTTTTATGGAATATCAATCTTTGTAGGTTATTTAATGCCAAATCCATTTTATACAAATAATCAGTTCTATTTCATACCATTCAGTTTAGCATGAGTACAGAGTTTAATTGTCACAAAAATTTCTATTTCAAGCTATTCAGTAGTCAAACAGTTCTAATTCAAACAATTCAGTTTACAATAAGAATAGATTTTGTTTACACACAGTTAAATGTCAAAAGCTGTTCTATTTCAAATAATTCAGTTTAGCGTATGAACGCAGTTTAATTGTCAAAACCGATCTCTTTCAGCTATTTTGTTTACTCAAACAGTTCTAATTCAAGTACCATTTTTTGAGTCCTTGATATAAATAGAGGTGGGATTGGATATCGTTCTACAAGACCATTGGCAAACATTCTATATGTGTCTAGTATTTTTTGTGTCTAGTATTTCTTTCATTTTATCATGGTTTTTAAGTTCTTGTAGATTTTTGATCATTTCTGAGAATATTTCTCGGTTGTTTATTTATGTCCAACCAATGTATATATACAGAGCATATATATATATATATATATATATATATATATATATATATATATATATATATATATATATCAACAAATGTATATATACATTTTTTGTATATATATAAATATCTATATATACTTTATCTATCTATCTATCTATCTATCTATCTATCTATCTTAATTTATTCAAAATTATATATAGTTTCTTAATATATATATATATATATATATATATTGAAATGGAAAAATAGTGCATTGAATTGCGAGGCATACTCCTCTTTTGAGGGTGTGTCCACCAATCACCGAATAGTCACGGCGAAAATACGGTTAAGCCTACGAAAAAACGCCAAACGAACAGCGACCACCAAACACTATGACTGGGCCCTATTGAACAACAAAGATATAAGAGATAAATACGTATTAGAATTAAGAAACAGATTCGAAACACTACAAGAAAAGACGGAAAAAAGTACACCAAACGACGAATATGAAAATTTCGTCAATGCACACCTCGAGGCAGCAGCAAAATACATTCCAACAAAACTTAAAACTAAATATAGAGTCCCATGGGAAACTTTAGCGTTGAGAGAAAAACGTGCACTAGTGAAAACAGCCTCCAAAAACTATATAAATATCACAATATTTACAATATCAATTAGCAGGCATATATATAAAGGAACAGACAGAATACATTCAAAATCAGATAGATAAGATTAGAGACTCGGTAGAAGATAGACAATCTAGAATAGCCTGGCAAACAATAAACGAAGTGAGCAGAAGAAAGAACATAGCCAAAGCAAAACTGAAAGCAGCAAACCAACAAGAAAGAATAAAACTGTGGAAACAGCACTTCGAAAACTTACTTGGAAACCCACCAAAAATAACACATGAACCAATCACCAGAATAATTAGCAAACAATTAGACATTAAACTAGGACCGTTCACACAAGAAGAACTCGACTCGGTTCTCAGAAAAATTAAAAATAGGAAAGCTGCAGGGCTGGACGAAATTCCCCTGGAAGTATGGAAGACCAGACAATTCGACGACATACTGCTCCGACACTGCAACGCAGTATACAATCAAAATCCAATAGATAGATGGATGAAGGGATGCATACTCCCCTTCCCTAAAAAGGGGGACCTCGGATTAGCCAAAAACTACCGAGGCATAACACTTACATCCATAGCAGCCAAAATCTACAATGCCCTACTACGAAACCGCATAGAACCCAAAATCGACAACATACTTAGAAAAAACCAAAATGGCTTCCAAAGAAATAGGTCCACGACCTCACAAATATTAACCATCCGTAGAATCCTTGAAGGTGTACGGGCAAAGAACCTACAAACGACATTAATATTTGTCGACTTTACCAAGGCTTTCGATTCCATTCACTGAGGAAAGATAGAACAAATCCTACTAGCGTACGGCATACCTAAAGAAACCGTAGCGGCAATAACGATTCTCTATAGAAACACTAAAGTAAAAGTACGATCACCGGATGGAGATCTTTATCATTTGTCTAGACTACGTACTTAGAACATCGATTGACAAAATCAGAGAGAATGTCTTCGAACTGACGAAGAAAAGAAGCAGAAGGTACCCCGCAACAACAATTACCGACGCCGACTACGCCGATGACATAGCGATACTGGCAAATACACCTGACCAAGCCGAAACACTTCTGCATAGTTTGGAACGAGCAGCAGCAAGCATAGGCCTCTATGTTAATGCACACAAAACGGAATATATGTGCTATAACCAAACGGGGGACATCGCCACTCTAGAAGGAACCCCTCTTAAACTAGTAGACAAATTCACTTACCTCGGAAGCAGCGTCGAATCAACCGAAAAGGACATCGAAACGAGGTTAACGAAAGCATGGACAGCTATCAATAGGCTATCGATTATATGGAAATCAGACCTAACCGATAAAATGAAACGCAGTTTCTTCCAGGCAGCGGTCACATCGATACTGCTATATGGATGCACTACATGGACGCTAACAAAACGGCTGGAGAAGAAGCTAGATGGCAATTACACAAGAATGCTGCGTGCAATCCTGAACAAGTCCTGGCAGCAATACCCCACAAGACACCAACTGTACGGCCACCTGCCCCCTATCACGAAAACTATTCAAGTTAGACGAACCAGACATGCAGGACACTGCTGGAGAAGCAGAGATGAACGCATAAGAGATGTA
This sequence comes from Sepioteuthis lessoniana, assembly GCA_963585895.1. NCBI lineage: Eukaryota > Metazoa > Mollusca > Cephalopoda > Myopsida > Loliginidae > Sepioteuthis > Sepioteuthis lessoniana. The sequence continues at coordinate 3,806,886 of OY757911.1, forward strand.
CTCTTATGGATCCCCACACATCGCCGCGCAAAAGCAGGACGACCAGCTCGAACGTACATTCAGCAGCTATGTGAGGATACGGGATGTTGTCCTGAAGACCTACCTAGGGCGATGAATGATAGGGAGGAGTGGCGAGAGAGGGTCAGGGATATCCGTGCTACCAGCGTGATATGATGATGATGATATATATATATATATATATATATATATATATATATATATCAAGAAACAATACATGAAGGAACCTTCTTTCACACGTTTTAACAAAGAGAATTGTGCAATGGTCCGGATGCCCAGTTGGCTGGGGTTGTAAATACACCGACTGTTTCTCTGCAGAGGGGTAAGACCCCGCCTCCCAACGAGTGTCCTGTATATGACACTAAACAATCTGATGGTGAGGTTCCAGCAATGCTGGAGCTTTGGGGAATGAAAAATTATTTGAAATAGAACTGTTTTTGACAATTAAACTGTGTACTTATGCTAAACTGAATTATTTTAAATAGAACAGATTATTTACATAAAAATGGATATGGCGTTAAATAACCTACAAAGATTGATACGCCATAAAACCCAACAAACCAAACCAAACCAATGGTCCGGGAGACATGGGTTCAATCTCAGGTCGTGTCATACCAAAGACTTTAAAAATCGTACTTGATACCTCCTTGCCTAACATTCAGCAGTATAAGGTACGTATCAAGGGTAAAGTGGAGCAATCCAGGGAAAGAAGTAGCGCCCACCCCTACACCTCGATGTAGTAGCTATTGAAAAGGGAGCCTTCTGGTCGCTCTTTACTACGGTCGCCAACTTTACTTTTACAAATAAAGTACGAATAAAAGTATTGTACCATATCAATATAGATATGGCAGCTTTATTCGAGCAATAATGTTAATACACCATTATCCAATTATGGCTAGGCTTCGTGATACAAGGATCAAAAACAGGTCGGTCCACACCGGCCCCAGGCGCGTTACTTGCTGATAAGACTGATGTGGGACAGGCGGGCACGGTTGTAGGAGCTGCAGCTGAAGGTCTTGTTTGGTGGCATTGTGTGTGGCTAACTCATTCTGTGCCTTTTGTCATTGAGGACGACCCTAAGAATGTTTTCAAAGGAAGATGAAACATAGTTGAAGGGTGAGACGCCAGCCGTCAAGGTTCTCTGTTAGGATGGACCATTATAGAATGAAAACGATCAATAATTCTGACTTGATTAAACTAAATAGTATAGAGACATTATCAATAAAAAGATTTGGCTTAGACTAGTTTCTTTGTTTATTGGCGTATCAGTCTTCATGGGTTATTTAAAATCAAAAGAATCGTTACAGAAGAACAGTAGTTTTATAATTTAACCCATAGTTGCAGGGATAAGAACGTATATATATATATATATATAGTGGTTGGCGACCATAGTTGAACTAGTGCGTAGAGTGTTCGCCAATAGTCCGGGAGACTGGCGTTCAATTCCGAGTTGAGTCATACCAATAACTCAAAAATGTTATTTGATGCCTCCTTGCTTAACACTCAGCACTATGAGGTACGTATCATAGGGAAAGTGGAGCAATCCAGGGAAAGGATTAGCGCCATTTCTTTCACCTCAATATAGTTATTATTGAAAAGGTATATATATATATATATATATTGGAGGTGCCTGTGGTGTAATGGTTATTGTAGTGGGCACGGCGACACGAGTTCAAATCCTGGCCGAGACTGATTGCATTTCATATAGCACTAATACCATTGGGAAAGGTATGAATACAATTATTCTCCCTCCAGTTATGGGTAAATAGTAGAGCAGACTGGGTTCTTCAGCCCTGGTTAGGCAAATAGTCTAGGAGAAGGAAAACTCTGAAGTCAAACTTGTTAAACTCCGCTTAAAATTGACCTTGTGTCATATCCTGCCCGAGCGGAGGGGTTGGTAAATATGATATATATATATGTACATATGTATACATGTGTGTGTGTGTGTGTGTGTGTGAGAGAGAGAGAGAGAGAGAGAGAGAGAGAGAGAGAGAGAGAGAGAGAGAGAGAGTGTGTGTGTATGAGCTGTGGCTCATTTAAAAATTTTTCCTACCGACAATTCGTTTACAAATAATACCCTAGAGTATTAGTCAAAAAGTGAACGTAATAGCGCGATTAGAATTCGAAGCTACAAAATACGATGACATTGTCCAGCACATTAACCCTTACAAGTATGGCGACTCTCTCAATAAAAGCTAGAATATACTATCACAGTTAAAATGTCTTTGGATGTCGAAACCTTGTAAATTTTCAGAACATTATCAACAAAACATGATTATAAATCACGAAAAAGAAAAGTACACACATTAAATTATTTAAGCCCCAACTGCATTTTTGTAGAGAGGTAAGACCCCTCCTAACAACGAGTGTCCTGTATATGACACCGAATTATCAGATGGTGAGGCTTCAGTCCTGAAGCATTGGGGACTGTAGAGTGCTCCTTTACTGATATTACTCCCTGGTTCACTCTGCCCCGGCGTGATTGTACATGCCGGGATCCCATCAATGCATAAAAAAGAAATGATTAATCATTTACTATATATGAAACTATTTACTTTTGGGAAAATAGATGATATTAGGCGAGTTTAAAATTGTTACCTTCAAACTAGTCGTTTAAAAATAATTCACACACATGTGTGTGTATAAAAGAGATTTGGCATTAAATAATCAACAATGATTGCTAAGTCGTAAAAGACTTAGCAAAATTTGAATAGCATCATTAGTGCTAAATAGCATCATTAGTGTTTACCCAATTGTTAAATAGCATCAATTAGTGTTAAATAGCAATACTTGAAACCATTTTAATGTGTGCAAAAAAATAAGCTCGGGTTCATTTAAAATTACCACGCACAAACTCTTCGTTTACACACACACACACACACACACACATATATATATATATATATATATATATATATATATATATATATATATATAACAGGATATTTTCCAAACAGTGGTTGGGTCAAAACTACTGTATGGACGCTCTACATGGACTGTGAAAAAAAAGCTTGATGGGAACTTCACAAAAATGCTACGAGCTGTATTGAACAAATCCTGGAAGCAACACCACGCGAAAAAACAGCTGTAAGGCCACTTAAGAGATGGATTATCGGAACGGATAGAGAGAGAGAGAGAGAGAGAGAGAGAGAGAGAGAAACTCAGGGATATCTGTGCTTGCAGCGTGATTTGAGGGTGAGGATGAAGATGATGATACACACACACATATATATATATACATATATATATATATAAGCATGATTTGGCATTAAATCACCAATAAGAGTTGATATGTCATAAAATAGAACCACTCAACAATTAAATAGCATTATTCGTGTTAAATAGAAATACTTGGAACCATTTAACTGCGTGCAAACAAATGGGATCTGTCTCATTTAAAAGTGTCACCTACAGACTATTCGTTTACAAATAATATATATATATATATATATATATATATATATATATATTGTTTAAACAGGGCTTGTTATAGACCACAGAATATTTTTCTAATGTTCCTCATGAGTAGACGTTCAAGTCTTGTTTCTTTTCGTACGTCGGGATAAAGATGGCGGAGAAAGTGTCTAATATTTTTTATCCTAGCCCTTTCAATCATGTCTCTGGTTGTCCTCAGGGAAACTATTGGTTTTGGTATTTGCTTGGTGTGAGTCTCATTTATTTGGAAGGTTTCTTTGTTATATGGTTGGTTCATTCAGTTCTATATACAAACAGGATTTGGTATTTGATAATCTACAAAGGTTGATATGCCTAAAAACACAACTAACCAATTAACCTTTAAATTATACCATTGCAGATCGTTTTTATTGAGCTCTTGGTCAAATATGGACCAAGACAAGAGCAGAATGATTGTGAAATGCTAGTCTTTTAAGTGTGGGTGGTCAACATTAATAAAAAAAAAAACCCAGATCATTTTCTTAACTGGGTTCGAATGCCATCATCTAGTGCTGGTGGAAATGAGTAACTATTTCCGACGTCACAAATTGCTCCAACTTTATCTGTTCTTTCTCTCTTTCTTTGTTTTTTCTTTTTTCCTCCGGCCCCACCCCCTATCTTTTGCATTTCCTTTCCTTTTCCAAAATCACCTTCGATCTTTCTCATTCTCTCTGTTTTCTTTTTTTTAATTTCCTTCAAATCATTTCTCTCTGCTTTATTCTTTCTTTTCCATATCCTTTTACAAAAACCTCTCTACCTTTCTTGTCCAACTCTTTCTTTCTTTTCTCTTTCATTTTTGCTAATTCCTCTCTATCCTTCTCAGTTTTGCCTTCCTTTTCTCTGATCTTCTATATTTATCTTTCCCCATCTTCTCTATCTTTTTCATTTACTCCTCCCTTTTCTCAAATCGCCTTTATTTTTCTTATTCTTCCTTTTCGTTTTATTTTCCCCACCAACCATTTTCTACCTGTCTCATTCTCTTTTTTGTCTATTTTTTCTGCAACCAGTTTCTTTCTTTCTTTCTTTCTTTCTTTCTTTCTTTCTTTCTTTCTTTAACCATCTCATTCTCTATTTCGTCTTTCTCTTTTCTGAAGCCCAGTCTGTCTATTTCATTCACTTTTCTCTTTCCTGTTTTACCAAACCCTTTCTCTATATATCATTTTTTCTTTTGTCTCCTCGTTTTTCTCAAACTCTATCTTTTTTTCTCTTTTTGCTTACATTTTTCTCCAGATCTCCTTTCTTCTGACTCATTTCCTCTTTCCGTTTTCGTAATAGATCTTCTTCTCACTCTCTCTTTTCTATTTTCATTTTTTCTTAGCTCTCTTCCTCTTATCAATCCTTCTTTTTTCTTTCTTTTTCCATAACCCCTCTCTACATTTCTCATTCTTTCTTTATTCTTTCCTTCCTTTCTACCCCTCTCTGTTTCATTCACTCTTTCCTTTTCTCTGACACTATCTTTCTATCTTTTTCAATCTCTCCTTTCTTTTCTCCAACTTTCTTGTTCTTTCTTTTCTTTTAATTTTTCTGCAAGTTCTCTCTCTCTCTCTCTCTCTCTCTCGCTCTTACCCTCTTTCTAATTTTCTTTTTCTTTTTCACGATCTCTTTTATCTTACTAACCGCTCAAATCCTGTCATATTTCTTTCTTTTTTCTTTTCCTCTCCCTTCTTCTCTCTTGCACTTGTACTTCTGGCATTTAAGAAGAGATGATGGAGGCTTAACGATTATCTGCACGGAAAGTGGAATCGGTGAACCCAGTTGAAATTCCTGTTAACGCAGTTGAAGTTCACTTCGTACTCAAATACCTTAGAGGAAGTACACAAATTCACTATTGACTCTACTCGACTTCATCAACAGACACGAATATCTAGACTCGTTAAATTGGTTGGCAAAAAAGAAGAAAGTATGTGCTTGGCTATATAACAACATACCAGTATCACCTAAAACACTGTTTCACTCATTGTTGACCTTGACAAAAGTCAACCGTTTCAAGAATTAAGTTTGTTTATTGCTTTAGATTTCTTATTCAAGGAGTTTTTATCATTCATCCGATGACTGACTTACGACTGTACCCTCTGATGGGCACTGACTATAACAAAAGATATCTGAAGAAGACCGAAGTGTACAGCGACCGGAACGCTTTCAAGTTGAGCATGAATAGGGTAAATAAGAATGTATAGGTTTGAGAATTTTATATATACTATTACAATTGTTTTTTCTGTGTGTCCGCATTCATGTATTTATGTGTGTGTGCGTGTGCTCGCATGTTTATTTATTTATGTATATATCTATATATCTTGTACCGGACATTGGAATAATGGTTCGAGTGTTCGCCAATGGCCCGGGAGACCTGGGTTCACTCCCTGGTCAAGTCATACCAAAGACTCAAAAAATGCCTCCTTACTTAACTCTCAGCATTATAAAGTAAGGATCAAGGGTAAAGTGGAACAATCCAGGGAAAGAAGTAGCACCCTCCCCTGCACCTCGATGTAGTAGCAAGGAAAAAAGGAGCCTTCGGGTCACCCTCGACTAAAGGGAGACAACTTTACTAACTTATGTATCTACCCACTACTTCCATATTTATTATCGAAAAGAAGGTTTGGTTTCATTTCAGTTTTTAATGGTATATAAACCTTCGTGGGTTATTTAATGCAAAAGCTCTCCTTGTAGAAGAATAATAGTGGTATTATTTTACATATAACTGGGGAGATTTAAAAACGGCTCTCTCTCCCCCTCTCTCTCTATATATATATGTATATATACATATATATAAGGCTGGCATTTGATATATCCAACGTTTATAAAGGATTATTTTTACTTCTTTGTTTATATATATATATATATATATGTCATTATAATCCCATCTCATTGTCACTCTTCCTCTCTCGATATTCTTTCTTCTTCTTTGTGCCAGGAAAGCAAACATCGTTTGCTTGTTATTTATTGTCTCACAAACATGTTTCAATTTTCTCTATTATTTGAGTTGCTTGACAATGTAGCCACTCATATTACCTGACCGTCAGACGAAGATCCGGCTGAATTGTGTCAACCCCACTTTGAGGATCTTTCAAACACAGCGTGGGCAGGAAAGGACTAGACAAAGCAAACAGCCTGAAGCTAATGTGGTAGTCACGAACACAAAAGCCACAACAAGTACTGTGACTAGTAGTCACACCACATTGGGCTTCTTAACTAGCATAGGACTACATATATGTGCGCATGCGTGTGTGTACCTGCATGTGTACGTATTTTCTAAGCCTTTCAACAACGGAAAGGATGCGACAGTAGGTGAGTTCTTAAGTGGAGCACAGCTGGCTTTAAATTCAGTTTTCCTTCTCCTAGACTGGTTGCCAAACCGCAGTAAAAGAACCCAGTCTACTGTACTGTTTACAGTACAGTAAACTGGTTGCAGAAAACATAGACAAAAAAGAGAATGAGACAGGTAGCAAAAGGTTGAGGGGAAAAGAAAACGAAAAGGAAGAATGAGAAAAATAAAGGTGGTTTAAGAAAATGGAGGAGTGAATAAAAAAGAGAGAGAAGATGGGGAAAGAAAAGAGACAATGAGATAAATAAAGAAAGTCAGAGAAAAGGAAGGCAAAAATGAGAAGGACGGAGAGGAATTAGCAAAAATGAAAGAGAAAAGAAAGAAAGAGTTGGACAAGAAAGTTAGAGAGGTTTTAATAAAAGGATATTGAAAAGAAAGAATACATCAGAGAGAAATGATTTGACGGGGAAGAATGGATGGATTCATACCTTACCCAAGGGAATTAGCAGGAAGGGAAATCCAAACAGCCACGTCTAGGATTTGAATCACCGATTCCATTTTCTGTGACAATAACCATTGCGCTAATTGTATATATTCTTATCCGTACGTTTAAATAGATGTAATATATACGCTAATGGTCGGTGTTTGAGTGCAGGTATAAACAATGCCATGAAATGTTGATTTTCAAAGCAGGTGACATCTCAATAGATAGAATAACTTGATAATATGATCTTTCTTTCTTTCTTTTATTTGGTTATGTCACGTTGGAAGTTGAGCATAAAAAGTAACCATATATGGGCTGTTTCATAGCTAAACTTATTGGTTTACTGTTCCAGCCTGGATAAAAGATTCTGAATGTGTATTTCTTAAGCTGACTGTTGATGAACCTTTAAAAGATTGACGTTTCTGATTTCATTTATCACCTAGACTTCTTCCATAGTTAGCTAAGATTAGTAAATATATCTAAGCATTTTTGAAGCAGTTCGATGACACGGAATCCCAGAAGGAAAAAGAAATAAGTGCTGCTCAGGGTGACTGTTTCTATAAACGAATTGATACCAATTAAATACAGTAAATTATATAAATGTCCGAAACTCATTGCAGTCATCAATACATACGAAATATTTATTTATTAATGTAGCAAACCAAATTATATATGTATATATATATATATATATATAGGGACATACGTTGTACAAGCCAAATTTTTAGAAAAAAAACTTAGCATGAAGATATTCTTAATCTAACCCTTACAATCTAATAACGCACTTGGCGACGATTTGACCCAAAACGTGTACTGCACACGAAAGCCGTGACTAAATCCGTACGACTCTAGCATGTTATATTCAAATATTGCATCTATTAGCATATAAACTTCTATATAGGTCACCTACCGAGTCCCAATTTAAATATATTCTAATGTTTGTAGATGTGTGCATCTTGACATATAGATTTCTATATTTTACATGAATCTGTCATTCTACACACATACACGCCTATATATATATATATATATATTGTAAGGTGTTTATGTTTAGTGAATGCCTAGGGAAGTCGGTAGGATGTGACTGATAGCAACGAATTTTATGTTTATTCTGATTCAATTGCTTCTTTTTTCGATTTCACTCAGCCGTGAATCAAAATTATCTTTTCAGATATTAGAAACAGGAATTCTGTGGTGGGCGATTTATTCATATTTTGTTTTTATTGGACTCTCAAATCCTCTTTTCAATGACTTCCTCGCCTAAAAGTACGTGTAATCACACACACACACACACACACACACACACACACACACACACACACACACACACACACACACACACACACACACACACACATATATATATATATATATATATGTGTGTGTAAATTGTTCTCTATTGTGAGGATTTTATTCCGATACAAACTTAATGTCTGTGTGGGAAAGGAATAGTTTTTGGCAAACTTATTTGCAAAGCTTAGAAGCAGTGTGAGTGGTCCGATTAGGATAAGATCTGAAGAAGTCCTTTTATCTATTTTTTTTTGTGTTTTTGATTTAGATCAAAACCCATAACAGAATAGAAATAAATTTATAATCGTAACGTGACCGGTTTTTGTTTTTTCTTATATATATATATATATATATATGTATATATATATATATATATATTTACAAATCTAATATCTACCAGCATTCACGGTACCAGAAAAAACCCCGAAAAAAACCCCGCCAGGAACAAGAGATAAAAGTATCTCGAATCACTGCCCGGGGGAAAAAGAAAAAAATTATAGGTCAAAAAGAAAGAAAAGACCAACCTCGTCCGACCCTTTGAAAAAAATCAAGGGATACGCAGTCAGTTGGTCAAAAGAAAACTAAAAACCTTCCGCGAATCCTGCAATGCTACAATTACAAGAGTGCTCAACACAAGTGGAGCCAATTATAAAATTAACTTAAATATAAAATTAACTTAAATAAGGTGAAACTTTAGAAGAAGATTTCCAACTCGCAATTTAAGTTAATTATATATATATATATATATATTCATCAAACCAATTCCTTTACAGTGATATATATTATCCCCGTAGCATAGAGTTTGATGTGCTGGACTGTGACACGAAAGTAAGCGAATTCGAATTCTAATCGTGCTATCTACATTCATTTTCGGACTAGTATATAGGGAAAGGCATGATCAGCTTGCCTCCCCAGCTACGAGTTAAATCGTATCCTTACTGCTCTTCCACAAGGATGGCTCTGAAGCCAAATAACCCTTGATGGTTGTTCACGCTTTATCTCATGATTCTAGTTTTCAAACCCACAAAACCTTTGTAATGAAGCCGACATGACGAGGTAAAATAGCAAATCCTTTTAGGTTTTACCCATCTCTACTGGTCAGCATTTGAGCACTCTCTTGATATATATATATATATATATATATATATATATAGTTAATATGTTAATATTACATCTTACTAGTTAAGTTTCACTAATCCCGATCCGGGTGTATTGTGGAATCGTTGTACGCGAGATCGAACTCCAGTCGGGCTTTTACGTTCACTTTCGTACAAATAACCTTGGGAAAGGTATAAACCCCCTTTTCCTCCCATCTATGGGTTAAATAGTACCACTACTCTCCTTCAAGAAGGATGGATTTTGCATTGAATAACCCAAAAAGGTTGATATGCCGTTAAACAACAAAACAAGCAAAAAATAATCCAAATCCTCAGCTAACGAAGTAATTATTCTTCTAATCTGTGTATTTTTACCGTTAAAAAAATATTTGTCTTTGTTATCAATAAAATATAGGTGCGGAAGAAAATTAACTATGAATTTAATAGATCTGCTTGAAAAATCATTATTATTATTATTATTATTATTATTATTATTATTATTATTATTATTCCATGAGTTTATCATATCAACGTTTGCTGATGGTCTTTCACTGATGTGACAACAAGTTTTCTCAAGTCACCAGGACTCTTCTTAGTATTCTGGCCGATCACACAATTTGGATGGTCTCTTCTTATTTCCAAGTCTTCAAGTCCGTTTGCCAATCCTTTGGTGACTGTATCTAGTGCATCAATTACAATTGCTATCAACGTCACTAGCATGTTCCACAGATTTTAAAAATTCTCTAGCAAGGTCCAAATACTTATCCATCTTTTCCCTTTCTTTCGATTTTACTCTGTGGTATGCCGGGACAGCAAAGTCCACAATTCTGCAAATTCTCTCTTTTTTTGTTGTTGATTATTATACTGTCTGGTTATCTGGCCGAAATGTGGTGATCTGTCTGCATTTAAAAATCCCCGAGGATTTAATGTATCTCATCGTCCAGGACAGATTATGGTTGTGCATATACCATTTGTTCGTATGATCTAATTTAAATTTCTTGCACAGTTTCTCGTGGATCACTTTGCCCACCCAGTTATCATTATAATCATTATAATTCTGGTTGTTGTTATAATCTATTTATTCATTTATTTCATTTTCAGCTTTCTATTTCGTTTCTTACAGTCCTTCCTCGGATCTTTATCCATGACCAATGGGTTAAATCGTACGACTACTTTTCTTCTGTAAGAACGCCTTTTTGCAGTTAATAACCCAGGACGGTTGATATGCCATTAAACATATTAACTGAAAACGAAACCAATCATGAATGAACAATTTTGATTTTTTTTTATAGATTTTTCAGTATCTTTAAACAGTTGGAAATGTTTAGTAAGCAAAGATCGTTGCCAAGAGAGAAAGAAGTGATAGTCTGAAGGTGACAGGTCTAGAAAATACTTCGTACGTCTAAGAAATTCCCATCACGTCTCTATTTGCTGCATCGTATTTGAAACAAGAGAAACGGACGATATCGTGTAGCAAAACCATCCATTGCTTTCTTTATCCAACTCCTATTTTTTTAAGGAGACTCAAATTATATGCCATTACCATAACAATATATTTTACGACAGAATTTCAATGACATTTTGACATCTTTTGTTAGTTTATTATTTAATGGCATATCAACCTTCTCGGGTTATTTATTGCCGAATCAATCCTTTTAGAAGGAGAGTAATGGTACTATTTAACCCATAGAAGGGAGGATAAAGGGGTTCATACCTTTCCCAAGATCTTGTGAATTCTCTCGTTAATTGTGTGTAACTTATTGTACTGTGTTTTTCTCTATATATCTGTTTGTACCGCATACTGGTGCTGAATAAATATGATCCTATTTACCCAACCCCTCCGCTCGGGCAGGATATGACACAAGGTCAATTTTTTAAGCGGAGTTTAGCAGGTTTGAATTCAGAGTTTTCCTTCTCTTAGACTAGTTGCCTCACCAAGGCTGGAGAACTTAGTCTGCCCTATCAATGCCCTGAATAAATATGATAAGCACTCATTCTTCTCTGTGTATCATTCACCTCGACGATACCACATATATTTATGTGATTTTTAAACGCATAGTTTTTAGGTATTCTTATTTTGTTTGCATATAAGTATTACTATTGTTTGTGTTATATAATTAAGGAATGATTTTCTATATCAATCCTTTTTCGTGAATTATATTTCATCATTCAGTTTGGTAAGGCTTTGAACTATTCGAGTCATTGGGTACAGTTTTACGCACGTGCGCAAAGGATATGACATTCACCATTTGTTATAATAAACCCCCAGACAGGAAATGGGGCTGGAGTGTGGATGACGTCATGCCCAGAAGAGATGGTCCTGAGAATTTGAGGATTTTTGAAGAGACGTCAGTTGGGTATTCGACCGTTGAAAGCTGTAGTTGGGTCTTCTGCCGTGGAAGACGAGAGTTGGGTTTTCGACCGTTGAGGCGTGCGGATCTCGACTGGCAGAGATGAATTGGGATCTTAAACATCTCAAGATACGCCGCGCGTTGAGGTGGGGTCAGCATAGTATGGTCAGAAAAGACTTTTAAGAATTGTGTCTCTCTCCTCGTGTCGCCATGGACCGAAGTCAGAAGTTAATAAACCGTTCGTATCTGAAACGACAGAGTCGGCCTGTATATGTACATGTATTGTATTACTGCTGTGATTGATCACATCACCAAATAGTATACAATATTTGCACACAATTAAATGATGTTATATTTTGACCTTCGACCCGGCCCAAAAATACTATTCCAATGTGATCCACCGGAAGGAAGTGACACATTCCAATGGCCAGTAATCGAAAGAGATCGCGTGGGCGGATTAAGGCTTATTATATGGGACAAGGTGAAGGTCCCATTATGCCACTAACAGTGATGCACCGGAAGAGAGTAACCTCTGAACTGCATGACAGTTATTTCCGCTTGATGACGATTAAACATCCGATTCAAAGATCCAGTAGGCGATCGTGTGGGCGTTGAGTTATTATTTAACTCAGTTGAGTTTGGGTCCCAGAGCAGTTGCCAGCAGACTTCCAGAGACTTAGAGACGAGATGTGGTAGGGAAGGCCACACCCGACCGAGGGGGCCCTCGGAAAAGCCCCGATGGAGTGGACCCCAACATCCGGAGAACAAGAAAGACACAACATGACGGTCATAACAGTGGGATCAAAATATGAAGTTTATGTTCGGTCTCCAGCACCCTCTCACGCGCAAACCTTACAAATAAAGTGAGAGGTAAATATAATTGTAAAGAAGTCTTCCTGCTTCCTTTCTTCATGTGTCTTCCTTCTTGCGTCGTTTATTACTGCGTCTGTTATCATTGCGTCGGTATGTATCCAGCATATATATGTATATGTGTGTATAAACATATGTATGTAGATGAGTATACAACAATGGTTCCAAATATTCTAACATGAATAGTTCTGTTTAGTATTAAGAATTTGTTTGCACTCAAAAATTATGAGCTGATATAATTTTATGTGCACACAATTTAATAATTTCAAGCATCGGTGTGTAACGCTAATAATTCAATTAAAGTACACAGTTAAATAGTTTCATGTTGTGCTAATCAACACTAATAATTCCATTCAAAATTACTCATTTGTTTGCACACAGTTAAATGGTTCCAAGTATTGCTAAGAATCACTAACAATTCAATTAAACATCAGTCATTTGTTTCCACACATTTAAGAGCTTAAACAGTTCTATGGATTCAATTTAACGTAAGTCATTTGTTTCCACACATTTAAGAGCTTAAACAGTTCTATTTCTATGGATTCAATTTAACGTAAGTCATTTGTTTCCACACATTTAAGAGCTTAAACAGTTCTATTTCTATGGATTCAATTTAACGTTAGTCATTTGTTTGCAGACAGTTTAAATGTCAAACAGTTCTATTTGACCCATTGATTGGATCCTCCCAGGAGCTACGACGCCAAGTCAAAGTTGATCGCGAAGCAATTACAATACATGGGTACTCTATATTCCCCTAAGCACTGGAGCAACTGCCTCACCATCAGATTGCTTTAGTTTTATATCCATGATACCATACGACTCGCGGAGAAAAGCAAAACTAAGAATCACCGAAAGTTACAATAAATGTCATGAAGAACCCCAAAACTGAAACTGAACAGAAAAACATGGAATATGAATTTGAAAGTTTAGTTTGGTTTCATTGCTTAAGGGAATATCAACCTTCTTGGGTTATTTAATGCCAAAGCTTTGTTGAAGAATAGTATTGGAATTTGACAGTTGTGCTCATCAGTAAGGAAGACTTGGATCAACGACAAGGAGTTTTAGAATAATTGGAAGAAATATGAGACATTCTCATAGGGTCCTATCTAAGGGTGAAATAGAACTAAACTGTGTTCCTATGCTAAATTGAATTGTTTGAAATAGAACTGTTTTTACATTTAACTGTGTATAAACTAAAACTGTTTGTATGAATAAAGATCAATTTAGCATTAAATAACCTACAATGGTTGATATGCCATAAAACCAAACCAAACCAAACCAAAATGATGTAGAAAATCCCCTGAGAAAACCTTATCAGCTGAAACAGTTGAGACCTACAGAACGATATGAAGCAATAAGAAATTTAAAAAAGGAAAAAAATATAAAGCTGAAATATTATCATAAAACTGCCATTGGCATCTTTCAAATCAATTCGGATATCACACAGTTATCAGATATTAAATAAGACTGTTTTGATTGTTTCCCAGGGCATGATTTTTATTTTTTATTTAAAATTATTGGATATAAGATTTATGTATATATATTTTCAAAAATTAATTTGGACATCCGATTAATATATTCTTGGGAAACAAATTTGGTAATTTTCCATTTCTTGTTGAAGATATTGTCCCACTTATACAAGATTGAAGGTTATCGAAATTGGTGGCAAAAAGTAAGTACAAATAATTATACACGTCAAATATTCGGTAGGACAAAAGAGAAACAAGGCATGAAGACTAATCTGGTGAAGTGTTTATATATTCATTATAATTATTTGATGAAGCTCCAACAGACCGAAACGTCATGATAAATATAGAAACATTCTAAGATATTGGTCTTCACGTACACACACACACACACACACACACACACACACACATATATATATATATGTATATATATATATGAAGATGAATAAAAGTGATTAGACTTATTGGAATATCACTAAGTTTTAGTGATTAGACTTATTGGAATTTCAATAAGTTTTGATCATTGATCAGAGCCAAGAGAAAAAAGATTTTTTCGAAAATAAAAAAAAAACTTTTGTGAAAAGAAGGTTTGTTAAGATATAATTATAAAAAAACGAGTTTCTATACTATAAGAAAAACAATGTAAAATTTACTATTAGCGTTACATATCTATTGGTCTAATGAAGAATGTTGTCTGAATATATATATATATATATATATATATATATATAACGCACACACACACACACATATATATATAAACGCACACACACACACACACACACACACACACATATATATATTGTCATCACTAGACAGATGGTGGTTGGTTGGTTGGATTTTATGGTATATCAACCTTTGTAGGTTACTTAACGCCAAATTAATTTTTATGCAAAAATGTCAGTTTTATTTCAAACTATTCAGTTTAGTATGAGTACACCGTTTAATTGTCAAAAACATTTCTATTTCAAGCAATTCAATTTAGTCAAGCAGTTCTAATTCAGCTAATTCAGTTTCGTATAAGTATATATTTTGTTTACACACAGTTAAATGTCAAAACAACTCTATATTAAACAATTCAGTTTAGTTTATAGTAGAGTTTCAATGTCAAAAACAGTCCCACTTCGAACAATTCAGTTTAGCAGTAACACGCATTTTAAATGTAAACGTACAGTTTAACCGTGAAAAACATTTCTTTTCAAGCTATTAAGTTTAGTCAAAAATTCTAATTCAAACAATTCAGTTGAGCATAAGTATGCAATTAGTTCTATTCAACCCATAGATAGGGCCCTATCAGGTGCTACCACTCCGGGTCCGAGTGAACCGGGGAGCAATGGCAGTGAAAGGGTGCTCCGCATTCCCCAAAGCTCCAGGATAACTGGAAACTCACCATCAGATTGTTTTATCTTCATATCTAGGACACTCGTTGGGCGGGGCTTAAGCCTCTGCAGAGGTGCAGTTGGTGTATTCTACAGCCCCAGCCGACTTGGCAATCCACAGACAGAGTGTTTCGTTGTATCACAACTCCTCAGTGGCACTTCAAGCTGGGATCGAAAACCACCAAACTTTATGTTAGACTTGCTATCCTACCGCTCAGTCCTTTCGACGATATAAGTCAGCTCAGGAATTATAACGTATTTTGTATTAGCTTTCGTTTGTTAATAATTTGCGCTATATATATATATATATATATATATATGTTCACACACACACACACACACACACACACACACACACACACACACACACACACACACACATATATATATATATATATATATGTACACACATATATATATATAATATTTACATAAAAATTTAAATAATGCGTAACAATTTGAGAAAAATCGTTGTCAATTTCTATTTCTTAATTTGGCACGAGTCTTTATCGTCCATCGCTCCCTGTAGGTCTTCAAAGGCTAAATACTGTATCGGCACAGAGCTGTTGTATATACGTTCTTGTTGCTCGTCCTGACTTTGCTCATCCATGTGAAGGAGTCCACAGGAGTATGTCACTTGTGAGTTCGTCCCTACTCCTCCAGCAGTGTCCTGCGTGTTTAGTTCGTCTAACTTGGATAGTTTTCGTGATGGGTAGCAGGTGGCCGTACAGCCGCTGTTTTTTGTGGTGCTGCCTCCTGGACTCGTTCAATATTGCTCGCAGCATTCTTGTGTAATTGCCGTCAAGCTTTTTCTCCATACGTTTAGTTAGCGTCCATGTAGTGCATCTATAGAGTATTATCAACACGACAGCTGCTTGAAAAAACTGCTTTTTATTTTATCGGTCAGGTCTGACTTCCATATGACCGATAGTCTATCGATAGCTAGTCACGTATTGATGTCTGTCTTGGTTGATGAGACACTGCTTCCTAGGTCGGTGAACTTGTCGACTTGTCTCAGAGAACTACCATTTAGTGTGGACATGTCACCTCTTTCATGAAGCAAATGAAAACACGAAAGTAAAAGTCCGCCCTCCGGATGGAAACACAGACTAACTCGACATTGTAGCAGGCGTGCTGCAAGGAGACTCATTAGCTCCATACCTGTTTATCATCTGTCTAATCTACGCACTTAGAATGTCTATTGATAAAATGAAAGATGACAGTTTCAAGCTGGCAAAGGAAAGAAGCAGAAGGTACCCCACATAAACAATTACGGACGCGGACTATGCCGATGACAAATACACCCGCCCAAGTCGAAACCCAGCTACATAGTCTGGAATGAGCAGCTGCTGGCATAGGTCTCTATGTCAACTCAGACAAGACAAAATACAAAAATTGTAACTTTAAAATAATACCCATCAAACGGTAGCAACAACAATAAAAAACAAAATAAAAAAAAACAACCGACCAAACAAGTAAATTTGTAAACAAGGAAATATCTAAAACAAATTAAAAAATCGAGTAAAATGAAAAAACTGAAGATATGGTTTTGTGACACAGGTCACTCACTCATGTAGAATTCGAATTTCTGCGGAGGCTGTTTCACATCCTGCTCCCACACCACCCCGTCAGCTATAGCTAAATATTAAGCTTTCATGCCTTTGGAGAGCATTCATTAAAGAAGAATGACTAATATGAATTCGAACGCCCTGGCAAACGTCAACAACTCCAGTAAACTTTCACTTTTTCTCTACAAAACTTAATAATCTTAAATACCTTAAAAATTACATTACCATCAAAATGATCATGGAATGCAGACAGCACGGATTCCTCTTACAATCTTTTGCCATCCGTCCCCGTATGCCAATGCTCTTGGCAAATCCTCTATTTGGCATCCAGTATCCGCACAGAGCTGAGGAATGTAATCTTTTGCTAGTTAACCAACACTGGTATGTCCATCTGTCGGAGTCCATCGGAGAACGTCGCTCAAGAGTTTGTACTTGCTTCACCATAAGTGACCATACAACTGGGTTTTTTGAGATATTGCTTTATGGAGTTGTTCAAAACAGCGCGCAGCATGCTTGTATACTTACCATGTAGCTTTGTCTCCGAGCGTTTCATTAGAGTCCAAGCGGTGCAACCTTACAGTAGTACAGATATGGCTTCAGCTTGGAAGAATTTCCGTTTTATTTGAATAAAATAATTGACTTCAAAAGTTCGCAATCAAACTGTATGCCGTTAATAAAAGTTTCATTTAGTTAGAAAACGCCAATCACCAGACAGCATATATAAATACGTATATGCATGTTTGATTAAATAATAAGGACACGTTTTGTCTATATAATTTTATTAAGATCCTTTCAAGTTTCCTGGTAGGTGTCTTGGTTTCTGGTTTGAATTGGTTGATGGATTTAAAAAAAAAAACTCTTTAAACATGCCAACAACCCTGGATGATCGCCTATGAATAGTCCGAAAGCGCTCTGGACAATTTTGGTAAATTCTAAATTCATTCCAGGAAACTTGAAAGGATCTTAATAAAATTATTTAGATAATATGTATCTTTATTATTCAATCAAACATGCATAAATGAAAGACTGCTGCCCAACTACACACACACACACACACACACACACACACACACACACACACACACACACACACACACACATACATATACCCCCCAACATATATATATACATATATACTAAAAAAAAATGAATGTTTTTCTATCTCCTAATAATAGTGTCAGTACTTATAGTTTCTTATGTTTTTTTACAAAAAAATTATAACCAATGGACAGAAAATTTCTCATTTAATGATTGTATTTTTTCATAAACATAGATGAAACTAGTCGTAATGAGAGTATCATTTGGTTGATGGTTTATATATGCATGTACATTTGCGATTATATATATATATATAGCAGTATATATATATATATATATATATATATATATATATATATATATATATATATACCAGTATGAACAACAAATGGTCACTTCTTACAAAGTATTAATGTACATGCTAAGGTCACATCACTTTTGTAATATACACACCTCCTGATGATGGCCCAAGATCGGGAAGAAAGTACTTGGGTACCAATTAATCATGGAAGATTTATTAAACAATTCCCGCCGGATATCAAAAAATCGATACGACAACTTGAAAGTTGATAAATACAAAAATATGTAGACAAAAAATGTCTTAATTATTTAATCAAATATCTACATATGTAGTTGGTTGTGTGTATGTATGAATATCAGATGGTGTGAATATATATATATATATATAGTTTTCTATATTATATATATATATATATAGTTTTCTTGTCCTGATAGAATTACTCCCAACTTTTGTTTAACTGGACCAAATAATACTTATACCTATATATATATATATATATATATATATATATGCTACATAGCCATATACACGAATATGGCCATGTGCGAAATGGGTGAAATGGACATCGAATGTTGATAACAATAGAACATATAAAGAACATTGGAATATCGGAATTCGAAAACACGTAACGACTTCTTGTTCAGGTACGAAACCATTTTTTTAGGCCCCCATCCCGTGCGGCCTCTATAGGGCGCACGTTCGCCTCGCCTCTGCGAGCTCCAAAAGTCGATCCTTCTCGTTTGGCATCTAGTACCCAACTCTCTAACTTCCTTCAGATTCTCACACAAACCTCCGCGCGCTTCTGGTGCGTGACGTCACCCGCACCCTATCATCCCGTTTCGTCTTTGACTATTGTGACATCTGAGTGACATGTCCGCTCTGTGCGCGCTCACGCGTTACCTCCTGCATCAAGGTTGCACCCAACCAATCCATGCGCCGAGCCGAAAGGCTCTCAGCCTAACTAAACTCAAAGGCATGAACCGAAATCCCTCGGCTATTATATAACACACACACACACACACACACACATATATATATATATATATTAGCAAATGTACATGCGCATATACTTAAATGATTTAGTTTGGTATGGTTTATGGATTATCAACCCTCGTGAGCTTTTTCATGCCGAATCGTGCTCACACACACACACACACACACACATATATATATATATATATATATATATATATATATATATATATATATATACTGAAGAGTTCTGATAGAACGAAACAGTCTGTCTGTGGATGACAATATATATATATATATATATATATATATATATATATATATATATATATATATATATATGCATGTATATCATTCGTAAGTAAATAGTTGTAGGAAACATTTCTAAACAAGTCAGCAGCTTCTCTCTCAATTGAGGTCAGCACTACCTACTCAAAGCTTTTAATATCGGCTTCCATGTTGACTGTGTGGGTTGATTTGGTTTCGGTTTAATGGCATATCAGCCCTTGTAGGTTATTTAATGCCAAATCCTATTTATACAACACATTTTTGTTGAAAACATTTTTTAAACGAGTTTGTTCTCATTTTGTTGGCACACAATCTAGTGGTTTCAAATATTTCTAAAACGGATAATTCTATTTAGTATTAGGCATTTGTTTGAATACAGTTAAATTGTTTCAAGTATTGCGATGTAATAGTAACAATTTAACATCAGTCATTTCTTGCACATATCTAAATAGATGCACATTTTTATGATTTTCTAAGGATTTATAACTAATTTGTTTGCACACCAAACTATTGTTTCTATACAGTTAAATGGTTGCAATTATTGCTATCTAACATTAATAATCCTATTCAATATTTATCATTTATTTGCAGATAATAAAGTTGTTACTATTATTGCTATTTAACACTAATTATTCCATTCAACATTATTCATTTACTTAGGTACTGTCAAATGATTTCAAATATTGCTATGTATTAAAAACAATTAAATCAAACATCAGTCATTTGTTTGTGCGCAGTTTAAATGTCAAACAATTCTAGTTGACCCATAAATAGGACCCTATCAGGTGCTACCACTCGGGATCAGACTGGATCTGGGAGAAATGGCAATGAAGGAGTACGCCAAATTCACTAAAGCTCCAGGACTGGTGCCTCACTATCAGATGGTTTTATATCATATCAATTCGTTGGGGCGGGGTGTCTTTTCCCTCAGCAGAGAAGCAGTCAGTGTATTCTATACCCTCAGCTGACTCGGATATATAGATGTGTGTAAGTGCATGTCTTTGTGTATATGATGGTCTATATTTGCATTTATATTTGCCCCTATATATATATATATATATATATATATATATATATGCTTGTGTGTATATATGAATATCAGATGGTGTATATGCACATATCCATTTGCGAGTTATATATATAGAGAGAGAGATATTTACAAAAGTATATGCACATATACACCCTTTTATATGTATATATACACACAAGTATATATATATATATATATGCATATATATATATATATATATATATATATATATATACACGTATGTGTATATGATTTATGAGATGGTGAATGTATATATAAATTTGTGCATATATCTATGTATGTCTAAAACTATATATAACTATATATGAGTATCTGTATATATTTGCGTGTGTCCTTGTATGTGTTTGAATATGTGATGATGTATATATATTTACGCATATATATATATATATATATATATATACACGCTCAAACATATATGTGTGTGTATGTGTGTGGGTTGGTGGGTGGATGCGTGTGTTGGTGGGTGGATGTGGTATTTTTTACATTGCGCTTCGATGAAGCAGCGTACATTATTGCCTTTCACTGTAATTCTTTACAGTTGACCACATTCGCTGTATCGTTCATTCGCTCGTCAAAAACATACGTTTTGACATCCGCCTAGTGCGATATCTGTTGTATGAAAACTCTGTCAGTTTCTATTTGTTTCTTTGGCTGCCTGCAAATATCTTTGCTGCAGAGAGGCGTGGGCGCCGGCTGCTGATGCACGTGTCACCTTGTTTATATTCGATTTAAAAATGTTCTTTTTCTTTTTTGTATTTTAGTAATTTTCATCCAGTCAAAATGTAAGTCTCGTATGAGCGTGAGAACGCGAGAACTCGAGAGTGAGAAGAAGAGCGTGAATGAGAGTGAGGCTACGAATTACAGACAGAGAAAAGTAGTAAGCATCTTTTACTGTCGTCTTCTAAAGCAACTGCCAGATTATTATTATTATTATTATTATTATTATTATTATTTTCTCCTTTAGAGTTTTTCACATCAGTGTTAGGTGATGGTTTTTCACTGAAGTTTGAGTGACAGCAAGTCTCCTCAAGTTTCTAGGACTCGTCTCAGGATTCTGGCCGTTCTTAGCAACGCTGTCGTTTGGATAGTCTTTACCCGTCCGCCAACTTCCAAGTCCTCTAGGCCTTTTAATAATCATTTACTTATTGTGCCTTTATTATTATTATTATTATTATTATTATTATTATTATTCACTCATTAGAGCTTTTCACATCAGCGTTAGCCGATGGTTTTTCATTGGAGTCCGAGTGACAGCAAGTCTCCTCAAGTCTCCAGGACTCTTCTTAGTATTCTGGCCGTTCTCAATAATGCTGTCGTTTGGATGGTCTCCACTCGTCCGCCAACTTCCAAGTCCTCCAGTCCCTTTAGTAATCCTTTATTTACTGTTCCAAACGCACCAATTACAATTGGTATAATTGTCACCTGCATGTTCCATAGTTTTTTCAATTCCCTAGCAAGGTCGAGGTACTTATCCTTCTTTTCAGATTCTTTCAGTTTTATTTTGTGGTCAGCCGAGACAGCAAAGTCGACTATTTTGCAAGTACTTTTTTTTTTGTTGATTATTATTAAGTCTGGTCTTCTGTTCGGGATTAGGTGATCCGTTTGTATGTTAAAGTCCCATAGGAGTTTATGGGTGGCATTTTCTAGGACAGGTGCTGGGTTGTGCATATGCCATTTGCTAGTATGGTCGAATTTAAATTTCTTACACATTTCCCAGTGCATCACCTTGCCGACTCAGTCGTGTCTCGCCTTATACTCCCTCTGTGCAAATTTGCTGCATTCGCTTATTATATGATTGATGGGTTCATCTCTGTCACCACATAGCCTGCATTTGCTATTTTGTTGAGTCTGACCTATTCTCGCTTTGATATCATTGGTTCTTATGGCGCTATCTTGTGCTGCTATGAGGAGAGATTCTGTTTCTCTCTTAAAGTTTCCCTTTCTTAGCCATGTCCAAGTTTTGTCGTGTGAGATATTGTTTATTATTATTATTATTATTACAGATGAATGGGGGCTTCATGCAATTTGCTTGCTTCTTCATTCGAGCTTTGGCCCATTCTGCTGAGGCTACTGAATATACCGACTGTATCTCTGCAAGGGGGTAAGACTCTCCCAACGAGGTGGTGAGACTCCAGTAATGCTGGAGCTTTGGAAAATGCGAAATATCCCTTTATTGCCATCGCTCCCAGGTCCACTCTGTTCCGGAGTAGTAGCAACTGACAGGGTCCTATTTATGGGCCAAATAGAACTAAATTGTATTTATGCTAAACTGAATTGTTTGAAATAGAAGTTTCGAAATTTAAACTGCGTACTTCTGCTAAACTGATTTGTTTGAAAAAGAACTGTTTATATGTATAAAACTGGATTTGGAATTTAATAATCTACAATGGTTGATATGCCATAAAACCAAAGCAAACCAAATCTTATATATTCAAACCAAATGATTTGGTTTGGTTGGGATTTATGGCACATCAACCATTGCCAAATTATCTTTATACGTATATATTAAATATATAGGATTTGATTTGGTTGGGTTTTATGGCATATCAACAATTGTTGGTTATTTAAGGCCAAATCCTTTTTATACATATATATTGAATATATGAACATAATTTTATGTTCATCAAAAACATTTCTGCTGCCAGAAAAAGAAATGTTAGAAGCTGTCATGATCATCATCGAGTCACGCTGACAGTACCGAATTCCCTGAATCTCTCTCTCTCTCTCTCTCTCTCTCCATCTTCCCCTATTATCTATCACTCTTAGCAGTTCCTCAAAACTAAATCCACTATTTTCATAGAGCTGATGTAAATCCTTGCTGGTCGGCCAACACTGGGGTGTCCATGTGTAGGGTCCATAGAAGAACGTCTCTCATTAGTTCGTCTTTGCTTCTCCAACAGTAACCAGCTTATTCTGTTCATCTTGGATAGTTTTTGAGATGGGAGGTAAGTAGTAGTACAACCGCTGTTTTACGGAGTACTGCTGTCATGATTTGTTCAAAACAGAGGTGGCATTGTTGTGTTGTTCCTATCTAGCTTTTTCTCTATGTCTTTTATTAGTATCCATGTGGTGCATCCACACATAAGTACAGGCGCAGCCACAGTTTGAAAAATATCTAGTTTTATTTTATAGGAGAGATCAGATTTCCATATTATTGATAATCTGTCGATAGCAGTCCACACCTTCGGTCGGCGTATTTTGACATCACTAACAGGAGATGAGATGTTGCTTCCGAGGTATGTGAGCTTGTCTACTGATTTTAGAGGCTTGCCACTTGAAGTGGAGATGGCTCCTCCTTGTTTATTTGTATAAAGCAATACCTGTAAATCATTATTAATGTTTAGCTAATTTATTTGAAAACTTATTTCTGTGGCTTTTCATCGCAACTCTTACATCTTTAATATACGACAATGTTATGGTCAAGGAGCGGTTGAAATGATAACACGACTTGGAAATGAGTGATAAGAAGTATATTGAAAGAAAATAGTTAATACATAAACGATATCTGGGAGAAACCTCTCCTCAGCTTAACGCAATCATAAATATTACCGTCCGTTCTTGGTGACGACACGCCGAGACTGCGCGGAAGAGAGCTTAGTCGGTATATGTCAAATGAGGGCGAGTCTATCTGTACGGGATACACCCCAACAGACAGTTAAATAACGTAACATAGAACGGAACAGACTGTTAAATTCGGACTGATGAATTATGACGGGATTTTTCAAACAATAACCGTGTCAGTACTACTGTATGGTTGCACCACTTGATAGTATCAGAAATATTCGATTCAGACGGAATACGTTAGCATGAAATAATTCGTTAAATTTTTCTTTTGGAATTTTGCGATTTCAAAAGCTAAAGGATGAGTTACATCGTGCAGAAACTTGTAGTCTCACAGATTATTGTTTGTTGAAAAAGACCTCTAATCCATTAAATCCTTCCTTTCCTTACGAAAAACAAAGATTCTTATGTTAACTCTTTACTCGGATGTATTCATAGGAAATTTGGTTGGTCTACATCAAACCGTCTGGCTATTTGTCCATTTAATCTTTTTAAAAATAACTTTAAAACATCATATATCTTTCCGGAGTTGTTAAATAGATTACATTTTTTTAAATAGAGAAATGACAGTTATTGAATATATAATAACTGTATTTGTAATATCTGTCACAGACTAGGTAGAAATGCAGTTTTCCGAAATATAAACTGACAGAGGTCGAAAAAAAAATCTCCGAAACAAAACAAAACAAAAAACAACAAAAAAACCTCAAAAACATTGATGAGATGAGACGGTAAAAATCAGTTGGGTATTTATGCGATATTTTAAATTAAGCATCTGATGCAAACACGCACACGTATATATATATATATATATATATATATATGTCTGCATATAATTTTTCAAATATACATATATGTATGTATATATGTATGTGCAAATGTTGAATAGCATCAACGAGAGTCGATATCTGGACGTGCGAATGCACACACAAATAAACCTATAGATGCAAATACACATGTGTATATGTATTTGATATCTGCTCCCCCACGAGTAAGATGTGGCTCAAGGTCAATTTTTAAGCGGAATTTAACAGGTTTGAATTCAGAGATTTTCTTCTCCAAGAGAAGTTGCATTCCAAGTTTAAATTGCTTATTCTATGATATTATTTACCCATTGTTAGAGGGACAATTGTAAGTTTCATACTTCCCCCCAAAGTATTAACACTACGTGAAATGCAAACAGCCTTGTGCAGGATTTGGACTTGTGTCACCATGTCCACTTGATACGGCAATAGATATTGTACTGCAAACGCTTCTAAAGATAGTGTAAATGAATGTTCGACTTCATAGAAAGCTGAATAAATATAAATGATTGTAGGATATTTTTCGCGTATATCATTAATATGCGCAATTGTAGTTTTTATGTTTTTCTAGCTAAATCGATATTTATACGTTCTGTTGGCCAGGGCTGTGGAATACACCGACTGCACCTCTGCAGAGGAGTAAGACTCCACCTGTCTGACACTGAAAAGCATCTGATGATGAGGCTCCAATCCAGGAAACTTAGGGAATAAGGAGTAGTCTTTAATTGCCATTACTTCCAGCTCCTCTTAGACCCAGATTAGACAAACCTATTATGGTCCCATGTATGGGTCCAATAAAACTGTTCAATCATTTACTAAAGTTTATTAATATTACTTTTTCTGAAACAATACGGCTATTTGCAAATTATTCATGTTTGATCGGAATACTTGATAAATAGAATCACCCATGTCAAATAGAAATACTTGAAATTATTTGAATTGTGTGAAGACAAATGATTAACATTAAAAAGAATTGATAGTGTAACATAGGAATACTTGAAACCATTTAACTGTGTGAAGACTAAATATTGATATTTAATAGATTTGTTAATGATAGACAGGAATACTTGAACCCATATAACTACTAGCAAACAAATGAGGTCGAACAACTAGTTTAAAAATAGTTACCTATAGACTATTCGCTTCAAAATCTCTCTCTCTCTCTCTCTCTCTCTATATATATATATATATATATAAGGGAATTTGGTATTTACTTACTGATATATCATATAACACTAATACAGGAACATAACGACGCAATAAATGAACGAGCGGACACAGTTCTTTTGAAAAATATACCTCTCACTTTATTCGAAAGGGTTGTGTGTGAGAGGCGAGTTGGAGACTGAACAAAGACTGCAACATATTGACCCTCCCAACTCTTCTGGTTATCACAGCCTTTCTTTTCCGTTCTCCTGGGCTGCTCAACCGGAGGCCTGGGAGCCCGGCTCTCTGTTTCCCACAGCTCGATCTGGAACACTGAAATCCAACTGACTCAAACTTCCTGTGCACCGAGTTATATTATTGTTTTACGCCCACTCAATTCAAACCGTCGACAGTCAAGGTTATCACCTGACATCCTCGACCGGATGCACCTGTTATTTACACAGGTGCTGTCACAGCTTGGCCGGGTCGGAGGTCAATAGGAAAAACCAACCAACCAACCATCAGTATTTCATTTTTTTGATCATTCTCTCTTGACTTTTGAGTGTGACTTTCATCACTTTCCTTCTTTTCGTATTTTTTCCGTTCATTTGGTTTTCCTTTCGTTTAAGTTTGTCGCCTCATTCACACGATATTTCTTCCCTTTCTCATTCATCTCGCTTAAAATTTTTCTACTTCATACAGGGTGTCTCAAAATAGATGCAACACATTAATATGATAATTCATACTGCATCATGTCTAAGTCTTAAAAAGCAATTATATCATTTCAGAAAGGTCAAATGAGATGACAAGGACAGAAATTGATTGATTTTATCCAAAAGTATACATGAAAGACAAAGTTCTTGGGAACGTCTTCAGAGGGACATTTTCGGACTCCTTCCGATAGAATTTCTCACTGCATCCATATTGTCAGAACATCTTGCAGTCAACTTCCTACCAGATCTGGGATTTTCTGCCTTTTGTTGACGTTATTTACTGACCCTTTGGCTTGAAATTTGTTTACCCAACAATAAATTTGGCTTTTCTGGGGATAATTGTTAAGTTAAACTTCCTGCGAAATTTTGCTTGCACAGTTTTGAATGATTTTATCTCGAAATAAGTAGAGACGCAAAATATTTGTTCTAAGATCTTATTCAAATAATGACGTCATTGTTCTTCAAGCCTGTCAACCCAAGAAGCATCACTAGAAGTTTCACGAGAAGTGTCATGAGATGAATTCGAAACGTAAAATCCAATGGCATTAGTTATTCCTTAAATTTTTAATTTTTAAAGCAATTTACTTTAAAGACAATTTGATTTGGCCTTTTCAATTATTGGTTCCTAGATTGTTTTTATTTCTATACTTGATCTACTCAAGCGGTCAACATAGCCCAACATAAATGCTGGTTCTTTGAGACATCTTTTTTTCCAATGTTCTCCCCACTCGATTATTTAAACTTTATCCCATAAGGGTAGATGGTTTCACTTTTCTCTCCATATATGGTCAGGCCGACCCGACTTTTCTATTTCCCCTCGTACCACTGCTTTTCGATATTCCTGTTGTCTTCTCTTCAGAGAATGGCATGTCTCGCTTTTATATACTTGGCCACACCTGCATGAGATGGAATATACGCAATTCTTGGTCATGTAGTATTCTGTTGGGGGTTTGACTCTGAGGAGATGTGTACGAAGAGTTGAGACACTCCTAAATGTTGTCCTGATGTCATAAAGACTACTTATTTTTTGAATTTTTTCAGCGGTCGAAACGCTGCGTTTTAACTTATCACAATAAAGATGAGGACAATAGTCTGAAAAAAAAACACTGCTAAAATAATATACTTGGTGCCTTCAATAAGTTTCCAGACTTTTTTTTTTCTACAGGCATTAAAAATTGTCATCGACTCCTGAAAATTCAATGTGTTATTGCTATACATCTTATGAGATGACTGACCAATTTTTATGATTTCAGGTTCAAATGAACAGCTACACCAGCAATTGGAATACACCCTACTAAAGCCTGATTGTCACAGCTGGTGAATTTCAAAAATGCAATCTGGACGTGAGGACACTTTAGAAGGGAACGATATGCAATAAAATTCTGTTTTAAACTTGGAAAAATGCCACAGAAACGTATGGAATGCTTCAGACTTCTTTTCGACCATCTTGCATGACTTGAGCATCAGTTTTTGAGTGGAATAAGAGATTCAAGGAAGGCAGGGGGTCTGTGCGCGATGATGAGAGGTGTGGGAGTAGTAAGGATGTCAATACATCAGAGTTGATTGGCCAAAGGGTTAGGGTTAGGGTTACTATGTTGAGGTTTTAAGGGAGTTTAGGCAGAGATGCCGTCGGAAGAGGCCAGCACTCTTCAAATCGGCTCAGTGGCATTTCCACCAGGACAATGCATCAGTCCACAACGCCATCCTTGTTACAGACTATTTGACCAAGATGAGCATGAAGACACTTACTCACCCTCCCTATAGTGCAGACCTTACTCCTTGTGACTTTTGGTTATCCACTAAGCTCAGAGGCTGTTGTTATGAGACAATTGAGGAGATGAAAGAGGCCGTGAGGAAGGTCATTGACACGTTCACACAAGAGAACTTCCATAGGGCCTTCCAGAAGTTGTTGGGACGGTACAACAAGTGCATTGCAGCCGGAGGAGATTACTTGGAAGGGGACTAGAGTTTCATGTGTGTTCTATCAATAAAAGTGCCCATACGAAAGAAGTCTGGAAACTTATTTAATGATCCGCGTATCTAAAAAAGCCTCATCTAAAAAATTCAGACATATAAAATCAAACAAATAATAAAACATTTTCTCACTGAACAACAATCCATCTATAAACATTATCAAAAAAAAAAAAATTTAAAATTTCTTATTTGAAATGATTGCTGTATTATTGTAACACATTGACAAACATTCCTACATTGTTATTCATAAATACAATGCAAAACTATCGTAAATAATTACCAGTCCCTGTTAAGAAGTACCTTTCCAAGATATTGTTATTGAAAACAAATTATGAACATCTTCAAATTTGAATAGAAGAAACAAAAAATAAAGCATTGTTCGAGCTTATAGAAACTAATTACACATATTTTCTGTAATTCCACAAACCAAACGTCTTTTTTATGGCCTGTAATTATCTTACACACATATGAATGTTAAATAATTAAAGAGAATAAATCATTAATGTAGTCAGAGACATAACGATGACAGCCGATTTGACAACCACTCAACTACTGATCATCTATCACAATGTCTGGATCCAAATCGTTGAACCGAACATAAAATTGAAATGATTTATAGGCGTCACAGATTTGCGCCATCTTCTCAAAAGCTCCACTTATCTTCAAGTAGTCTCATCCTTTTTGTATTTTCACGATCTTGGTGAGGCTTAGAATACGCCAACTGTATCCACAGAAGAGGGGTAAGAACCCCTTCAAAAATGTGTCCGGGATTTGCATTTAATGGTGGGCCTGAAGCATTGGTTGGGGAGTGTAGATTACCCTTTTATTGCTGTTATTCCTTGGTCTACTCTGACCCAGGCTGATATGCCGTTAAAATCAATCTATCAATCAATCAATCATTAAATAAATTAATCAGTGTGCTACGATTCTATTTTCGGTCTGTGTGTAAGTATTATTATAATCCTTGCAAAATTTTCACACCATTGGTAGCTGAAGGTCATTCACAAGAGTTAAAGTGACAGCAAGTCTCCTCCAGTATTCTGGCCGATCTCATGAATGCTGAAGTTTGGATGGTCTCGATTCGTCCTCTGACTTCTAACTCTTCCTGTCCCCTTTCCAAACGTTTGAACATCGTTCCAAGCGCTCCAGTTATTAGTGGTATCACCGTCACCTTCATGATCCCCAATATTCTTGGTTCTCTAACAAGGTCTAAGTACTTGTCAATCTTTTCATTTACTTTGAGTTGTACTCTCTGCTCTGCTGGGACGCCAAAATCTTCTAGCGGCAAGTTCCATAATTTTCTGGACAGGATCTGTTTGGATCACAAAGTCCTAGAGAATTTTATGCTTCTAATTCCCTTGGACAGATTCTGGTTTGTGCATATACCATTCGGTAGTATGGCGAAATTTTAGTTTCTTGCACAATTCCCAGTCTGCTGAGTCGGCTGGGGCTGCAGGAAATATTGACAGCATCTCCATTGAGTCGTAAGAACCCCTACCAATGAATGTCCTGGATATGACTCTAAACACTCTGATAGTAAGGCTCCAGTAATGCTGGAGCTTTAGGGAATACGGAATGCCCTTTTATTGCTATCACTCCCAGGTCCATTCTGGCACGAAATGGTAGCACCTGATAAAGTCCTATCTATAGGTAAAAAAGAACTAAATTCTGTATTTATACTAAACTGAATTGTTTGAAATAGAAATTTCTTGACATCTAAACTGTGTACTTATGCTAAACTGAATTGTTTGAAATAGGACTGTTTTTACATTTAACTGTGAGTAAACAAAAATGTATTTATGCTAAACTGAATTGTTTAAAATGGAACTGTTTATATGTATAAAAAGGGATTTGGCATTAAATAACCTACAATGGTTGATATATCATAAAATCCAACCAA
Organism: Sepioteuthis lessoniana; assembly: GCA_963585895.1. Lineage (NCBI taxonomy): Eukaryota > Metazoa > Mollusca > Cephalopoda > Myopsida > Loliginidae > Sepioteuthis > Sepioteuthis lessoniana. Next base: position 3,837,877 of record OY757911.1, read on the forward strand.
ACCAAACCAAACCAAACCAGCGTTACCTGATGGTTTTCCACTTGAGCCTAAGTGACAGCAAGTCTTCTCAAATCTCCAGGACTCTTTTTAGTATTCTTGTCAATCTCAACAATATAGTTTGGATGCTCTCTATTCGTCCTCTTATTTCAAAGTCCTTTAGTCCCTGTACTATTCCTTTGGTGACTGTACCAATTACAATTTATATCACCGTCACTTTCATGTTTCATAGTTTTTCAGTTTTCTTGCAAGATCTAGGTATTTATTTCTCTTTTCAATTTCTTCTAGGTATTATTATTATTATTGCTATTAAATTTATGTATATTTGATTAAAGAATGTTGCTTTTATGTAAAGAGACTCTATTGTTTAGAGCCTGAGTCGATCCTATGTATACTTTTTATGTAGATTACGTTTTTTGAATTGCAGCTTAGATTTATATTTATGATGAATGTTGCTTTGGGGTTTTCGAAGGTTGATCATTTTCTTTCTATGATTATATTGTAATTTAATGGCCGAGGGATTTCGTTTTATATATCTTGTCTTTTGGTTTGGTTAGGCTGAGAACCTTTCGCTTAGCGCATGGGTTAGTTAGGTGCAACATGAGCGCAGGTGTTCACGGGCACGTGCGGGGAGGATGTATCATTCAGAGATGTCAAAATAAAAATCACAGATAGGACTTAGGGATATGAATGACGTCATGCACCGGAAGCGTGCGCGGAGGATTTTGGGAGATTTGAGAAAAGTCAGTGAGTTGGATTCCTGGATCGGGAGAAGAAGGTTGACTTTCGCAAGCTTGCAGTGGCCGTGTGGCGAGTGCCACACGTGTTGGTGGGGTGCAGATGAAAAAACCAGCATAGAAAGATTGTGCCTCTCTCCTTATGTCGAAAAACCTTTTAACTCAAAGGTAATAAAAAAAGTTTCGTACCTGAACTAAGAAGTCGTAAGTGTTTTTCATGTTTCAGGAATCCTATGTTCTATGTATATATGTTATGAACATTCTATGTACGTTTCACATATCCGTATCATGGGGATGTTACAATATTACGTACTCCATAGCTTTTATTTTTTGCACTTTGAGACCCCATGTGTTGTGTGCTCTCCAAATTTAATGAGATTAGTAGGTGTTTGGTTGTCGTTTGCTTGTAATGATTTTTGTTGTATCGAGTATGTTTTTGATTCTATCATTGTTTTTAAGTTCTAGATTCTTTGTTTATTATTTGAATAGTTCTGGGTTGTTTTTGTTATATGTTGAGATATATGCTAAGGATTCTTCGTTGCTTGGTTTTGTCTCTTTTTTAGTTCTTAGTTTTCTTTTCATGGTATTTTTCAACTAATTCGAATCCCTTACTTATTAGTGTTGACAGGTATCCCTTCTCGTGGAGGGTTACGCGTAATTATTCTAAGTGAGTTTGTCGGAGATTTTTGATAGTGGCTATGATACATAGTCTTAGAGCTAGGGTGTAAGGGATGGATTTTATGCAGTTTTGGGGTGCTGCCTTTTAAAATGGTTATTGGATGTCTTTGACTTTATGGTAAATGTCTGTAATCATTTGGCTATTTTGGTTTTCAAGAAGGATGTCTAAAAATGGTAGTTCTAATTTTATTTTAGTGTGTGGGTTTTAATTTGGTTTAGTTTGGCTTTATGGCATATCAACCATTGTAAGTTATCAAATGCCAAACTATATATATATATATATATATATATACATTTTAAACAGTTCTATCTTAAAAAATTAAGTTGAACCTGAACAAAGTTTAAATATCGAAAACAGTTCTATTTTAAACAATTTAGTTTAGCATATGTACAGTTTTGTGTTTACACACTGTAAAAACAGTTCTATTTCAAATAATTCAGTTTAGCATAAGTACACTATTTAGTTGTATTCAACCCATAGATAGGACACTATTAGGTGCCACGACTTCGGAGCCAGAGTGAACCTGCGAGCAATGGCCAAGAAGGGGTACTCCGTATTCCCCAACGCCCCAGAATTACTGAAGCCTTACCATCAGATTGTTTAGTGTCATATCCTGGACACTCGTTGGGGGAGTATTACCCCTCTGTAGAGATGCAGTCAGTGTATTCTGCAGCTCAAGCCGACATAACCAGGTGTGGGTTTTGGAGTATTTATGTAAATCGTTAATGCTGCCTCATGGGCATTGCCGAAATATAAAATAGACATTTTGGTGTCTTTTCCATGATCTAATAAATTTTTTTTTATATTGTCACTGAATCTGTTTTTATCTATGATATATTAATTTTCCTTTAAGTATGCTAATGTTAGGGTAGCAGTAGAAACTTTATCTTCCAAAAAAATCCTATCGATTTAGTCTATAGAGATATTATTAGGGAAATTCTTTAAAAATTTCTTTATTGTAGTAACACTGCGGACGCTTCATACCCTCGACAAGTATTGCACGTGTTACCATTACAATGGATTTGAACACAACAGATAAAAATATAAGGTGAAAAATTTCGAGACCACCTTTGAATTTCTGTAAGATTATCATCTAAAAATAAAATGAAACTAAAAGATGAGCAGGTTTATTTTGATTGTTTGATTAATTTTTAACGGCATGTCAATCCGCCTAGGGCTATTTTACGCTAACAGATCAGGAAATTGTGTTCATTGTACGTTCATATTCATATTTTTTTTTGTGTAGTGGTTTCTTAAAAGATTTTTTCTTTGCTCACGGTCCTATGGAATACGAATGATTTATAAACAGATCTATATGAGCCACAAATAGGATCCTAACAGTTACTGCCACTCATGGACAGAGTGAACGGGGCAGTAATGACAATAAAGAAGTACTCTATACTTTCTAGATCTCCAGAACAGGAGCCTCACCCTCAGATGCAGATTAGTATTATACCCAAAACACTGCTTTTGAGGGCTGAAGGTTTATTTTGAAGTAAAAATTTGAATACCACCACCAAATGGATTTATTTAGCACTTTTCATCATCATCATCATCATGTCGTGCTGGGAGCACGTATATCCCTGACCCTCTCTCGCCACTTTTCCCTATCGTTCATCGCCTCAGGCAGGTCTTTTGGACAACATCCCGTATCCTCACATAGTTGCTGAATGTATGTTCGTGCTGGTCGTCCTGCTTTTGCACGGCCATGTGTGGGGGTCCATAACAATACATCGCTTATGAGTTCGTCCCTGCTTCTCCAGCAGTGTCCTGCATGTCTGGTTCGTCTAACTTGAATAGTTTTCGTGATAGGAGGCAGGTGGGCGTACAGTTGGTGTCTTGTGGGGTGTTGCCGCCAGGACTTGTTCAAGATTGCTCGCAGCATTCTTGTGTAATTGCCGTCTAGCTTATTCTCCAGCCGTTTTGTTAGAGTCCATGTAGAGCATCCATATAGCAGTATCGATGCGACCGCTGCCTGGAAGAAACTGCGTTTCCTTTTATCGGTTAGGTCTGATTTCCATATACTTTTACTAAAACATAAAATTCTATTTTGACTACGTCATCATGTGGGGACATCGAAAACCGAGCTAAAAGAAATAAACACGAGCCGGTAATTATCATTGAGATGAAATTATACTTTGATTTTAAAAAATGTTCAGAATATTATTATTACTATAGTAATTTAGATTTGATACAAGGTCACTCGTATGGAGCACTTTGAGAGGATTAAACTCATTACACTGTAGTAAGGATGAAGAAGTGTATGTCACTAACAATACCGGTATACCTCTCCTTACGTTGGTAATTCGTTTCAGAGAGGCGACTTCAGTCGGAAAACGACTGAAGTCGAATTTACTTGTCTCCGAATTCACTTGTCACTAAGCTTAACAACCAATAACTATTCCCAGTTCTGTATTTTATTTATAAATGCATTTTAAATAATATATGGTCCATAAGAATCAATCTTAAACTTACAAACAAATGAATTTTAGTTTTTAATATATACAGAAAGCAAAGTTATCTAAATTTACGAATACATATACGTACATACTTGTAAATGTAGATGTTTACAATTTGGCGATCTTTAAAGTACATCACGAGCTTTGTATTTGTGAATGTGGCTTGCTCTTAGACATTATAAAATGAAATGATTTTGTGTGGTTAAATAAAAAAAAATTGTTAGAATTATTTTGTGATTGTAGAAAATAAAGTAATTTATGTCAAATTTAACAAAATTTCGATATCTGTCTATATTTCTGAGATGAGGTATTATGTACATTATTTACATATTTCGGACTATTGTCGTCATCTTTGTCGCCATGTTTATCACAACGTTTCGGACGTTGTACGCTCCGGCCTTCTTCAGGTGTCCTCAAGGACACATGGCACCGTGGATAAAGGCGTTGGTTAGATCCAGTGACACACCCAAAGGAGTGTGAGTTCAATACCCGGTGAAGGCAGTGGAGAACTTTCAAAGGAGAAATTAACAGGAGATAACTGATAACTGACATCTATTAAACATGGCTCGTGTAACTAGAATACACGACCCCGGTGAGCGAAATAAAGGGTTATGTTCGACATTCCTACCACCGGAAGAAGGCCGGAGAGTACAACGGCCGAAACGTTGTAATAAACATGGCGACAAAGACGAGGATAATAGTCCGAAAAATGTAAAAAATGTATTTACATTCGATTTATTTATTTACATCGCAGACGTAGATGGCTGTGGTTCGTCGGGATTTTATGTAGTTATATTTCTATTTATTGAACAGTAACATAATTTATGTACTTTTTAGGCTTTTCTTGGGATATAACGACTTCAACATTTGTGGCAGACTGACGTAAGGTCGGATAAAATGACCTAAATTGATTTTTATATTTCCATATATTTCTTTTGATAAACGACGTAACTTTAGGTATACCTGTAATTACACTCTGAAGAACACTAATAAATCAGTGCCCGTAGTGTAATTGTTATCGTCGTAGGAAATGAACACGGCGACACGAGTTCAAATTCTGGACGAGACTGATTGCATTTCACATAGCATTAATACCCTTGGTAAAGGTAGGAATCCAATTATTTTCCCTCCAGCTATGGGTAAATAGTAGGGCAGACTAGGTTCTTCAGCCTTGGTGAGGCCACTAGTCTAGGAGAAGGAATACTCTGAATTGAAACCTGTTAAACTCCGCTTAAAGATTGACCTTGTGTCATATCATGCCCGAGCGGAGAGGTTGGTAAATAGGATAACATCAGTAACTCTAATCTACCTTCATCAGAAGATGACTTTGAAAGGATGTTGCGGGACAGGAGCATTACCACTAAGTTAGGGTGCTCTAAAAATACCCGGCAATACCCCCAGATTTTGTTGGTTTTAAGTCGCAGTGTGGGAAGGCCTGAATAATGCCAATACTTTTTGAACCTCTTTCCTTTTATTTTTGATGATGGGAAATCAAATTTAATCAAAGTCACAGAGTTTGCATTCACAATAAAAATTCACTGCTCAGTCAGTGAGGCTAAGAATCCCTCCACAGTATCCCCTCGAGACGAGTATCCTTCAAAAAAAGGGGAAGTCCTTACTATGACACTAAACTGCATCCGATGGCGAGGCTACAGGTCTGGACATCTAGTTTAGTTAGGTTTGGTTTGGTTTCTTTGTTTAATAGCCAATCAACCTTCATGGATTATTTAATGCCAAAGCCATCTTTGCAGAAAGACAGTAGTGGTATTACTTAACCCATATCTGAAAGTGGGCGACAAGAGACGTAATATTTTTTCCAAGGGTATTTTTCTAAAAGGGACCGTAATTGTGTCACTGGAATTTGACTCGCTTACTACGATTTTTCAGTCCAGTATGTTAGCCCCCTACTATAGATTTGGGAAGAGTGGAACACACACTCATACACCACACACACACACACACACACACACACACACACACACACACACACACACACACACACATATATATATATATATATATATATATGCATTACAATAATATATGGTTGTCACTATCTCACTTGGTAGGTTAGTGGCTGATCAAATGTATTTTTTTTTCATCATACGTGTGAAAGCACGTGCGATACCCTAACCTCATCAGCCGCCAACCAGGGTGATAACACAGTTTCGGTTGCTAAATTATAATTTGGAGAGTGTTCAATATCTATGACAGAGGTATTATGTAATAGTATAATAAATAAATATATATTAGTTTTATATATATTTAATGGCATAAAAGCTTATATGCAACCACTGGTTTCATGCTGTCTTTATACAACAATGATCAGCATGATGATTGTTGTATAAAGACGGCATGAAACTATATATATATATATATATATATATGTTGTAGCCTTATTAGGGACCAGAATAAAGACACAAGATTGGTATGGAGTTAAAAAAATATATTAACAAAGAACAGTAATACAACATAAAAAATGAGGTGGTTACTAGTGAGACTCTTCGGTCCGGCTGCCAGGGTTGTCTGCTGAAATATTGTCTTCTACCTAAGTGTAGTAACAGCTATTATTTAGAGCTAAGAGAGTCCATAAGAGAGTCCGTGTGTAAATTACCATAACAATATATATATATATATATATATATATATATATATTGATTAATAATTGTAAAACGTATTCTATTTTTGATAATCTTAACATGTATATAATAATGAAGGCACGTGCTACACACACACACACACACACACACACATATATATATATATATTTGTCTTTCGGAGTATGTCTTTTAGATGGCAACCGAAACAAAAATCAAATATAGAGTTCACTGAGAATCAGTAATTGTGAAAAAAATTAAGATAACGTCAAATCCTTATTTGATAAAAGAACCCTCCCATCAATAAATGTCAATGTCGAGAAACTTGAGAAAGCTCAGAGAGCATTAAAACATATAAGAAAAAACCCTATTAAAATACATAAAATACCACTTTAAAAAATCAGAAACTTGGTAGAAGATAAACAATCACGATTAGCATAGCTGATCGTAAAGAAAGTTAGCGGAAGAAAACCAACTCGAAAGTAAAACTAAATGTTACTAGTCAAGAAGAAGGACTTCAGAAGTGGAAAGAATATTTCGGGAATCTGCTTGGAAATCCTCCTGAAACCTCCTAAAAAAATTAGTAATAGCCGACTAGACATCAAACTAGGACAGCTTACTGAGGAAGAACGTGATGCAGAACAGAAAAAAAATGAAAGCAGCAAAGCTGCAGGCGTCAACAAAATACCTCCTGAAATATGGAAGACAAGGAAATTTGATGACATAATTCTTCGATTTTGCAACAAAACACAATAGAGAAATGGACAAAAAGTTCCATACTCCCCTTTCCCAAGAAAGGTGACTTCGGAATCATTAAGAACTACAGATTCATAATTGTTACTGCTATAGCTGCTAAGGTTTATAATAGCTTGCTTATCAATCGTAACCTACTTAAAATCAAGAAAATACACAACTATATAGATTTTGACTATCCGTCGAATAATCGAAGGAGTACGTGCAAATGAATCTCAAGGCAGCACTATACTTCATTGATTCCTCCAAGGTATTTGATTCCATATACAGAGGAAAGATGGGGGAAATACAACTAGCATATTGTCTCCTCGTCGAAATTTGGTCTCTCGCATAGAATAAAACGGAATTTTTTCAAAGCTGTCGTTGTATCGCTACTACCATGTGGATGCCCCATCTGGACTCTAAGGAAAAAGCTAGATGGGAACTTCACAAGAATGCTACGTGTTGCTTTAAAAACAAATCTCCGAAAGCAGCACCTCATAAAACAGTAGATGAATGGTCACTTACTTCCCATCTCACAAAACCTCCAAGTAAGACGAACAAGAGATGCCGAGTACAGCTGGTGGAGTAGAGAAGAAATTAAAGCCATGTTCCCGAATGCTCTCCTACCCATAGGCGTGCTAGTATTGGCCGACATTCATTGACTTTGCGTGGACATAGGATTCAGTCAAGTGCACCTGCCATGAACGATATATGATAGGGATAGATGAGGAGAGAGAGAGAGAGAGAGAGAGAGAGAGAGAGAGAGAGAACTCCGATCTATCAGTATATGACTTGATGATGATATATATATACATGCATATATATATATATATATATATGAGAGTCTATCAATAAATAAGAGGAATTTTTAAAAAATAAGTAAAATAATCTTTTTCGCAATTTTATTCTGTAAATATTACGTCTGCATTATTTGGAACTGGTTCATTGCAAAAATTATCTTAATCTCGCAAGAATATTCATTATGAGTCTATTCAAAATGGCGGCAAATCAAACATGGTGGGTTTTCCAAACTTCAACAGACGTTTGTAATCAAATTTCTGGTCGCTGAGAAGAGCAAGCCAAACGATATTTACAGAAGAACGTATAATGTCTACGAGAAAGCATCTTTTAGTAAAAAAAACAAACAAACAAATTTAAAAACGGGCTAAACATGAGTAACAAAGTCATCCCATGGAGTGGAATCACTGACTTTACGCTAAATAATAAGTTCTTGGCGCAGCTGTCACTTAAGCAGATCAAGCTGGCAGCTTTCTTGGGAAATGAAAGGACTCAGCACAATCCTGAGTTTTTGAAAGAGGTGAAACTAAAACAGTATTTCCAACTGGCAACTTCTTAGTTAAAATTCACTTTATTTACTAAATGACACTCACACACACACACACACACACACACACACACACACACACACACACACACATGCGTATATATACAAGCAATTTTTGTTAAAGACGATGGAACATTGTTTATTATTTTTAATTTTACTTTTTCATGTCTCCTTGTAATTTTTCTTGTGTCGGGAGCTAGGTGTTAAAGGAATTGCCCCATATTTTCTGCCCAACAGCTTCTAACCATACTTTTGTCATCATCAGGGGTAATGTACTTCTGAGTTGACTGTTTGAGTTTTAACTATTTCAATTATTTGTGGCGTTTTGTATTGAAGTTGTCGGTTGAAACGTTTTCAGCGTTTTATTTTAGAACGTTCGGTTGGAAAAAGTTTTACTAATAGAGTCAGTAATTCTATTTATGTTGGTGCCTGGGTAAAATGCTAATTCATTTATGTTAGTTTTTATTTTTATTTTTTATGCATATTGCTTCTAGGATTTGAAATCGTTTCATTCTATTGTTTTATATATAATTATTCTATAATATATACATATATATATATATTTTTTTTTTTGACATATTGAAAAAAACAAACTTTCATTTGTTCTGGTTTTATATTGATCACTTTAATTCTTTGGTATAAACATGTCTTCTTCTTCTTCTTCTTCTTCTTCTTCTTCTTCTTCTTCTTCTTCTTCTTCTTCTTCTTTCTTTCTTTCTTTCTTTCTTATTCTCTGTCAATCTGTGTCTCTATGCACACACACACACACAAATATATATATATATATATGTATATATATATATATATATGTATGTACGTATCTTTATGTGTGTGTGTGTGTGTGTGTGTGTGTGCATGCGCGTGTGCGGTTAAATAAATAAGTCGGTAATCTAATTACGAAAAACACTGATTTTAGACGAAATAATTTTTTTCAACTCAATATTCTTCAATATCAATGTACGTAATCTGATGCTTCCATTAGTAACAGGGGGTGAGTATCCTCGTGGTGTAATGGTTAAAGCGATGGACTGCGGGATAAGCAAGTTCAAACTCCAGTCACGGTATATTGTTCGCTTTCAGACAAATACTTTTAGGAAAGGCACTTATCTTCCGAGCTATGGGTTGAATATTACCACTAGTGTTCTAGAAGGATGGCTTTGGCATTAAATAACCCACGAGGGTTGATATGCCATTAAAACAAGAAAACACTCCATAACGTACATATAAACAACAGTGTAAATTAAATCAAAGAGATTGATTCAGAGAACAAGGATAGCGCAGAATATGGAGAGAGAAATACGGAAAAGGAAAAGAAAGAAGAGAAATACGGAATAGGAAAAGAAAGAAGAGAAATTCGGAATAGGAAAAGAAAGAAGAGAAATACGGAAAAGGAAAAGAAAGAAGAGAAATACGGAAAAGGAAAAGAAAGAAGAGAAATACGGAATAGGAAAAGAAAGAAGAGAATTTCCGAAAAGGAAAAGAAAGAAGAGAAATTCGGAATAGGAAAAGAAAGAAGAGAAAAACGGAAAAGGAAAAGAAAGAAGAGAAATACGGAATAGGAAAAGAAAGAAGAGAAATACGGAAAAGGAAAAGAAAGAAGAGAAATACGGAAAAGGAAAAGAAAGAAGAGAAAGACGGAAAAGAAAAAGAAAGAAGAGAATTTCTGAAAAGGAAAAGAAAGAAGAGAAATACGGAATAGGAAAAGAAAGAAGAAAAATACGGAATAGGAAAAGAAAGAAGAGAAATACGGAAAAGGAAAAGAAGAAGAGAAATTCGGAATAGGAAAAGAAAGAAGAGAAATACGGAAAAGGAAAAGAAAGAAGAGAAATAGGGAAAAGGAAACGAAAGAAGAGAATTTCCGAAAAGGAAAAGAAAGAAGAGAAATTCGGAATAGGAAAAGAAAGAAGAGAATTTCCGAAAAGGAAAAGAAAGAAGAGAAATACGGAAAAGGAAAAGAAAGAAGAGAAAGAGGGAAAAGGAAAAGAAAGAAGAGAAAGAGGGAAAAGGAAAAGAAAGAAGAGAAATACGGAAAAGGAAAAGAAAGAAGAGAAATACGGAATAGGAAAAGAAAGAAGAGAAATACGGAATAGGAAAAGAAAGAAGAGAAATACGGAAAAGGAAAAGAAAGAAGAGAAATACGGAATAGGAAAAGAAAGAAGAGAAATACGGAAAAGGAAAAGAAAGAAGAGAAATACGGAAAAGGAAAAGAAAGAAGAGAAATACGGAAAAGGAAAAGAAAGAAGAGAAATACGGAATAGGAAAAGAAAGAAGAGAAATACGGAAAAGGAAAAGGAAGAAGAGAAATACGGAATAGGAAAAGAAAGAAGAGAAATACGGAAAAGGAAAAGAAAGAAGAGAAATACGGAATAGGAAAAGAAAGAAGAGAAATACGGAAAAGGAAAAGAAAGAAGAGAAATACGGAAAAGAAAAAGAAAGAAGAGAAATACGGAAAAGGAAAAGAAAGAAGACAAATACGGAATAGGAAAAGAAAGAAGACAAATACGGAATAGGAAAAGAAAGAAGAGAAATACGGAATAGGAAAAGAAAGAAGAGAAAGAGGGAAAAGGAAAAGAAAGAAGAGAAATACGGAATAGGAAAAGAAAGAAGAGAAATACGGAATAGGAAAAGAAAGAAGAGAAATTCGGAATAGGAAAAGAAAGAAGAGAAATACGGAAAAGGAAAAGAAAGAAGAGAAATACGGAAAAGGAAAAGAAAGAAGAGAAATACGGAATAGGAAAAGAAAGAAGAGAATTTCCGAAAAGGAAAAGAAAGAAGAGAAATTCGGAATAGGAAAAGAAAGAAGAGAAAAACGGAAAAGGAAAAGAAAGAAGAGAAATTCGGAATAGGAAAAGAAAGAAGAGAAATACGGAATAGGAAAAGAAAGAAGAGAAATACGGAAAAGGAAAAGAAAGAAGAGAAATACGGAAAAGGAAAAGAAAGAAGAGAAAGACGGAAAAGAAAAAGAAAGAAGAGAATTTCTGAAAAGGAAAAGAAAGAAGAGAAATACGGAATAGGAAAAGAAAGAAGAAAAATACGGAATAGGAAAAGAAAGAAGAGAAATACGGAAAAGGAAAAGAAAGAAGAGAAATTCGGAATAGGAAAAGAAAGAAGAGAAATACGGAAAAGGAAAAGAAAGAAGAGAAATAGGGAAAAGGAAACGAAAGAAGAGAATTTCCGAAAAGGAAAAGAAAGAAGAGAAATTCGGAATAGGAAAAGAAAGAAGAGAATTTCCGAAAAGGAAAAGAAAGAAGAGAAATACGGAAAAGGAAAAGAAAGAAGAGAAAGAGGGAAAAGGAAAAGAAAGAAGAGAAAGAGGGAAAAGGAAAAGAAAGAAGAGAAATACGGAAAAGGAAAAGAAAGAAGAGAAATACGGAATAGGAAAAGAAAGAAGAGAAATACGGAATAGGAAAAGAAAGAAGAGAAATACGGAAAAGGAAAAGAAAGAAGAGAAATACGGAATAGGAAAAGAAAGAAGAGAAATACGGAAAAGGAAAAGAAAGAAGAGAAATACGGAAAAGGAAAAGAAAGAAGAGAAATACGGAAAAGGAAAAGAAAGAAGAGAAATACGGAAAAGGAAAAGAAAGAAGAGAAATACGGAATAGGAAAAGAAAGAAGAGAAATACGGAAAAGGAAAAGGAAGAAGAGAAATACGGAATAGGAAAAGAAAGAAGAGAAATACGGAAAAGGAAAAGAAAGAAGAGAAATACGGAATAGGAAAAGAAAGAAGAGAAATTCGGAAAAGGAAAAGAAAGAAAAGAAATACGGAAAAGGAAAAGAAAGAAGAGAAATACGGAATAGGAAAAGAAAGAAAAGAAATACGGAAAAGGAAAAGAAAGAAGAGAAATACGTAAAAGGAAAAGAAAGAAGAGAAATTCGGAATAGGAAAAGAAAGAAGAGAAATACGGAAAAGGAAAAGAAAGAAGAGAAATACGGAAAAGGAAAAGAAAGAAGAGAAATACGGAAAAGAAAAAGAAAGAAGAGAAATACGGAAAAGGAAAAGAAAGAAGACAAATACGGAATAGGAAAAGAAAGAAGACAAATACGGAAAAGGAAAAGAAAGAAGAGAAATACGTAAAAGGAAAAGAAAGAAGAGAAATTCGGAATAGGAAAAGAAAGAAGAGAAATACGGAAAAGGAAAAGAAAGAAGAGAAATACGGAAAAGGAAAAGAAAGAAGAGAAATACGGAAAAGGAAAAGAAAGAAGAGAAATTCCGAAATGGAAAAGAAAGAAGAGAAATACGGAAAAGGAAAAAAAAGAAGAGAAATTCCGAAATGAAAAGAAAGAAGAGAAATAGGGAAAAGGAAAAGAAAGAAGAGAAATACGGAAAAGGAAAAGAAAGAAGAGAAATACGGAAAAGGAAAAGAAAGAAGAGAAATTCGGAAAAGGAAAAGAAAGAAGAGAAATAGGGAAAAGGAAAAGAAAGAAGAGAAATAGGGAAAAGGAAAAGAAAGAAGAGAAATACGGAATAGGAAAAGAAAGAAGAGAAATACGGAAAAGGAAAAGAAAGAAGAGAAATTCGGAAAAGGAAAAGAAAGAAGAGAAATACGGAATAGGAAAAGAAAGAAAAGAAATACGGAAAAGGAAAAGAAAGAAGAGAAATATGGAATAGGAAAAGAAAGAAAAGAAATACGGAATAGGAAAAGAAAGAAGAGAAATAGGGAAAAGGAAAAGAAAGAAAAGAAATACGGAATAGGAAAAGAAAGAAGAGAAATAGGGAAAAGGAAAAGAAAGAAGAGAAATTCGGAAAAGGAAAAGAAAGAAGAGAAATACGGAAAAGGAAAAGAAAGAAGAGAAATAGGGAAAAGGAAAAGAAAGAAGAGAAATTCGGAAAAGGAAAAGAAAGAAGAGAAATAGGGAAAAGGAAAAGAAAGAAGAGAAATACGGAAAAGGAAAAAAAAGAATAGAAATACGGAAAAGGAAAAGAAAGAAGAGAAATACGGAAAAGGAAAAGAAAGTAGAGAAATACGGAAAAGGAAAAGAAAGAAAAGAAATACGGAAAAGGAAAAGAAAGAAGAGAAATACGGAAAAAGAAAAGAAAGAAGAGAAATTCGGAAAAGGAAAAGAAAGAAGAGAAATTCGGAAAAGGAAAAGAAAGAAGAGAAATACGGAAAAGGAAAAGAAAGAAGAGAAATAGGGAAAAGGAAAAGAAAGAAGAAAAATAAGGAAAAGGAAAAGAAAGAAGAGAAATAGGGAAAAGGAAAAGAAAGAAGAGAAATAGGGAAAAGGAAAAGAAAGAAGAGAAATACGGAATAGGAAAAGAAAGAAAAGAAATACGGAAAAGGAAAAGAAAGAAGAGAAATACAGAATAGGAAAAGAAAGAAGAGAAATTCCGAAAAGGAAAAGAAAGAAGAGAAATTCGGAAAAGGAAAAGAAAGAAGAGAAATACGGAAAAGGAAAAGAAAGAAGAGAAATTCCGAAAAGGAAAAGAAAGAAGAGAAATTCGGAAAAGGAAAAGAAAGAAGAGAAATAGGGAAAAGGAAAAGAAAGAAGACAAATACGGAATAGGAAAAGAAAGAAGACAAATACGGAATAGGAAAAGAAAGAAGAGAAATGCGGAAAAGGAAAAGAAAGAAGAGAAATACGGAAAAGGAAAAGAAAGAAGAGAAATTCCGAAATGGAAAAGAAAGAAGAGAAATACGGAAAAGGAAAAGAAAGAAGAGAAATACGGAAAAGGAAAAGAAAGAAGAGAAATACGGAAAAGGAAAAGAAAGAAGAGAAATTCGGAAAAGGAAAAGAAAGAAGAGAAATAGGGAAAAGGAAAAGAAAGAAGAGAAATAGGGAAAAGGAAAAGAAAGAAGAGAAATACGGAATAGGAAAAGAAAGAAGAGAAATACGGAAAAGGAAAAGAAAGAAGAGAAATTCGGAAAAGGAAAAGAAAGAAGAGAAATACGGAATAGGAAAAGAAAGAAAAGAAATACGGAAAAGGAAAAGAAAGAAGAGAAATATGGAATAGGAAAAGAAAGAAAAGAAATACGGAAAAGGAAAAGAAAGAAGAGAAATACGTAAAAGGAAAAGAAAGAAGAGAAATTCGGAAAAGGAAAAGAAAGAAGAGAAATTCGGAAAAGGAAAAGAAAGAAGAGAAATACGGAATAGGAAAAGAAAGAAAAGAAATACGGAAAAGGAAAAGAAAGAAGAGAAATAGGGAAAAGGAAAAGAAAGAAGAGAAATTCGGAAAAGGAAAAGAAAGAAGAGAAATACGGAAAAGGAAAAGAAAGAAGAGAAATAGGGAAAAGGAAAAGAAAGAAGAGAAATTCGGAAAAGGAAAAGAAAGAAGAGAAATAGGGAAAAGGAAAAGAAAGAAGAGAAATACGGAAAAGGAAAAAAAAGAATAGAAATAAGGAAAAGGAAAAGAAAGAAGAGAAATACGGAAAAGGAAAAGAAAGTAGAGAAATACGGAAAAGGAAAAGAAAGAAAAGAAATACGGAAAAGGAAAAGAAAGAAGAGAAATACGGAAAAAGAAAAGAAAGAAGAGAAATTCGGAAAAGGAAAAGAAAGAAGAGAAATTCGGAAAAGGAAAAGAAAGAAGAGAAATACGGAAAAGGAAAAGAAAGAAGAGAAATAGGGAAAAGGAAAAGAAAGAAGAGAAATAAGGAAAAGGAAAAGAAAGAAGAGAAATAGGGAAAAGGAAAAGAAAGAAGAGAAATAGGGAAAAGGAAAAGAAAGAAGAGAAATACGGAATAGGAAAAGAAAGAAAAGAAATACGGAAAAGGAAAAGAAAGAAGAGAAATACAGAATAGGAAAAGAAAGAAGAGAAATTCCGAAAAGGAAAAGAAAGAAGAGAAATTCGGAAAAGGAAAAGAAAGAAGAGAAATACGGAAAAGGAAAAGAAAGAAGAGAAATTCCGAAAAGGAAAAGAAAGAAGAGAAATTCGGAAAAGGAAAAGAAAGAAGAGAAATAGGGAAAAGGAAAAGAAAGAAGACAAATACGGAATAGGAAAAGAAAGAAGACAAATACGGAATAGGAAAAGAAAGAAGAGAAATACGGAAAAGGAAAAGAAAGAAGAGAAATACGGAAAAGGAAAAGAAAGAAGAGAAATTCCGAAATGGAAAAGAAAGAAGAGAAATACGGAAAAGGAAAAGAAAGAAGAGAAATTCCGAAAAGGAAAAGAAAGAAGAGAAATTCTGAATAGGAAAAGTAAGAAGTTAAATGTTTTTAATTATTGCTATATAGCACTAATAATTCTATTTAATATTAATATTTTGTTTGCACACAGTCTATATGGTTTCAAGTATTGCTATCTCTTTGTAAATATTCCACAGCCACCGCCATCTAGCATCAAGATAAAAAGAGTTGGGTGTTTGTTTGCCACAAGAGTAATTTGAAGAATACGTCTAAGATGATCATATTGGTGTTAGGGTTTGACATGACCAATCGATTGATCGGATCAGGCCTTTCCGACCGGCCATCCATCCCAGTAGGGGCCAAAATGGAGTGTTACAGGTCTCGTGATCACGGACGGCTCAGCCACCAGGATCCCGTCCTCAAGCAATACGAATCGCCAGAGAGAGAGTGTGAGAGAGAGAAGGAACAAATTAATAAAGAGTAGGGTTAACAGAGAATAAGGGAGAAAAATAGAATAAAGAGAGGTTAAAATGAAATTAAACAAAGAATAAAGTTTCTTTATTTCAAATCTCCTGAACCTTTCCGGTGGGTGTGTTCTCGTGGTGTATTGGTTAAAACGATGGACTGCGGAATCGTAGTAAGCGAGTTCGCACTGCAGTCGCGCTATTACGTTCACTTTCGGGCAAATACCCTTGGGAAAGGTATGAACCCCCTTATCCTCCCAGCTATGTGTTAAATAGTATCTATTACTGTTCTTCTAGGAGAATGGCTTTGGTATTAAGTAACCTACAAAGGTTAATATACCTGACCATAACATAACCAAGCCTGAACCTTTCCTTCATTGAATTTTTTCGCCCACCTTTGTGCTTCAAACTGCTGATCCTTTGAAAAGCAGGGAAAAATAACCTGGCAACATAATTTAACACTGATTACAATGGCTTACAGATCGCAATACGAAGGTACATCAATAAATCCACCGGCTTAAAGTTGATTGGTTGGTTGGTTGTTTTTTACGACATATCAACCTTTGTAGGTTATTTAACGCCAAATCCATTTTTATGTAAATAATCAGTTCTATTTCAGTTTAGCATGAGTACACAGTTTGTCAAAAACATTTCTCTTTCAAATTATTCAGTTTATTCAAGCAGTTATATATAACAATTCAGTTTAGTGTAAACACAGTTTCAATGTCAAAAAACAGTTCTATTTCAAATAATCCAGTTTAGCATAAGCCCGCAGTTTAAATGTAAGTACGGTTTAATTATCAAAAACATTTCTATTTCAAGCTATTCAGTTTAATCAAACAATTCAGTTAGCATAAGTATGCCGTTAGTTCTATTTAACCCATAAATACGGCCCTATCAGGTGCTACCACGCCGGGCCATAGTGGACCTGGGAGCAATGGCAATGAAGGGGTGCTCCGTATTCTCCAAAGCTCCAGCATTACTGAGACCTCACCATCAGATTGTTTAGTGTCATATCAGGACACTCATTGGTGTGTGGGGGGTCTTACCCCTCTGCAGAGGGGCAGTCAGTGTATTCTACAGCCCCAACCGACTGGGTAACAGGCTTAAAGATAAAAAAAAATGTTTAAATATATTTTAGTGTACATTTTCTTGTCAGTACACCTAAAACAAAGCTTTCCAGAAATTTCATTGATCAAACATTATGCACTGAAACTCTCAGATCAAAATTCAGCAAATAACTATGGTTACTACATTAGTTTTGTTTTGTTTCTTTGTTTAATGGCATATCAACCTTTGTAGGTTATTTAATGCCAAAGCTATTCTCCCTGAAGAACAGTAGTTGTACTATTTAACCCATAGCTGGGAGGATGAGGGGGTTCATACCTTTTCCAAGGTCGAAAGTGAACGTAATAGCGCGACTGGAGTACGAACTCGCTTACTACGATTCCGCTGTCCATCGCTTGTGAGGTGCAGTCTCCAGAACTTGTTCAATATTGCTCACAGCATTCTTGTGTAGTTGCCGTCAAGCTTTTTCTCCAGACGTTTACTTAGTGTCCATTCGGTTGTATCGATACACCTAATTATATAATTGATTTGCAGCATGGCTATTACAAATCGTAAGGTCAAAAGCGCCTCTTCCTGGAAGATGCCTCTTTGGATTTTCACCTCTGCTTAAAGTTTTTCCTCTCGCTGTTACTTCTACTTTCTAGTTTTCGTGGCTTCCCTGATATTATTATTTACTCTTTTTCGAGTTTTTCATGGCAGTGTTAGCCGATGGCTTCTCACCGGAGTTTGAGTGACAAAAAGTCTCCTCAAGTATTCAGGACTCTCCTCATTATTCTGACCGGTCTTAGTAATGCTGTAGTTTGGATAGTCTTCCTCTTATTTCCAAGTCTTCCAGTCCCTGTGCCAATCCGACGGTGACTGTACCAAGTGCACAAATTACAACTGGTATCACCGTCACTTTCATGTTTCACAGTTTTTTTCAATTCCCTGACAAAGTCGAAGTACTTATCCTTCTTTTTGCTTTCTTTCAATTTTACTCTGTGGTCAGCCGGGACAGCCAAGTCCACAATCCTGAAAGTTCTCATTTACTTGTTGATTTTTAATTGGTCTGGTCGTCTGGTTGAGATTAGGTGATCCGTTTGTATCATGCGTCTCTTATTGCACAACTTCCAATGGATCATCTTGGCCGCCCAGTCGTGTCTAGACACCACATAATCTACATCTACTGTTTTGTTGCGTCTTATCTATTCTTGCTTTGAAGTGATTGGTCCTTATGGTGTTGATGTTGCTTGTTAGTCGCTTAAAACGCCCATAGAGTTGTTTTTCTTCCCATTTTTGTTTTCAGGTTATTTTTGTTCAATTGATCCTCGTGTCGTCAATATTGTTTCTGGTGGCTGTAATCAATCATCCACCGCGCTTTTCGATGTAGTCTTCGACTCGTTGTATCGATGCGTCAACGCTATCTTCAATGCTGACAAGTCCTCTTTCTCCTTTTTTTTCTGTAAACGTCATCACTGGGATATAAGGCCTTATGCATGGTCATTAGTTTTCTTGTTCTCTGTTGCATTTGTTATTATTATTATTATTATTATTATTATTATTTAACTCTTTGCGAGTCTTTCATATCAACATTAGCGGGTGATCTTTCACGGAGGGGGGGTGAGCGACAGCAAGTCTTCTCAGGTTTCCAGGACTTTCCTCAGTATTCTTGCTCATCTCAGCACTGCTGTAATCAGGATGCTTTTGATTCTCCCACTAATTTCCAATTCCTTTAGTTCCTTCTGCATGCTTTTGAGGACCGTTTCAAATGCATCAACAACAATTGGTATTATCTAGATCTAAATATTCCAGTTATTTCCGTTCTCTAGCAAGGTCCAAGAAGTTGTTTATCGTTTCGTTTTCTTTTATTTTTACTCTGCGTTTCACTGGAGCGACAAACTCTACTAGACGGCAAATTCTTCATTTCCTTTTTTGTTGGTTTTTGGTTGTTTTTTTTTTTTTTTTTTTTTTTTTTTTAATTAATTAACGCTAGGTCTGGTTTTCTGACCGGAATTAGGTGATGCATCTGTATCTCAAAATTCCATATTATTATAATTTTTTATTATTGTCTTTATTATTGTTGAATAGAAATAATTGAAACGATTTAATTGTACAGATATTAATTTTAAATAAAAGTTCTTGAAATCATATAACTGTGAAAATGAGTCATTATTATTAGATACAAATGAAAAGAAGTGTCATTTAAAACATATTTGAAAGAGAGAGAGTTAAAAATATTAATAATCATAATTGCAACAAAGCATTAACGAATAAATCAAATCTCAGTATTTAAATAAGCCATAAGGAATTACTATGCCGTTAAACAAATGAACAAACACAAACCTAAAAATAGAAATTCAAATTGTCTCAACCAGTCTATTTTATATATATATATATATATATATATATATATATATATATATATATATATCAATCATTTCAATTTTGACGTCTATTTTCGTATGTCTATTTTCGTACAAAAGAAGTGTGTGTATGTTGGCTTGTGTGCGTATGTGTGTTACAAAGGACACACGTGGGAGAGTAACCAAGCAATATTGTCATCAGAGCTGAAATCCTGCGAATCAAGCGTCAGTCGTAGGGGTTATATAATGTTACTTGGAGACAATGACGTCAAGAATGGTATGCCAAAAGAAATAATTCCCAAAATGGCAAAAGGAGAACAAGCAGTAGGTTATTTATGGACACTTGCGTTTCTATTTTTTCTACTGTCGTTGTTTAGAGTGTTGTCGTAATTTGTTGCTATGCGTAAGAATGTCAACCCGCCGGCAGATGTTGAAGGTGGTGGTGATTTTAATGATGATTATTGAACAAGGCCGGGTTGATAAGTAAGGATATCAGTACTAAAACAATATCACACATGATATAATATGTGTATGCATGTGTGTGAAAGAGGGATAGGATAAAGCCAGTGTGAAATTGAGTGTAGATAAGAAGAGGGTGAATAGAATATGTTCAAAGAACAGAGAGAGAGAGAGAGTGTTGGTTGGTTGGGTTTTATGGCATATCAACCCTTGCTGGTTATTTAATGCCAAATTCTGTCTATATATACATATTCAACCAAAGATTTCAAAACGAATACTTAGGTAGATAAAATTTTCTATTCGCAGGATTTCATTTGTTTGCACAAGAATAACCAGTTTTAAGTTGTCATATTTTTTGGTACAACCTCCCACACAAGAAGGACAGAATGTGATCTATTTTGACGTTCTCGAACAGATCGGTTAAGCTATTTACTTTGAAAAATAGCTTTCTGATAACAGCGAAAGTTCTGCATTCTATAAGAATCTGTTTAACTGTGCAAGTTGTCTGGCAGGTTGAACACTGTGGTTGTGGTTCCTGTTTCAAAATGAAAGAGTGTGTGTGTGTGTGTGTATGTGTGTGTGTGTGTGTGTGTGTGTGAGAGAGAGAGAGAGAGAAAGAGAGAGAGAGAGAGAGAGAGCATAAAGAGGAAGCTGTAGCAAATGGCTTGGTTTCTTTGTTTGATGGCATATCAACCTTCGTCGGTTATTTAATGCCAAAGTCATCTTTTTACAAAAAAACAAAAAACAAACAGCTGTGATACTATTGAATCCAGAGTTGAGGAAAAGGATAAAGGGGGTCATACATTTCTTCAAAGGTATTAGTCTGAAAGTGAACTCAGCAAGGCAACTGGAGTTCAAACTTGTTTACTTTGAGTTCGTAGACCCAGCACTTTAGCCATTTCCCTACAGTAACTCCTCCGGAGTAAACTAGGTAAGAGGAGAACAGGATAGGAAGTTGGCGAATAAAATATGTTTAGAGCACTGAGAGAGAGAGAGAGAGAGAGAGAGGTGGGGAGGTTAGGTTTAATACCAAATTTTGTTTTCACACACACACAAATAAATATATGTTTCAAAAACATGTTGTGAGACTGCCAATAAAGCTCTAAATATTATCAACAACTGAGCAATTCAGTTCGTTAAAGAAGGAAATCTTTCGAAAATTGCACGTGAATATATGCATAAACCATCATTGCTTCAGGGCTGCACGGACTGGCACGTCGCAACCGATTTAAAACATAACTTCATATTTCCAACTGAAATAGCGTTAACGACAAAGCGTCCAGAGAGAGAGAGAGAGAGAGAGAGAGAGAGAGAGAGAGAGAGAGAGAGGGGGGTTTAGTTTAATGGCATATCAACATTAGATGGTTATTTAATACCAAATCCTGTTTATACACGAGATTTTTAAGTGAATACTTTGTAGGTAACATTTTTCAATGAGTCAGAATTCATTAGTTTGTTAAATGATTTCAAATAAATCAAATAATTAAACAGTTCTGTTTGACCTACAGATGGGACCCTGTCAGGTACTATCACTCTAGGTCAGAGTAGATCTGAGGCACAAAACTGGAGCATCACCATCAGGTTGTTTAAAGTTATATCCAGCACACTCGTTCGTAGATAGGTCTTACCTCTCGGCAGAGATGTATTTGATGTATTCTACAGCCTTTGCCGACTGGGGTGGGGGAGATAGAGAGAGAGAGAGAGAAGTAGGGTTATATGAATTGAAATTTGATATATTGTTAGTTGTCGGAATTTCTAAGACGAACCATGATGATTTTTATTATTCAGGCTTTTCGGACTATTGTTTTCATCTTTATTTTTATATTCACAACGTTTCGGCCGATGTATCTTCCGGCCTTCTTCAGGTGCTTCTTATCGAACTTGGGGGGCCTACTTGGAACTTTGAGCTACGTCCTTTATTTAATCGACGGGAGTCAATTTTTAAGAGGTGTTTAACAGGTTTTAATTCAGAGTTTTCCCTCTTCTAGACTGGCTAAATAAACCAGCTTGTCTTTCTATTTACCCATAACCGTATGGGGAATTATAGGATTTATCACTTTCCTAACGATATTAATGTTATGTTAAATGCAATCAGCTTCGTCCAGGATTTGAACTCATGCCGGCGTGTCCATTACCTCCGACCGTAACCATTACACCACGGGCGCCTCCAATATATTAAATATATATAATCTGTTCTCGAATCCTTCGTAGAAAACATTCTTAATTGAGCTAAAACCCGAAAAGTTACTACTCCTCCGGGTCAGAGTTGACCAGAGAGTAATGGCAATGAAGAAATACTTTACATTCCCGAAATTTCCGGGACCGAAGCCTCACCGTCAGCTTCACTTTAGTGTCATATCCAGGACACTCCTTAAGACGTAGTCAGACTATTTCACTGTCTCAGTCTACGGGGCTTTTTAGAGCGTTAAGTAAAAATCAAAATTAAGCAAAATTCACTCGGGAAATTTCCAATGAACTCTCAGTTGATAAAAAATAAATACTTTTGACAGAACCAAAAAGAAATCTTAATCAATATTGAAATATATTCCCCTTAAACTTAAAAATTTTCTGATATTGATCAACCGCTGAAACTTTAGGTTTAATAATAAATTGATAAAAACTATGTACTAACGTTTATGTGTCGATTCGTCATTTCCTCACACACACACACACACACACACACACACACACACACATATATATATATATATATGTGTGTGTGTGTTTGATAAAACAGGACAGATATTTTGTGTCTGTCTACTCTTTTGCGGATCTGTCTTTGTATGATCGTTTGACTTTTGGATGGAATTGATTTAGGAAGACGTTTCCCGAGTACTTTAGGGCTCAATTGAAGCCATATTCGGTGATGTGGATATCGAAGAGACAAACATAATGACGACTAAGGTACATTTATATAAAGAGTAGGAGAAAGAACAAGTGAGAAAGAAATTCACGGTAGAAAAAAAAATTACTTGAGTTAAGAGTGAAATCTGGCAGGGAATGTGCCACAGGCATTTCAGTATGTTGCTGCTATAATCGAAGTTGATCTTGTTAAAGGAAAGTTTGTTAATCATTAACCAGAGTGCGTAAAGAATTCGGAGTTTTTGTTTCATAGCTCGTCATTCTGTTTATATTGTTATTCACTCCCCCGAAATAGCTCTAGTTCGGACGGAAAAAATTTGGGAAACATACGGTTTCTTCCTAGATTCCTTCCATAAAAAAGTCAAACGACTTATAGGAAGACTTAAACGGATCATCAAAATGTCTGTACTATTTAATAAAAGATGTTTATAAGTGAAAATGCTGCCCATATAAATAAGATGAATCAAAATGATGAGGAAAATAGGAATATTTCCCAGTAGTCTCAGCGAGTTTCGACATTGAGTCGTCGTCAGAAGACAAGGTTGTAGGGAACAAAACGAAATTGTCTCCTTTTCTTGTGATTCATGGGCAGAGCTCCCGACAATAACGTGGCCGTTGGTCATGTGACAGTTTAAGAAGTGAGAAGTGAGTTCTACTTCTTTTCGACCAAGAATGTCCTAGGGATAGGGCGTCTACCTCAGACTCTGCTTTGTGAGAAGCACGTGCATGCAAATCACCTTACAAGAACTCGCACTACACCAGATCTCCGTAAGAGTTACTTCCACCATTCATCCCCTTGTTCTTGGAGCAACTATTGCGCTTTTATTTAGTATGGTTTGGGACAAATATTATTGTCTACCATATATGTAAATATTAAATGTTTTCAGTTTAAATTTTCGTGTCATGTAGTCTATCCTTGCCGAACTATTCAGTGTTCGACTATCAACAAGATTGTCTAATGCATTATGGGAAAGCGCGGTTGGTAGTTCAGGCCACAATCATACACCACATAAAATTCTTATAAGGTTTTATGAGAAAATTAAAAAAAATAATTGGTTTGATTTCATATCAACCTTTGTATGTTAATACCAAAGAAAATCCTTTTAGAAGAACAGTCGTGGTACTGTTTAACCCATAGCTAGGAGGAGAAGGGGGTTCATACCTTTTCCATAAGTATTTGTCCGAAAGTGAACGTAATAGCGCGACGGGATTTCTAACTCACTTATTACGTTCCCGCAGTCCATCGCATTAACCATTACACGACGAGGGCACCCTCGATGAAAAATTAACTGGTTCCGTGAGAAATACATTCGTTAATTGAAAATTATTTGTTTGGAATCCAAATGTTTTAAACTGATCATTCTATAATCTTTGCTTTCATGAACACATGACTGGGAGGTCTACTATTGGAAGTCAATTATCGGTATGGGTGGAAAATGTTTCAAATTAGCCATTATTATTATAGTCAGATATTAAACTTGGGCATTTGCTTATTTAAATGTTTATCTGGCAAACCATGTTCATCCAATTTTAAAGCGTTGTTTTAAGGATGGTTTTGTTTGATGTTAAATCCATTTGGAGTAAATGTTTAAAGATGTTACATCCATTTATTTGTGCGCGCTTCTATTACGATCAGGAAATTATCTAATGCATTATTTTGTTTAATTATTTTTAGAATAATGAATTTTGCATGTCTGCTGAAGCTGTGATCGTTTGAGCGGAAATGTTGTTTTATACATATTAGTTTGTTATAATCTATACATTTAATTCTGTTTCTGTAGTTATTTAATCTAAAATAAAATGCCATTCCGACTTTCCTATGTATTACTTTTGGCAAGGTGGGCAATTCACTCAACAGATTAGATTTTTGCTTCAGCAATTTGATTTGTGGTAGATTAAAAAATATTAGTTGTGAAGCTAGTGAACAAGCTGGTTAATTTGAGATGTTTATAGCATAGGTTGGCAAAATTTAGTGGATTTTATTGTGGGCATGTTGTTGGTTAATTTAAGATGTCTGTAGCATAGGTTGACAAAATCTAGTGGATGTTATTGTGGGCATATTGTTAGTTATTTTGTGATGTTTGTACCAAATGTTGGCAAAATTGAGTGGGTTTTATTGCGGGCATGTTGTTGGTTGCTTGATTCTTTTGAATGAGTTTTCTACTTCTAATTTCTTTAAGTTTATTTGATCAACAAAAAACTAGTTGGCTTAGCTTTTGAAAAATACTTTACGTAGGGTATTAATTTCTAAATGTCCTCCACCTTATGGTTGGGGATGTAGAATATGCAGATTTCACCTCTGTAGAGGTGCTAAGACCCTCTCTCAACGAATTTCCTTGTTATGACACTAAGCTCCAAACTGATGCCCAGGTTCCAACATGGAGACTTGGGCAATGTGGAGTACATTTTCATAGCCATTACTCTCAGGTCCACCCTGACCCGGAGTGGTAGACCTTATTAGGGTCCCAGTTATGGATCAAATAGAACTAGTGCTCTAAAGACAAAATTAAACCACCTTATATTGAGGCTCCAATCATGGAGATTCGGGGAATGTGGGGTACTCCCTAATTGCCATTACACCCAGGTCTACTCTTACTCATATTGGTAGTACCTGTTAAGGCCCTATCTATGTATCAAATTGAACTGTTCAATCATTTACTAACGGTAGATATTATTAAATATCTGTAACCATATAACTCTGAGCAAGTTATTTATATAGAAAAGGAATAATTGATATTGTAGCACTATATGAATGGGCTGCCAAAGCAGATGATTCCTTTGTCTGTTTTGGCGCGAAACCAGACAAAGGATTCTTGGACATGAAATCTCGCCGTATCCGGAAGTGGTAAGGGGACGCGAATGAGAGTTGACGTCGCAACCCAGCAGAGGGCAGTTGGCGCTGGACTGCAGGCAGGAGTTGACGACGCGACCCAGCAGAGGGCAGTTGCGGCTGGACAGCAGAGAGGCGAGGCAGCATGGGATAGGGTCCAGCGACAGTGAGTCAAGATTAGTCTGATTCCAGTAGCATTGTGGAATTTTCGCTAGTAACCCACGCTAGCGTTAGTCCATATCTGCTATCAGGAATGCAAAGTGTTGCATACCTTCCTCTGCTCTTGGTTAACCCCAAGCTTTGTTCGTGTTTGTTCGTTTGTCCTTCTATTTTCTCCGTTCCCTCGATCGTATTCTTGTGTAGGTAAAGAAATGTGCGTTACCCCCTCGAACCACTAGTTGATCACCGGCCGGCTAAGAAGTGACATGGTTAGAAGACTGAGATAATGTGGTGGGGTGAGGGTGTAACGTTTACAATATATAGAATTATTGTTTTAAATAGCTATACTAGAAATCATATAATTGTCAGCAAACAAATGAATGATATTAAATAGAATTATTAGTGTTTAATAGAAATACTTGAAATCATTACCTGCGTGCAAACAAATGGACCTAACAACACGTTTGAAATAATGTTACCAACAAACTATTTGCTTACAAATCACACATATATAGGACAGGATTTGGCATTAAATAACCCACAAGGGTTGATATACCATAAACCATAAATGGTCCTTAATTATCTGATCTAGTAGTGTGAGTGTGTTGTAAATTTTATTACTAGGGGGAATAAGATTCAAGTTCGGAGTAGTGATAGCTTTCTTTGGTTGAGTTTGGTTTGTTTTAATGACATATCAACCAAATACGGCTATTCAACAAAACCTCTTCGTCCAATCCACTTGTTTGGCAAGACCTCATCAAGGAAGGAGCTAACATCGCTATGGTAATGTGGGGGTGCCCCATCTTGGTAAAAATAAAACACTTCAGCTTCAAAGTCTTCTCTACGCTACAAAACCTGCAACAGTCGCTGAATTAAGAGAGGCCATTGAGCATGAATGCGCCCAAATACCAAGGGAATTGTTTCATGATGTGTGCGATTCCATTGTTTGGCGTTGTCAGCAGTATCTGGATCAAAATGGGCGTCAGTTTGAGAACAAGCAGTGAAAAAACAATAAAATGATACTTGTAAAATATTTTTACACATTTAAAATAATAAAATTCTAATTAAACAATACGTTTACAATTAATTTTAATGTGTATACATTTTTTGGACACCCTATATATATATATATATATAAGTAAAGTTGGCGACGTTAGTCGAAGATGACCCGAAGGCTCCCTTTTCGATAGCTACTTCACCGAGGTGTAGGGGAGGACGCTACTCCTTTCCCTGGATTACTCCACTTTACCCTAGATCCTTACCTTATAATGCTGAGTGTTAAGCAAGAAAGCATCAAGCACCATTTTTTTAAAAAGTTTTTGGTATGACTCGACCTGTGATTGAACCCAGGTCTCCCGGGCCACTGGCGAACAATCTAACCATTATGCCAATGAAATTTTAAACGAACCTGATCTCATCTATTTGCACATTGTTAGATGGTTTTAAGTATTTCAGTCTGTTGTAGGTGACACACATATGACCAGAATAATGGACTTACCCAAAGACAATATCAATCAAGAACTAAGCTAGTATAGCGGAGAGTTGCAGTAAGCACCTTGCTTGTCTTCGTGTACGTTGAACCAAGGAAACCCTCCTCGGAGACTTGGATACATTTGTGTTGGCACCTCATATTTCCGTGTTGAGTTATTTATTTATTGCCCTTAATAATCGGTCATAACACAGTCTAATACGAATAATTTTTTACGATTAATCATTTTTTGCACTCAGTTAAATTGGTATGATTTGTATGTGAATACTTTGTTGGTTATTTCATTTTTATATCTGTTAGACCAACCTTGTTTGCACACTAGTATTACTATTGTTCTTATGCAGTTAAATGATTTCAATTATTGCTATCTAGCACAATTAATTATTTTCAGTATTAATTCTTTTCAATATTAATCATTTTTTGCACACAGTGAAGTGGTTATAAGTATTGCTATTTTACACTAATCATTAATTCAACACGACTCATTCATTTGCCCACAGTCAAATTGTTCCAAGCATTAATATCTTTTGCATTCTGGTTAGTGAACGCTTGTAATATAAAATAAAGGACAAACCACGATATGAAAGGAAATAGAGATATATTCTCAGGAAAAAGTATGTACAACAGAGAGACTATTAGTAGACAAGAACACAGGATTAGTGAATACAGTATAAATATATAGTCCAACGATAGTATTGGCTTCCGTTATTACGGTAGCAAGTAAGGTGATCTAGTGCGATCTCCAGTCTCCAACGCTCTAATACTATTCCTATAAGAAGCTGCTCTTCACCTTTGAGTCTGCCCTGGTATTAGTAGCTACTGCTATATAAGGCAGATGGACTAGTTCATTGTGTTGAAAGAGGTGGGTGATATCCAACAGTAAGTGAATACTTTGTTGGTAATTTCATTTTTATATGTGTTAGACCAACTTTGTTTGCACATTAGTATTGCTATTGTTTTTATGCAGTTAATGATTTCTATTATTGCTATCTAGCACAATTAATTCTTTTCAATATTAATCATTTTTTGCAGACAGTGAAGTGGTTATAAGTATTGCTATTTAACACTAATCATTAATTCAACACGACTCATTTATTTGCACACAGTCAAATTGTTCCAAGCAAAACTATGCAATACCAATGATTCAATTCAGTCCAACATTTAAAGAGCTTCAAGTATTGCTATCAAACACTAATTATTCTATTCAACATTACACGTTCGTTTACATATAGTTAAACGGTTGCAAGTATTGGTGTTTCACTAACAATTCAATTAAACATCAATCATTTATTTATAAACAGTTAAATGATCAAAAAGTTCTATTTCTAACAATTTAATCTCACATGTCATTTGTATACAGTCTAAATGTCAAACAATTCTATTTGACCCGTAAATAGGACTCTATCAAGTGCTACCACCCGGGGTCACTGTAGATCTGGAAGCAATGGCAATGAAGGGTACTCCACATTCCTAAAAGCTCCAAGGCTGGAGCCTCGCCATCAGATTTTTTAATGTCATATCCAGGACGCTTGTTGGGAGATAGGTTTTTATCCCTCTGCAGAGATGCAGTCGGTGTATTCTACATCCCCTGCCGACTGGGCTCCTATTGGTGGGCGTGTGTTGTAAATGATATTACGAGGGGCAATAAGATTTAGCTTCCTTTTGGTTTTAGGTTTATAGTATCCTGCTTCGGAGTAGCAATAGTTTTTTTTTAAATCTGGTTTTCCTTTTACGTATGGGATTAGCTTAGCACAGAGAACTGCTGATTTAGTTTATTGTTATGTCTTTTCTGTTTGTTATTGTCTGTTTGTTTGTTTGTGTTTTATGGCATATCAACCCGTGAAGGTTATTTAATGCCGAATTCATTTTATACAAATAAACAGTTCTATTTTGAATAATTCACTTTTGCATAAGTACGCAGTTTGTCAAAAACATCTCTATTTCAAGCTATTCAGTTTAGTCAAATAGTTCTAATTAAAACAATTTAGTTTAGTATAAGTATAGTTTGTTTACACACAGTTAAATTTCTTTTAAGAATAATTCAATTTAGTGTAGGACAGTTTCAATGTCAAAATCAGTTCTATTTAAAACAATTCAGCTTAGCATTAGTACGCAGATTAGTTCTATTTAACCCTTAGATAACGCCCTATTAGATACTTTCACTCCAGACCAGATTGGATCTGGGAGCGATGGTAATGAAGAGGTGCTCAGTATTCCTCAAAGCTCCAGCATTACTGGAAACTCACCATCAGATTGTTTAGTGTCATATCCAGGGCACTCGTTGCGCGAGTCTTACACCTCTGAAGAGATGCAATCGGTGTATTCTACAGCCCCATCCGACTGGGCAAGTTATTGTCTGTGTAGATTCTTCTTAGTGTAAGTGTTTGTGAACAAGGAAGGCTATCTTTGAGATATTTGGAGTGAGAAGATTTAAAATGGAGATTGCTGAATGCAGTTGTGTGTGTTCTGTGTCGTTTTTGTAGTTGTCTGTTTTTGTCAAGATCTACTAGAGTATCAAGAAATACGATAGTGTTGATTTTTCGTGCTCAAATTTGATCGAGTCGTGGGTCATGTTTTAGTTGATTAGAAAAGTCTTCAGTTTTTACACATCCGCTTGTGGTCATAAGACGTTAGCCATCGATATATCTAGCATTAAAGAGGCGGTAATTTCAGGTTAGATGTAAGAATTTTTCAAGTTTTCCATGAAACTGTTGCTGTATGAAAAAGAGTGTTATAAAATGTTTAGATGAGGATAATGTGATTCAGGTTCTCTTTTGGTTTTAGCGTATCCAGCCTTGGGGTCATGATAGATTTGCTTATCCGGTTTATGAAAGCTATTCCGATGGGTTTCATTCATTCCGCTAATTCGAATGTTTCTGGTAAGAACTTTGCTGATTCAAGCGATCTGCATCAATTCTTTCTGTATCTTCCCACACATGAGACAGACATTCCACTCCAAAAGCTTCTTTCCTAGAAAATCTACACAATAGATTAAGCTTTCTAATAAATATTTTCCTCCCACAAAACTTTTTATGTCAATGTTTATTTTGTATTTCTTTCTTTGATGACATATCAAACTTCGTGGGTTGATATGTCAAAGCTGTAGAACTATCTAACCTGTAATTGGGGAGTAAATGGGTTCATGCCTTTCTCGAGAGTCTTAGTCCGAAAGAGAAAGTAATAGCGCGATTGAAGTTCGAACTCAGTTAAAACAATGTCGAAGTTCAGTAAGTTAGTAAGTACCAATCTTTAAATCCAAGTTTGTTATGACCTATTATTAAGGGTCAATAAATAAATAACTCAACACGAAGATATGAGGTGCCATACAAATGTATCCAAGTCTCCGAGAAGGGTTTCCTTGGTTCAACGTACACGAAGACAAGCAAGGTGCTTACTACAGCTGCTGCTCGGTATTTGTTGCACACCTCACCGAACGTGCAAGTGTGAAATAAGGACTTGTTGGTGGGTCCGGGCGCAGGGTCGGAGCCCACATGCGCCCGGCGTGGCCAAAATACCTTTGACCCCATCGACATTCCCCTTATTAGGGGTGCCTCAGGCGCCAGGCATTACCCCCTCCCCCGCTGAAGGGGATAAGAGCCTGGGAGACGGCCCCCTGAGGCCGGAGGAAATCTCCAGTTGCCATGATACACTCGGCCAGATCCGTGCCGCCGCAAGCACGGCCGGCCGAAGTGCGACGCAACAAATGGAGAGGCTCTGTGCTATTACAGCTGCTATTTTCCCTCTACCAGCTTAGTTCTTGATTAATATACCCTTTTGGTATGTCCATTATTCTGGTCATAGGTGAGTCACCTACAACAAGGTTTAATGCCTTACTATTTTTTTTGTTAGGGTTTCTGTTTTTTTTTAAATTTTAATATGATTTTGTTACATACTATTCCTTCAATTAAAATTTTGCAAACCAAATTCGGCGCATTTTGAATATATTTTTGTGGCGCATTCAGCGCAACGGTTAGGAAATGGGAATTGTCGACTCAAGTTCAAATCCTGGACGAAGCTGTTTGTTTTTCATTTGACACTAATGCTATTGAGAAAGGCATGAATCTGTTAATTATCTTCCGATCTATGGCTATAGTAGGGCAGATGGCGCTTTCTAGTCTTAGTAGGGCAACCGTTAGAGCAGAAACAAATATTCCAAGTTTAAAACATGTGGAGGGGGGCGCTCAGAGAAACTGTGGAACACTGGTGCATTATTCTTCTGTTGCTACCGAGGTAGACGAACTGGTATAATGAGAAGATGGTACCATCTTGAATAAAACCCATGAACACCGCTTTATCCTGTTAAGACCAATACCTCTTGTTGTCGGACTCCAGCTGATGCTGGAGATATTCGGCTCGAGCAGGTGCCTTTTCAGGAAGCGCTAGATCATCTGCATTGTCTGCATCAGTGATAGTTTCGGTGGGATGGTGTGAAACTATTTTCTTTCATTTACTCTTCATTTGATAAACAATCAGATTGTCTGCCTCTCTGTAGCTTTCTTTCATCTCCATCACGTCAAGTGGTTAACTAGTTGGATGTGTTTTACGACATATCAACCCTAGTAGGTTATCTAATGGCAAGCCCTGTTGATACTTATATATAAGATATATTTGATTTGTAAACGACATGGTCTGTTGGTAATAATTTCTAAACGAACCAGATCTCATTTATTAGCACACAGTAATATGGTTTTAAGTTATGTGCACTAATATTAATAGTTTTATTTGCACAGTTAAATAGTTTCAAGTATGGCTATTTGACACTCGGAATCCAATTCGATATTATCAATTTGTTTGCACACAGTTAAAT
This sequence comes from Sepioteuthis lessoniana, assembly GCA_963585895.1. NCBI lineage: Eukaryota > Metazoa > Mollusca > Cephalopoda > Myopsida > Loliginidae > Sepioteuthis > Sepioteuthis lessoniana. The sequence goes on from OY757911.1 coordinate 3,869,968, forward strand.
GGTTTCATTTATTTCCTTCTAACTGTAATAATTCAATTCAACATTATTTATTCTTTTACACACAGTTAAGTGGTTCCAAATATTACGCTTTAAAATAATTAATTCAATTCAACATCGGTCATTTGGTGCACGCCGTTAAATAGTTTCAAGTATTTTAAATGATTATACAGTTCTATATAACCGGCTCATTGGCCCAGTGGGTAGAGTGTTCGTCAATGGTCCGGGAGACCACAGCTCAATCGCAGGTCGAATCATGCCAAAGACTTAAAAAATGGTACTTGATATCTCCTTGCTTAACACTCAGTATCATAAGATGCGTATCAAGGGTAAAGTGGAGCAATCCTCGATGTAGTAGCTATTAAAAAGGGAGCCTTCTGGTCACCCTTGACTACTGTCACCAACTTTACTTTTTACAATTCTATTCAACCCATAGATGAAACCCTGCCAGGTACTGCCATCCCGGGTCAGAGTATACCTGGCAGTAAACTCAATGAAGCAGTACTCCACATTCTCAAAATCTTCAGGACTGGAGTCTGTTCATCAGCTGGTTTTGTATCATATTCAGGACGCTTGTTGACTGATGGGGATCTTACTTTCCTGCAGAGATGCAGTCGACGTATTCTACAGCCTCAGTCGACTGGGCAGGCTTCAAGTGGATATATTAAATTGGTCCATTGGCCTATTGGGTAGAGTGTTCATTAATGGCTTGGGAGACCGGGTTTCAATCTCAGGTCGAGTCATACCAGAAACCAAATAAAAATGGTATTAGATTCCTCCTTGCTTAACTCTCATCATTACTAGGTATGGATCAAGGGTAAGTATTGCAGTCCAGGATAAGGAGCTATTGAAAAGGAAGCCTTCGGGTCGCTCTCGACCATGGTCGCAAACTTTACTTATATATATATATATATATATATATATATATATATATATAAAAGTAAAGTTGGCAACCATATATACAGCGAGCAACCCAACTCCACCTTCCATCATTGCCCGGAATTTGCAAGCGAGCACATATAATCAGTCCATGTTTTCCATCCTTTAAGCCTGTAGAAATGAACTACAGCTTGCAATTCTGGAAGCTTTGCTGATTACAAAACTCAAACCAGAGCTCTGCGTACAGAAACAATTTTACACACCGATTCTGTTCATTCGTCTTTTAGAACCAAGGGAAGACAATTTAACTCACGCCAACTCTGCAGTGGAATGGTAACTTATTTATATTTTTTCATTAACACCGACACCAGTCACCACGCAAATTTCAAATTCCTCACACGTGTTACGGACAAAATTCTCTGATGAAACGTAACCGAAATCAAGGGTCCCACTTAAGATTTTTAAAATATTCTAAATTACTTTTTAAAAATACTTTAGCTGTGAGTACGCTATTGAAAGCAATATATATATATATATATATATATATATATATATATATATATATATATATATGTTTAGTTTGGTTTCTTTGTTTAATGACATATCAACTCTTTAGGTAATTTAATGCCAAAGCCATTCTGCTAGATATATCGATGACACAGTAGTGGTACTATTTAACCCATAGCTGGGAGGATAAGGGGGTTCATACCTTTCCCAAGGGTATTTGTCCGAAAGTGAACGCAATAGCGCGACTGGAGTACGAACTCGCGTACTCCGATTCCGCAGTCTTCTTTAAAGTTTCCTGATAAGTGCCTTAGTTTCATGTAGGAATTGGTAGATGAATTTCCCAAAATTATTCCGATCAATTTTGGACCCATCATAGGCCATCATCAGGGGTTGCTTGCTTGTTAAGGTGTGTTGTTTTTTAAAATGAGTTTTGAAAGTTTTTTTCCGTATTCCTTAATAGCGTTCCCTTTTATTTTAAAATACATCAGTTACCCTGTTTTTATCCTACTCTTCGTTCGCATATTTTTGTTATGTTATAAAAACTCTCAAAAACGGGGTTTGAAATAAAACTGTTTATTTGTATAAAAATGGAGTTGACATTAAATAACCCACAAAGGTTGATATGCCATAAAACCCAAACAAATATTTTACCAAGTGTAAGCAAAAACTTTACTTATGCTAAATTGTACTGTTTATATGTATAAAAATGGATTTGGCATTAAATAACCTAAAATGGTTGATATGCCATAAAATCAAACCAAACCAAACCAAACCAAAAATATATTTACATATTCTTTTTACCTTTCTATTTGCCCTCCTTTACACTCTCTTTCCTCCCTCTGCTCCATCTTCTTCTTTTCCTAATTATTTCTCCGTGTCTATAAATGCATGTTTTCTCGGCCGGAAAGCGTACCTGATTTTAGCAGGGAAAAATTCTGACTGAGTCACGAATGAACGTGTTCGTTGCTAAATTTATCCGTTACGACCAATTGACAACGTGTGAAACAGAAATTAAAGTATGAATTGTATCATTGGTATTAAAGGAAAACAAAGCAGTCGTCATACATGGCAGATTTAGATTGAAGGTTGTGGTTAAGTGGAGATGACGTAACAAGATAAGCCAGCTTCTAATATATATATATATATATATATATATATATTAGAAGCATGCTTATATATATATATATATATATATATATATATATATATGTGTGTGTGTGTGTGTGTGTGTAAGAAGAGTGTTTAATTTTCAATATTAAGGAAATAGAACACAAACCCACATACGTATATATATATATATATATATATATATATATATATATATATATATATTTGTAACCCACAAAAACCAGCACATCATAGCGACATTTTATTCTCCGAGAACACAAAATGGAAGCACGTAACTAATATATATATATATATATATATATATATATATATTAGAAGCATGCCTAATTTTTTATTAAAAATACCATACTATATATATATATATATATATATATATATATATATATATTAGAAGCATGCTTAATTTTTTTATTAAAAATACCATACTATATATATATATATATATATTAGAAGCATGCTTAATTCTTTATTAAAAATACCATACTATATATATATATATATATATATATATATATATATACTGTCATTTTGGAAAAAAATACCAAATACATTATCACACGACAGCTAACATGAATGACTTCAAAACGATCAGTATATATGAAAACTTACTTGTCTTTGCGCATTTCTTAAAAAACGGGAAGATTTATCTCGTTTCTTCAAGATATCCAACATTTTCAAATATATTTCCACGTGCCAAACACGTTTTTAACACTTTCGAATTAAGAACGCTATGTGCCCGTTTGTGTCTTTTGTATACATTTCATTTGTTCCCGTTATCTCGACAAGCATCCATCGCTTTGTGAACTATTCTGATATCAAAGTCCTGATGATGGTTACTAAAACCGAAACGTTTAGCATCGGCATTACATCATCATAAATTCAACTATTTGGATTATGTTTTTCCGCTATCTTCATATATATATATATATATATATATATATATATATATATATATATATATAACTTTACTACTCCATCCAGTCAACAAACATATATCAAACTTTTTTATCGTAACCAAATGCACTACAATTATAAATCAGATGAAAAAATATTGAAAACATTGATTCACAGAAACATACTCCCCATTGATCCTAATAAAAAGATAAAACTTATTATATATTGTAATAAGTTCAAAACCTCGAATTTAGTCATTAGAAATAATTCCTCTCCTTCGATTATGTCTTTAGCTACTGACACTAATTATAGAATTCCATTTAAAAGCAAACACCATAATCTTCAACGGTAAAGACGCTCTTACACAGTAGTAATATGCTAAAACAAAAGTTACATCACTTTTGTAATAGATCCTCCCCTGATGATGGCCCAAAGTCGGGCAGAAAGTACTTGGGATACATACAACTATGGACAATACATAAATCAATTCCCCCCGAATATGATAAAAGTAATACAGGAATTCGAACGGATCCAGAAGAAAATATGTAGACATAAAATGTCTATTATGTTTAATGAAATTTGTATCAACGAAGAAATGCTGACAATATATATATATATATATATATATATATATATATATATATATATATAAGTGCATATCTATTCATGTTCTTGTGCGTGGTGCCTTCGATAAGTTTTCAGACTTTTTTGTAAAGGCGTTTAAAATTGTCGTAGACTTTTGAAAAGTCAGTATTCTTATAATTCCAGGTTCAAATGAACAGCTACAGCAGCAATCGGAATACACCCTACTAAACCCTGATCGTCACAGCTGGTGAATTTCAAAAATGCAATCTGGACGTGAGGACACTTTAGAAGAACGATATGCAATAAAATTCTGTTTTAATCTTGGAAAAAAATGCTGCCACAGAAACGTATCGAATGCATGAATCGAGCATCAGTTTTTGAGTGGCATAAGACATTCAAGGACGGCAGGGAGTCTGTGAGGGATGATGAGGGGTGTGGGAGGAGTAAAGAAGTCAATAGACCAGAGTTGATTGGCCAAAGGGTTAGGGTTAGAGTTTGGGTTACTATGTTGAGGTTTTAAGGGAGTTCAGGAAGAGATTCATAGGGAAGAGACCAGCACTCTTGAAATCGGGTCAGTGGCATTTCCACCAGGACAATGCACCAGTCCTCAACTCCATCCTTGTCACTGACTATTTGACCAAGATTGGCATCAAAACAGTTCCCCACCCTCCCTATAGTCCAGTCCTTGCTTCCTGTGACTTTTGGTTATTCGCTAAGCTCAGAGGCTGTTGTTATGAGACAATTGAGGAGATGAAAGAGGCTATGACAGGTCATTGACACGCTCACACAAGAGGACTTTAATGGGGCCTTCCAGAAGTTGTTGGGACGGTAAAACAAGTGCATTGCAGCCGGAGGAGATTACATCATGTGTATTCTATCAATAAAAGTGCCCATACGAAAAAAGTCTGGAAACTTATTTAAGGATCCTTGTACACACACACACATATATATATATATATATATATATATATTGTTGGTTGGCTGATTGGTTGGGTTTATAGCATACCAACTTTTATAGATTTTTTAATGCCAAATCTTGTATATATATATATATATATATATATATATATATATATATATTTATATATATATATAATTCCTAAACTCTTAATTTGGTGGTAACATTTGTTTCCACAGAGTTAAATAGTTTCAAGTATAACCATTCAACACTGATAACTCTATTAAACATGTACGATGATCTATAGTAAAAAGACAGAAGAGTCATTGATTGAACCATAACGCTGTCTAGGTCAGGGTACACCTGAGATTAATGGTAAGAAAGAGGGTTCAGAAAATTCCTTAAAGTTCTAGACTGGAACTTCAACATCAAATGCAGCTTATTATCGTTTAGGACAATGTACATCTTATTTTCATCATACAACGTGTGAAAGCACGTGCGATACCCTGCTCTCATCAGCTGCCAACCAGGGGTGATAACACAGTTTCGGTAGTTTAAGGCGGTACTGCCACTCCTTACGCTATCAAGCAGCTTTTGCCAGGGGTATTTAAAAGAATTATATAATGCTTTATTAAAAGAATTTTATAATTCTTTTAAATACCCTGTCCGGTATATATATATATATATATATATATATATACGCCAGATCAATTCAGAGCAGAGATTACATCGGACGTTTATCTTCATTTTTAATGTGCAGTTTGTGATTTAAAAAAAAAAAACGCGTTTACTATCAGCTGTTGACGTTATTACACGTTTACAGTAACCGTTTCTTGATGTTACATAACTTGTGAAAGCACATGCGATAACCTGCTCTCATCAGCCGCCAACCAGGGTGATAACACAGTTTCAGTAGCTCAAGGCGGTACTTCAACTCCTGGCGCTACCAAGCAGCTTTTGCCACCGGACAGGGTATTAAAAGAATTATATATATGCGTGTGTGTGTTTGTGTGTGTGTGTGTGTGTGTATATATATATATATGCCAGATCAATCAATAGCAGAGACTACATTGAATGTTCATCTTCATTCTTAGTGTGCAGTTTGTCATTTAAAAAAAAACGCGTTTACTTTCAACTGTTGTTGTCATTACGCGTTTACAGTAACCGTTTCCTGGTGTTACGCAATCACACGGGAATGGTGGTCCCGCATACATTTCATTCATGCTGACAACTTCTCGCTTTCGACCAAATCCAACTTGATGCATATTGCACCATGGTTTGAAGGCGATCTGAAGCAACTTTCAAACTGCTGCCAGTGATTTCTATTCTTGAAAGAAACAAAATGACTGAGTGTCATAGAAAACTACGATAGCCAAACTATATAGGAATCACATGGCATATCCAACCCTTTTCCATGCAGTCTGCACGCAGTGTCTCGTCTCGGTTTTTCTTCTGCTCGTATGATTTCTATATATTCATCCCCCACATATATATGTCCTGATATCGTGGAGCATCTTTACACTCTCTCACCCTCCATTTCCATCTCTCTTCACTCCTGGCAGGTCATCTAGACTACTTCTAGTGTCCGCACAGACATGATGTATGTAAGTTCTTTCTGGCCAGCCAAACACTGGTGCGTTCAAGTGTAGGAGTCCATAGAGGGACGTCACTTATGGGTTCATCCCGGAGCGCTGAGCTTATCTTGCTCGTCTTGCTTGAATGTTTGCTGAGATGGAAGGTAAGTAGCCATACAGCAGTAACTTGGTGGGGTGCAGCCTCTAGGATTTGTTCGAAACAGCACCGAGGAGCCTTTTTATATAGTTATCATCTAGCTTTTTCGCCTTGCGTTTCATTTGAGCCAAAATGATACATCTATTCAGTAAGACCGACACAACCAAAGCTTGTAAGAAATCCCCCCCACACGTATATTTATGAAACTTATCTTATTTCTTTATAGAAAGGCAATAGATAAAAAACTAACATACACACACACACACACACACATATATATATATATATATATATATATTTATGAAACTTGTCTATTTTTTATAGAAAGGCAATATATAACATTCACACACATACACATACATATATATGTATGCATATATATATATATATATATATATATATATAAAGAAATATAAAGAAATTAGAAAAGTTTCATATACATTTATATATATATATATATAACTTGTCTAATTTCTTTATAGAAAGGCATTATAACTCACACACCTATATATATATCTAAATGAAACTTGTCTAGTTTCTTAATAGGAAGGCAATATATATATATATATATATGAAGCTTGCTTAATTTCTAAATAGAAATTAAATGGAACACACACAAACACACAATTGTATATATTTACATATATAGAGTGTTATCATCATCATCATCATCATCATCATCATCATCATCATCATCTTCAAGTTGCGCTGCCAGCACGGATCTCCCTGACCATCTCTCGCCACTCGTCTCTATCGTCCATCGCTCCCGGTAGGTGTCCAAGGCTATATCCTGTATCTGTACAGAGCTGCTGTATATAGGTTCTAGCTAGTCGTCCTGCCTTAGCTCGTCCATGTGAAGGGGTCCACAAGAGTATGTCGCTTATGAGTTCGTTGCCACTTCTTCAGCAGTGTCCCTCATATCTGGTTCCTCTAACTTTGAGAGTTTTCGTGATGGGTGGTAGGTGGCCGTACAGCTGCTGTTTTGTGTGGTGCTGCCTCCAGGACTTGTGTAATTGCCGTCAAGCTTTTTATCCATATGTTTTGTTAGCGTTCGTATAATTTCAAATGTTTTTATTTTTTATTGTGAATGATGGCAAATGATTTGATTAAAAAAAGAAAGAAATTTAATTATAATACAGTACTAAAAGACTCGAAATGATGAGTGGATGCGCACTGTGTGGCAAAAAGCATTTGACAATCTACTATTTACAAAGCTGACAATTAAGTGTGCACTTACTTTTGTTTCATCCTATATATATATATATATATATATATATATATATATATATATATATATATATATAGTATTCTTGGTCCAGTTTTTTTTTTATCAAAAAGATCTGAAGAAGTCCTGTTAATTTTTTTTTCGTGATTTTGGAAATTTCAAAAATGTGTAACAGGACAGAAATAAATTTATAATCCTATGTGACCGGTTTCGTTGTTTTTTCTTAAAGTATATATATATATATATATATATATATATATATATATATATTATCGCACAAAGGTAATCTAGATAGGGAATCTGAAAATATGAATTTCTGATGTTTTCTCACAGCTTTTAGATTTAATGCCAGATCTATTGTTTCGGCTTCTGCACGAAAAATGGATGATTCATTTGGAGAGTGCTTTTATTATAATTTTGTTGAGGATTTCAGAACAACCTATTTTTAAAACTGTTTTTAGAATTATCTGTAGGATCCTTGAAAGATTTAAGGATTTTACACTGATTTTCGAGAACTTTTCAAAGTAGGTGTTGGAGTGATTTTTATTTTAGGAAGGTTGCTCAGTTTAATAATTATATTAGGTTGTTGAATGGTCCACGGAGATATGTCTGATAGTTCTCTTCAGTGTATTATCACGAGAGGAATCAATTCTTCGGCAAGTTGCTCCATTCAAATTCCAAAGGTGTTTATTTAATTCTTTTTTTAGCTGAAAAGTTGTTGTTATTTTGGGTCATATGCTGGATTGGAAGGACAGGATTTCGGTTTAAGGAAGTATTGGATGGCAAATTTTTCTTCTTAGTTTTACAGGTGATTAATTTGCTTCCAAATAAAGGCTCTCCCTTGGGGAGGTAGAGAAAGCACCCAGGGCAAGTCTTATTCTTTCATGGTGTTCTATGTCTTATATTATCAAGTATGATTTTCAGGCAGATCCATAGATCATACAATCACAGTTCAGCTTGGAACGGGATATGGTTCTGTATTGTTTCATTCTCCGTGAGATACCAAGCATTGCAGTAGCAGTGCTTTGTTACGTTTTATTTCAAATTCCTTTATGTGAAGAATAAAGTGTAGTCGTTTTTAGCATATATCACCCCCCCACAATTTCTATTGTTCAACTACTGGTATTTCTAAACCTTCCAGTTTGAGTAAAGAGTTATTGTGAAACTTTCTCATTTAACAAAAGTGAATACATATAGTGTTCGTCTTTAAGAATCGGAATCCATTGGATGATGCCCATTTGCTTATTTCATTTAGTCATTGTTGGAACTGTCTCTCGGCAATATGGATGTATCTTGATCGATAGTATTTCAAAAAGTCGTTCACACACCGAGAGCGTTCAGTCCAAGGTTTCAGGCGATTGACAATATATATATATATATATATATATATATATATATATATATATATATATATATATATTGATTTTTACACTGAATAGTGTCCCTGACAGTTTATTACCTTAGGGTATCATTTTCTCTTTGTTTTGGAGGTTGGAAGGTGTCGATCTTAGACGGACTTTAAAGATTTTTTAAAAATAAATTGTTTATAAAATTAGGTCGTTCGCCTCCCAGTCCACGTTATTGTAGGTATTTCATATTCCGTACTTCCATTTAGAATCAAAATATACAGCTATTAAGTGTTCTTTTCTGATATTAGCTTCGCTTATTTTTGTTTCTTATCTTATCACGTGATTAGCCGTGCTTTTTTTTATTTCTGAAACTGCGCAGATCTTTTGCGATGAAGCTGAATTTTTCAAGGAACCAGGCCAGTCTGATATAAATTATGCATTCTGTTTAGTAGAGCCAGCTCGTAAGTGATATGATTTTGTAGTTTTGTGGGTTTCTTTCATATTTGTTAGGTTTTAGAATTGGAATCACAGTCGTTTGTTTTCATATTTTGCGAAATTCTATATTTATCCAAATATAATTGAAGGTGTTTAGAAGATATGGTAGAGATTCTTTTGGGAGCTGTTTGATTAATTCATAGTGTATCTTATCAAGCTCTGCGGCTGCGTTGTAAAACCTTTCGACGGACCTCCTCATTTCTGTGTAGGTAAAACATACTGATTTTTTTTATGAAACATTATACCGAAATTTGTGCACATTTGATTATAATCATAACTATATTTTCATTATTGCATTGTTTAAGATTTGTTTATAATAATAAATTGTTTGTGCATGTTACCAAATATTCCTATCTAATACAAATAATTTGCATACAATTATATGGTTTCAAGTATGTTTATCCAATACTCAGAATCGTTCTATCTGAACTAAAGTTAGGATCCTACGGACTACTATGAATCCAGGTCAGAGCTGACCGGATAGTGAAGCGGTACTTTAGACTCCCAAGAGCTCCAGAATTGGACCCTCACTATTGGATGCAATTTATTGTCATCACCCGGACATACACAGTTTTACGAGGTGCTCGTGGTGTAATGGTTATCGTGGTAGGTAATGGACATGACCACACGAGTTCAAATCCTGGTCGAGGTTGATTGCATTTCACATTGCATTAATACTCTTGTAAAAGGTATAAATCCATCCATTCTCTCTCCAGCAATGTGTTAATAGTAGGGCAGACTGATTATTGTTATGTCCTCGGACTTAGAGGAATAAAAGTTATATATTATAGAAAACAAGTAATACAATGTCGACTGTGTTGCTATTTGCAACTAAGCTCCCAGAGTGGATTACAGTAAAATATTATATCCTTATTGGAAGAGTCCATTCCTTATCAAAAATAGGGATGATACCACAACAGTTATTTAGCCTTGGTTAGGCAACCAGTCTAGGAGAAGGAAAGCTTTGAATTCAAAACTTTTAAACTTCTCATAAAAATTGACCTTGTGTCACATGCTGCTCGTTCAGAGAGGTTTGGTAAATATATTCACAGATTCAAGAAATATTATTTAACGCTCTTAATTTGAACAGAGGCATTTAAAATTGTCGTAGACTCTTAAAAATTCAGTATGTTATTGCTATAAATCTTATGAGATGACTGACTAATTTTTATGATTTCAGGTTAAATGAACAGGTACAGCAGCAATTGGAATGCACCCTACTAAAGCCTGATTGACACAGCTGGTGATTTTCAAAAATGCAATCTGGACGTGAGGACACTTTAGAAGAACGATATGCAATAAAATTCTGTTTTAAACTTGGAAAAAATGATGCCACAGAAACGTATGGAATGCTTCAGACTGCTTTTCGACCATCTTGCATGAATCGAGCATCAGTTTTTGAGTCGCATAAGTGATTCATGGGAGCCAGGGAGTCTGTGAGGGAAGATGAGAGGTGTGGGAGGAATAAAGAAGTCAATAGACCAGAGTTGATAGGCCAAAGGGTTAGGGTTAGGGTTACTATGTTGAGGTTTTAAGCGAGTTCAGGAAGAGATTCCTACGGAAGTGGCCAGCACTGTTCAAATCGGGTCAGTGGCATTTCCACCAGGACGATGCACCAGACCACAACTCCATCCTTGTCACAGACTATTTGACTAAGATGGGCATCAAGACAGTTTCCCACCCTCCCTATAGTCCAGACCTTGCTCCCTGTGACTTTTGGTTATTCCCTAAGCTCAGAGGCTGTCATTATGAGGACATGAAAGAGGCTATGACGAAGGTCATTGACACGCTCACACAAGAGGACTTTAATGGGGGCCTTCCAGAAGTTGTTGGATCGGTACAATAAGTGCATTGCAGCCGGGGGAGATTACTTCATGTGTGTACTATCAATAAAAGTGCCCATACGAAAAAAGTCTGGAAACTTATTTAATGAGCCTCGTATTTCAAATAACTATTTTCTATTTCATTATAATCATTTGTTTACACGCTGTTATATGGTTTCAAATATTCCCATCTAATATTTATTATTTTCAAACGGATCTATTGGTGGGACTTTACCCGGTAGTATATCTCTGAATCAAAGTGGGTCTGGGATTAATAGATTAATAGAAATGAAGGAGCACTCTACATTTCCCGGAACTCCAGAACTGGAGTCACACTATCTGATGCAGTTTAGTGTCATACCCGGGGCACATGAGGGATTCATCCGATCGACCTTCCACCTGGGCAGATTCGACGCAAAATTATTTTAGTATGGTAGAGGGCACGCCCAAATCGAGACCCATGAGTGGATGTCACGCAAAATACTTGATCCCGACGGCATTTCCCTTTTAGAGTGTAATCAAATGTTGTATACCATACCGGCATAATGAAGAGATGAATGAGGAATAAACATTCTTAATAAAAATATTACTCTCACACTTTATATCTCGAAAGGGGTCGTAACTGGGCTATGTGTGAGAGAGGCAGGGAGACGGAGGTAGACGAAGACAGACTGCCATATTAACTCACAACTTCATCTTCTCTTGACCATACCACGCAGTGTTATCTTCAGAGCCTTACATCTTTGCCTCTTCTGTTTCCTGGCCAGCGATCACTGGGAGGTCACTGCCCCATCGGGCGTCAGGCGGCCAGTCTCCAAGACTGACTGTATCTAGACCCAAGACTCCAGACTGAGGTCTGATCCTTGCAAGACTCCCCGTGTCTGCTGTGCACCGTGTATATATCATTTCTCAGCGCCCACGTATTCCGGTTGTCACTCACGTGACGTGTTTCCGCTTACGTACACAGGTGCGTCTTGCAATCACATTGTTTACACAACTGAAACATCCGGTTCTGTCAATGGTCAATATGCAACACAAAGCATATAATATAAAACATTCATCATTGAAGAGTTTCAGACTAGACTGTTTGCATTTTCCTTTTCGCCAAAAAGGAAAACATAAAAAAGGCAACAGTACAATGCAATTTGAGGGTTAGTTTTAATGATACATTTAAAATTGACAATCATATTTTGTTTATTATATCGAGGAGAATGATTGATTAGAAATTTTATTTCAAGGGAGGTAAATGTTGTTTTAAATATATATAGAATTTTAATTGGACCTCATATAGAATATTGTACTCAGGCTTAAGCTCCAGTGTCGAGACATGAAAATTTGAGATTTGAGCGCATGTACAGAAGTGACAAAAATAATAAATGGAGTAAAATATTACTGAGAGAGCAAGAGATTGAAAAAATTAGGGTTAACAATTTTATCAAAGATTAAAATGAGAGTTGGTCTAATTGAAATATTCAAAATGATTAATGGAATTTCTAATTATGGTAGACATAATTTTATTTCATTTATTTCATTTTTATTTCATTTCTCCGTGAACTGGTAATTTATTGTCAAGGTGGATTTCAATATCTATGTCTACTAATCTCTTGAATTTTTTACTAGTAAAGTCATATATTCTTGGAACGATTTCCCTAATCAGATCCAAAACCCTGGTTGTGTAAAAAAAAAGAATGAGATTAGATTGGATAATTTCAGAAATAATTGTTAGAAAAAGAATTTTAGAGGGCATTTTGGGGAAATATTAGATGAATTACTTAACAGAATTTGATTTTTATATAGATATCGTATTAATAGAGTATATGTTCGGAGCAAAGATTATTATTTTAAAGGTTGAAGAGAGAAGATAGTAAAAAGTGGAGAACCCAAAGAAGCACAATAAACAAACAATATGAAAGTACCGATTGTGCCAATTGTGATTGGTGCGTTAGGCACAGTAACTAAAGGATTATTAAAGGGCCTGGAGGACTTGGAAATTGGCGGACGGGTGGAGACTATCCAAACGACAGCATTGCCGATGACGGCCAGAATACTGAGACGAGTCCTGGAGACTTGAGGAGACTTGCTGTCACTCAAACTCCAGTGATAAACCATCAGCTAATACTGATGTGAAAAACTCTAAAGGAGTAAATAATAATACTGTACCAGCAGACCACAGAGAAAAGATTAAAGAAAATAAAAAGAGACAAGAATTTGAGAAAGCCAAGGAACATGAGAAAATGGTTATACTAATTATAATTAGCGCCCTTGGAACGGTTTTCAAAGGCTTGATAAGGTTGCTGGAAGAATTGGTAATCGGAGAACGAATCGAGACTAATCAAACTATAAAATTTTTATGATCGGATCGAATACTGATAAGATTCCTGGAGACTTTAGGAGACTTGCTCTCACTCAGAATTCCGTGAAGGGCCATCAGCTAATGCTGGTGTGAAAAACTTGCAACGACGTTGACATACTTTATGTATCTAGAAAGGAGGGAAGAACAGGACTTACCAGCATCGAAGGCAGCGTGGATGCATCGATACAACGGCTCGAAGACTACAGAGAAAAACACGAACGAGGACTGATTACAGACATCAGAAAAGATACCGACAACATGACAGACGATAGAGTGACAATAACTAGAAAACAAAAATGGGAAAAAAAACCCAACTCAATGGCCGCTTTAAACGTCTAATAAACACCATCTCACATGAGAAGACCTAGACCTGACTAAGGAAAGGAAACCTTAAGAGAAAAATGGAATCTCTCCTAATAGCAGCACAGGACAACGCCATAAGAACCAATCATATCAAAGCAAGAATAGCAAATGTGTAACATACTCATATACAGATGCATACAGAAACATATTCAACACAATAAAGACGAGCGGACACAGTTCTTTAGAAAAATATACCTCTCACTTTATTTGAAAGGGTTCGAAAGGGTTACGAAAGGTATTATCTGTGAGAGGTGAGTTGGAGACTGAACAGAACTGCAACATATTGACCCCTACCAGCTCTTCTGGCTACAGCAGCATTTCTTTCCCGTTCTCCTGGGCTGCTCAGTCGGGGATCTGGACGCCCAGCCTCTGCTGGGACATGGTTCTCATTCCAGCATCTTCTCTCCAACTGAACTGAACTTCCTGTCGCCGGGATTATATAATAATTTGACGTCCACGTACTTCTTGCGAGCGTCACATTTGTACTCAGTTCAACCCGTCGACAGTCAAGGTTATCCCCTGATATCTTCGACATGATGCACCTGTTATTTACACAGGTGCATTTCTTATCTGACAGCCTGGCCGGGTCGGAGGTCGATATGTTACAATGTAGACTATGCGGCGACAAAGACAAAACGATCAATCACATAATAAGTGAATGCAGAAAATTAGCACAGAAGGAGTATAAGGCGAGGCACGACTGGGTCGGCAAGGGGATCCACTGGGAAATGTGCAAGAAATTTTAATTTGACCATACCAACAAATGGTATATGCACAACCCAGCACCTGTCCTAGAAAATGACACACATAAACTCCTATGGGACTTTGATATACAAACGGATCATCTAATCTCAGCCAGAAGACCAGACCTTACAATAATCAAAAAAAAAAAAAAAAAAAAAAAAAACAGAATTCGGAAAATTGTCGACTTTGCTATCCTAGCTGACCACAGAATAAAACTGAAAGAATGTGAAAAGAAGGATAAGTACCTCAACCTTGCTAGAGAATTGAAGAAGCTGTGGAACATGAAAGTAACGATTGTGCCAATTATGATTGGTGCTTTTGGCACAATAACTAAAGGATCATTAAAAGGCCTGGCTGACTTTGAAGTTGGTGGACAGGTAGAGACTATCCAAATGACAGCATTACTGTCAAAAACCATCAGCTAATACTGATGTGAAAAACTCTAAAAGAGATAATAATAATAATAATGATAATAATAATAATCTCCTCTGGGATTTTGAGATACAAATGGATCAACTAATCTCGGCTTGACGACCAGGGCTTATAATTATAAAAAAAGTGAGAACTTGCAGAATTGTTGGCTTTTCTGTCCCGTTTGACCACTGAGTAAAACTGAGAGAAAGTGAAAAGAAGGATAAGTACCCCAACCTTGCTTATGAATTGAAAAAAACAAACTGTGGAACATGTAAGTAACGGTAATACTAATTGTAGTTGGTGCTCTTGGTACAATCACTAAAGGATTGATACAAGGACTGGAAGACTTGGAAATAATAAGAGGAGTAGAGACCATCCAAACTACTTCATTATTGAGATTAGTCAGAGTCCTGGAGACTTGAGGACACTTGCTATCACTCAAACTTCAGTGAAAGACTATCAACTGACGTTGATGTGAAAAGGAGTAACTTTAATAATGTATCTATTTCCAAAGATTTGGTAAATAGTTAGGCAGATTGATCTTTCTTGTCTTGGTTAAGCAACTGGTGTAGGGGTAGAAAAACTCTAAATTCAAAGGTTAATGAACACAGTTCTTCTATTATGAGCCCACTCAATGTGTGTAGCTAGCTCTCCCCAAATCCCACTATAATAAGCAAATCACCTGGATGAATTGGCTTGGTTTAATAGTTGTCATTGATTGTTGCATTTTGACTTCTATATCGATGATGGCTATTCGTTGGTTGGAGTAGCGAGAAAGACAAAAATACAACCGGAGCTTTTAGCGTTTGGGTTTTCAGCAGTTTTGTCACAAACGCTGTACAATAAGGAAGAAATGGACAATGAACATAATGTGGTAGCTTCTGTATACGAGGGACAATTTACTCTAGTGTGTTCACTCCGTATCCATCTTAAGAGAAAAACAGAAAAAAACGAATTCAGAACCCCCCTAACATGTATACTGGGGCTCAGAGAATGCATCACCTTCAATTATACCTCGGTGGGTGATATCTTCTGCCCCCTCAACCCTGAACTGCTTCTTGAATTCCAGATCAAGATCTTATATCACCATATCACAACAGATTGAATCTGTTAAATAATCGATTTTTTGGATCCATCATTTGAGTGGTAGTATAGATATACCATAATTAAGTAATGCATTTTAATTGTAGAAAAATAATCAGCGAGGATTTTAGAAGAATAAAATCAGTACATTGATTTAAGGAGAATGATACAATATATTGTCAAAATGTAAAAACAGCCAGAAAACAATGTTTAATTTTCGCTGGGCAGGAAAATGAAATACATGGGATCTTTTTTAACCAGAAAAAAAAAAAAAAGCAAAGAGAGAAAGCTAAAGAATCTATTTTGATTGTACTAAAAGTATCGTTGGAAATAGCGGAGTCAAAACAAGGACAAAGCTAGAAAAGGGGTCGGTTGGAGAGGTTAATCGTGACGGATATGATTGTTATGAGAACATTTTGGGTCCCGTGAACTGAAAAAAAAAGTTGAGTTTTTTTCCTCAATGGAAAAGATTTTTTTAATTACTTATTTGTTTTCCTTCGGAAGACTGAGCAATTTGCATGACGTGACGTGTTGGGCACGTGAAAGAGAGGACCGGCCGCAAAGAGAGAGGGCACGGCAGTTGACGTCTAGAGGTGGGAAGAAACCCCTCCTCTTTGGGTAACGGTCGCAGATAGTCACAACTGGGGTGGGGGTTGGGTGGTCATGGTTGGATTTGATTGCTGAAATCAAATTGAGAAGAAGGCCGTCGATGATAAGCGTCCACTTGGATGTGGGAAAAATAATTATGTAAACCAAGTATTTTAACCAAGCTAAGCCGACCGAAGACGGAAGCCAGAGAGGTAATGTTGTATGTTGACCTTCGACCCGGCCAAACATCCCATTCCAAAGTGATGCACCGGAAGGAAGTGACACATTCCAATGGCCAGTACTCGAAAGAAATCGCGTAGGAGGATTTGGCTGACGAAATGGGACAAGGTAAAAGCCTATGATACACTCATAGACTGATGCACCGGAATAGAGTGACCTGTGAACTGCATGACAGTTATTTCCGCTTGATGACGATCAAGCATGCTATTCCAAAGATTGAGTGGGCGATTAAGAGGGCGATTGAACTATTATATAACTCGGTGAAAACAGGAAGTAAGGCGAGTTTGGGGACCAGAGAAGTCAGAGACAAAATGTGGTTGAGAAAGCCACCGTCCGGCGGAGGGGGCCCTCGGGGCCCCCGATTGATTTGGAGATCAGACGAGTTAGAGACAAGATGTGGTAGAGAAAGCTACACATGGCCGAAGGGGCCTTCGGGACCCCGATGGAGTTTGGAGATCCGTTGGTGACAAGATGCGGTAGAGAAAGCCTGCACCCAGCAGAGTGGGCGTCTGGGCCTCCGCTTGAGCAGCCCTGGAGAACGAGAAAGACACAACGCTGATGGCCATAAGAGTGGGAGTCAATATATTGCAGTCTTTGTTCAGTCTCCAACTCCCTCTCACACACAAACGTTACAAATAAAGTGAGAGGTATATTTTTTTAAAGAATTCTTCGCTCGTCCTTTATTATCGTGTCGTTATGATTCTTTTTGCATGAATCTGCATATGAGAATATAACAGTAACAGTCAACAGTAAATCCAATTGCTCCGCATTTGAAGCCTTGAGCCAGAACATTTTCGGCAAAGAATTAGTAATGGAAGACTATCGTGAGAGAATTGATAGTCGTATTAGTGAACTGCTTTGTGACTTAGCTTAGTGAAAACCTGTGCTTACTACTACAACTAGACTGATTGCTAAGATAAAAAGGGCCAGGTCTCTGAATCCCATTACTTCACTCAGCGGTAAAGGGACTTGTATGGTCAGACGTATTCATTTTTAAAACTGACTTAATTATTAAAAAAAATCCGGACTTTGTTGGTTTTTGTTATCCAAACTTTTTTTTATTGATTATTGAACACCCCGTATTTGGATTTGTCTCTGGTTTTTCGACTTCACTTTATTTTTCTTTGAATGACCAACCTTATCGGACTTACTTGGTGATCGGCGATTGGTAAATTTGGTTATCTGGATCTAAAATCACAATGTGGGCAGATGGCAGGACAAGCCCAGGTTCAATCCTTCATCAGAACAGTGACCCACCGGTGTTTGAAGCAGTCGACTGGGTGACATCAATAGTTTAAATGAATTTAAAACGGTTTTCTTACGAATTGAAATCGTTAGTGTAAACTTAGTTCAATTGATAAGGTCAGTTGA
Source organism: Sepioteuthis lessoniana (assembly GCA_963585895.1). Taxonomy (NCBI): domain Eukaryota; kingdom Metazoa; phylum Mollusca; class Cephalopoda; order Myopsida; family Loliginidae; genus Sepioteuthis; species Sepioteuthis lessoniana. The sequence continues at coordinate 3,888,635 of OY757911.1, forward strand.
AAACTTGGTAGTAAAAGCAGTTCAGTTAAAGTCCAAATGGAGCAGACGTAGAATTCTTGACATTTATGATTCCCTTCGATATAAACTTTCAGAAAATACAATTTTCCTCTTTTCTATGAGAGACGGTGGAAGATCCACAGAAGCCCTTAAAGTTAGAAGATAGACATTAAATTGCAATTTTTAAATTAGTTCCGCGAGAAACTACAGAGTAAGTGGTTGATCATTTTCCATCCTTGGTTCCGACTGATTCACGGCGCGAACACTCGGTAAAATGTATGTGATCAAAAGTTGTCGATGATGATATAATGCAAATAGATGATTATATGTGCACACAGGGAAAACGTTTTTCTTATTCGTCCTATCTGTAAGAACTTAAAACAGTGAAGGGTCACAACGAAAGACGGCATGGTGAGAAGCGACCACCAGCTGAGAAGATAAAATTGTGGCGAGGAGCGACCACTGACCGAGAGAAGACGATAATACAGCATATTAACTCGTTTTTTTTTCAGAATGTCATATTTTTTATCTTTTTAATTTTTTTTTGGCTTATAATACTATACGATGCAGATGATTTGATTTGGTTTGATTTTATGGCAGATTAACCATTGTCGGTTATTCAATGCCAAATCCTCTGTACATGTATATTAAATGTCTATGATTTGGTTTGGTTTGGTTTTATGGCATATCAACCATTGTCGGTTATTTAATGCCAAATCCTCTATACATGTATATTAAATGTCTATGATTTGGTTTGGTTTGGTTTTATGTCATATCAACCATTGTAGGTTATTTATTGCCAAATCCTCTTTATATATATATATATATAATTTGTAAACTCATTTTTAAACGAGCTTAAATTCATTCTTTTACATACAGTTAAAGTAATGCTATGAATCACTAACAATCCATTTAAACATCAGTCATTTGTTTATATACAATACAATCTCCAAACTGTTCTATTTCTAATAATTTAGTTCAGCATGTAATTGGTTTGCGCACAGTTTAAATGTCAAAGAGTTCTATTTGACCCAGAGAGAGGATCCTATCAGGTACAACCACCCCGGTTCAGAGTGGACTTGGCAGTAATATCAATGAAGGGATGCTCCGAATTTCCCAAAGCTCCAGCATTAATGAAATTCACCCCGTTGCAAACTACTGGTCTGATCTCTGCGAACCCCGAACTTCAACCGTCTTCTTCGAACGCTAAAACTCAACTAACTGACTTTTCTCACATCCCCAAAATCCTCCGCGCACGCTTCCGGTGCATGGCGTCTTTCAACTCTCCCTGTCATATTTTCTATCTGGGATTTTTATTTTGACATCTCTGAATGACACATCCTCCCCGCACGCGCGTGAACACCTGCGCTCATTTTGCACCTAACTAACCCATGCGCTTAGCGAAAGGTTCTCAGTCTCACTAAACCGAAAGGCAAGATATATAAAACGAAATCCCTAGGCCATTATATTACATACAGCTCTTTCATTAGGGTGGGGTCTTACCTCTTTGCAGAGATGCAGTCGCTGTATTCTGCAGCCCCAGTCAACTGGGCTAGATGCAGCTGGAGAAACATTATTCTTAGAATGTATAATTGTATAATTATTTCCTTTACTGTTATACAGTTTCTAAAGTTGTTGTTGTTGTTGTTGTTGTTCTTCTTCTTCTTCTTCTTCTTCTTCTTCTTCTTCTTCTTCTTGTTTTACGAATTGTTTTCTTCTAAGAGTGGCTCTTTATTTAAAATGCACACATACGGAGAGTACAAGTTACCTTCACACTAATTAATCAACAACATTCTGATTAACTTTCATTAAACTAAGGTAACGTTGAATTCTTTAATTAATTTGACAGAAAAATAGGAACATTTTTCGACGCCTTAAAGCCTTGTATTAAATTCAATATTAACATAAAAAGTTAATTCATGTGATAGATGTACTTGACTCGGACTAAAATAAATAAATAAATAATTTTAATTAATTCAACAAATAAGGTTTAGTTCGTGAAACGCAATCGTTGCGTTGTCGATAGTTAAAGCTCAACAAAGTAGAAAAGTAGTTAAGCTAAAAAGGGGTTGTCACTTGATCTCTGGTGAAAGAAAAGGAAAATCACACATTTTCAGTTTTGTTTTTACGTTTATAATTTGTATACCGGCCTTTTGTGGGTCTTCTACCGTCTCTCATAGAAAAGAAAAATCATTGTATTTTATAAAAAAATTATTTTGAAGCGGCTGATAAATGTTAAGAATTCGACGTCTGCTTCATTCGTTCGTTTGAAAATCAATTGTTAAAAACCTTAAATTGATTGTCTCGTGGTGTAATGGTAAAAGCACTGGACTGTGGAATCGTAGTAAGCAAGTTCGGACTCTAGTCGCCTTATTATGTTCACTTTCGGACAAATGCCCATGGAAAAGGTATGAACCCCTTTATCCTCCCGGTTATGGGTTAAATAGCATTACAGGTGTTCTTCTACAAGGATGGCTTTGTCTTTACATAACCCACGAAGGTTGATATGCCATTAAACAGAGAAACCGAAACCAAACCATTTCAAATTAGGTTAAGCTTTTGAACCTTTCCGAACAGTTAGAACATCCACACCCGCGTTCGGGTTGTCAGCAGAGGCGGTGAATGCTTGGTGCTGGGAGAGTCATGGCATAACACTATCACAACTTACTAAGAAAAATAGTCCACAGCCAACTCCAAGGTGACGTTGGTTTTTTTTTTATCATAAACTACTCTTATGTTGATGGCTGACTTTTCATAGGAATATATCATTTATTATTGCGAGTAAGATCAGGTTTTGTCATTTTTGTTCATCCATATTTGACCGATTTCGGAGACGATTGCAAATTAGCCAAAGCGATATATTTTGTACTCTGTAGAACAACTGACACTGTTGTTTATATATATATATATATATATATATATATATATATATATATATATATATATATATATATATAATGGGTTTGAATTTTCTTCTAATTGCTTTGTATATATATATATATATATATATATATATATATAATGAAATTAGAAGAAAATTCATTGACGTTATAAATTTTTTTCGGCGATGAATACCATTATACTCTTATTGAATATATATATATATATATATATATATATATATATATATATATATATATATATATATATATAACCCGTTAATGCATTGTTTCCGTTCTAACACTTCTGTAGAAATACTGATGTAAACGTAGGCTCCACAAAATTATCATTCACTCGAAAATTACAGAGTAAACTAGCTTATTTTCTAAGTTGGAGAAGTTTAAGTTTATTGATCTAATAAGATATTTTCTATGTAGTGTTTTTATTGGGTTAGGGCACACACACACACACACACACACACACACACACACACACACACACACACACACACACACACACACACAATATATATAAGAATCTTAATAAAATAGAAATAATATCGACAGTCACTCGTCAAAATAACCTGAGATTGTTTTCGAAGTGGTCGGGAGATCATTAGTGTTGATTAGGTGGTTTATTTCTGGCATATCAACTCTTTGGTTCATTTAATGCCAAACCGTGCATATATATAAACAGGGTTGGGTATTATATATAATATATATATATATATATATATATATATATATGTGTGTGTGTGTGTGTGTGTGTGTATATATATATATAGACGAGTCCTGGAGACTTGAGGAGACTTGCTGTCACTCAAACTCCAGTGAAAAACCATCAGCTAACACTGATGTGAAAAACTCTAGAGGAATAATAATAATAATAATAATAATAATCCTCTGTAAATGATTGAACAGTTCTATTTGACCCAATAAATGAGGCCCAAACAAACACTACTAATCCGAGTCAGAGTAGACCTAGGAGTAATGGCGACGAAAAGGTGCTCCATATTCCCTAAATCTCCAGGAGTGTTGCTTCATCATCAGATGCAGTTTAGAGTCATACCTAGGACACTCAATGGTAAAGGGGCAGGACTTTGCTCTCTTCAGCAATGCAGTCCGAGTACTCTCTTATCTAAATCTATAATTGGATTAATTAGAGACCACAAGCAATTCCTCTTTATGATTTTCAATCAAAAGGGTTTGTAACAAACCCATACATGAATATGTGAAATGTACATAGAATGTTCATAACTCATATATAGATAACATAGGAATCCCGAAACACAAAAACACTTAAGACTTCTTAGTCCAGGTACGAAACTTTTTATTACCTTTAAGTTTAAATGTTTTTCGACATGAGGAAGAGAGAGGCACAACCTTTCTATGACGACTTTTCCATCCGCTACAAGGCCTCGGCGAGCTCCGAAGGTCAACCGTCTTCTACGGACGCTAAAACTCCACTTAACTGACTTTTTTCAAATCCCCCAAATCCTCCGTGCACGCTTCCGGTGCATGACGTCATTCTCATCCCCCTGGTAACATTTTCTATCTGGGATTTTTATTTTGACATCTCTGAATGACACATCCTCTACGCACGCGCGTGAATACTTGCGCTCATGTTGCACCTAACTTACCCATGCACTAAGCGAAAGATTTTCAGCCTAACTAAACCGAAAGGCAAGATATATAAAACAAAATCCCTCGGCCATTATATTACAGGTTGTCCTTGATATAAAACTAATCTGCATCAGGCTATTTAAAATTTATTTGCGTTAGGAATACTTAATACCATAAAGTGTGTGAAAATTATTTATATTAAGAACAGTTAATTGAAGCTTTGACAAGACGTGGGCGGCCCAGTCGGCTGGGGCTGTAGAATAGACTAATTGCTTCTCTGTAGATAGGTATGACCCACCAACGAGCGTCCTCGATAAGACACTAAGTATTCTGACAGTGAGGTCCTATCAATGGGTTAAATAGAAGTAAACTGTGTACTTACATTAAACTGAGTTGTTTGAAATAGGACTGTTTATTTGTATAAAATGGATTTGGCTTTAAATAACCTACAAAGGTTGATATGCCATAAAACTCGAACAAACAAACTTAATAACGTAAAGTGTGGGAAAATTACTTGAATTAAGAACAGTTACTTGAATATTTAATTGTTTCACCATCCTCAAGACGTGCCCAGCCCAGTGGGCCAGGGCTGTAGAATACACTGACTGCATCTCTACAGATGGTGAAGATCCCCCCCACCCCAACGAGTTTCCTGATATATGCCACTCAAGAATCTGACGGAGGAGCTCAAGCCGGGGAACCTTTGGGGAATTTAGACTACCTCTTCTTTGTCTTTGCACTTAGGTCCCCTCTGACCCCGAGTGTCAATACCTGACAGGGTCCTATCCATGGATCAAATAGAAATGTTTGACATTTAAACAAGGAAAATAAAAGCCTTATGCTAAACTGAATTGTTATAAATAGAAATTATTGTTCATTTAGCTGAGTGTAAACAGAGGAGTGATGAATTGGAAGTGATATATTGCGATACTTGGAACCATTTAACTGTGTGCAAATGAATGAGTAATGTTGAATTGAATAATTTGTTGGTCGGTTGGTTGTTTGGGTTTTATGGCATATCAACCTTTGTAGGTTATTTAAGGCCAAATCCGTTTTTATGAAAATTGTTCTATTTCAAACAATTCCGTTTAGCATAAGCATGCAGTTTAAATGTAAGTACGGTTTAATTGTCAAAATCATTTCTACTTCAAGCTATTCAGTTTAGTCAAACAATTCAGTTTAGCATAAGTATGTCGTTAGTTCTATTTAACCCATTGATAGGGCCTTATCAGGTGCTACCACTCCGGGCCAGAGTGGACCTGGGAGCAATGGCAATGAAGGGGTGCTCCGTATTCCTCAAGGCCCCAGCATTACTGGGACTTCACCATCAGATGGTTTAGTGTCATATCCAGGACACTCGTTTGGTGTGGTCTTACCCCCCTGCAGAATTGCAGTCGGTGTATTCTACAGTACCAGCCAACGACTTTACTGTGTGCAAAATTGTTACTGCTACATAGCAATGCATGAAACCATCTAACTTTGTGCAGACAAATGATTAATAGTAAAAAGAATGATTCGTATTTGATAGAAATACTTGAAACCATTAAACTGTCTGCAAAATAATGAGCTTAGGATCGTTTAAAAAATGTTATCAAGAAAATGTTTTAACAAATCATATGTATTTATAATAAGTATAAACAGGATTTGGCATTAAATAACCTACAAAGGTTGATATGCCATAAAACCCAACTAATCTGATGGTGAGGCTCCAGCTCTAGAGCTTTGGGGAGTATGGAGTATCCCTTCATTGTCATTGATTCCAAGTTCACTCTGAACCGGAGTGGTAGCACATGATCAGGTCCTTTCTACGGGTATAACAGAACTTTGACATTTAAACTGAATGCCAACTTATACTAAATTGATTTTTTAGAAAGAGAACTTTGATCATTTGACTGTGTGTAAAAAATAACTGATGTTTAAACTGCTGTTAATTATATAATTATAATTATAATCCTTCACTCCTTCCTAAATAAAAGCATCAGTATCATCATGGATGGCTATGAAATAAACTAAAGTTTGCGTTATTCACCATGAAAACTTATGGAATTTTATTTATCTAATCTTAAAATAAAATTATTCTTCTAAATTGCCAGAAGAGTCAACTTATAACGAGAGAAATACCTTTTGCTAGCGGGTGAGGAACTGTCTTGATGCCCATCTTGGTCAAATAGTCTGTGACAAGGATGGAGTTGTGGACTGGTGGAAATGCCACTGACCCGATTTGAACAGTGCTGGCCTCCTCCCGAGGAATCTCTTCCGGAACTCCCTTAAAACCTCAACATAGTAACCCTAACCCTAACCCTTTGGCTAATCAACTCTTGTCTATTGACTTCCTTACTCCTCCCACACCTCTCCTCATCCCTCACAGACTCCCTGCCTTCCTTGAATCTCTTATGCCACTCAAAAACTGATGCTCGATTCATGCAAGATGGTCGAAGTTTAAAACAGAATTTAATTGCATTTCGTTCTTCTAAAGTGTCCTCAAGTCCAGATTGCATTTTTGAAATTCAACAGCTGTGACAATCAGGCTTTAGTAGGGTGTATTCCAATTGCTGCTGTAGCTGTTCATTTGAACCTGAAATCATAAGAATTTGCCAGTCATCTCATAAGATGTATAGCAATAACACACTGAATTTTCAAGAGTCTACAACAATTTTAAATGCCTGTACAAAAAAGTCTGGAAACTTATTGAAGGAACCACGTATACTGAATAATTATCATCAGTGTTGGTAAAGTTGGCTACCGTAGTCGAGGGCGACCCGAAGGCTCCTTTTCAATAGCTACTACACTGAGGTGTAGGGAAGGGCGCTACTCCTTTCCCTGAATTGCTCCACTTTACCCTCGATACGTACCTTATATTGCTGAATATTAAGCAAGGAGGTGTCAAGTACCATTTTAAAAGTCTTTGATATGACGCGACCTGGGATTGAACCAAGGTCTCGCGGACCATTGGTAACTAATTTTAACCCTTCGCTCCTTTTTAAATAGAAACATCAATATCATTATGGACTACTGCTAACTATGAAATGCTGATAAAAATCCTTCACTCATTCCTAAATAGAAGTATCAATATGATCATGGATAGCAATTCAGTATAAAATCCTAATTATAATTCTTCATATCTTCCTAAACGGAAGTATCTGTATCTTAATGGATAGCTGTTAACAATGTAATGCTAATTAAAACGCATCACTCCTTTCTAAATAGAAGCATGGATATCATCATCGAACACTGTTAGCAATGAAATCCTAATTAGAATGCTTCAGCTATTTCTAAATAGAAACATCACTATCATTATCGACCTCTGTTACAAAAGGAACCCAATGGTTTCACGGTTCGTCTAGTCTTCATAAAAACTGTCAAAAAATCTTTCCCTATATATTGGTTAGTGAGTCAAGATGTCGTCCTAAGAAGAATTTATGTCGTATCTTTGTGTTTTCGTTGAGTCGTCAGGATGTCACTTCAAGCAGAATATTTATCATATTTCTTGGCACTAAGTGAACCCTCCCAGTCCACTCACCAAAATGCCACAAGCAGAAATCGTTCTATTTTTGTTGACAGCTAAGTGATTGACTGGATTCGACTTGAATTCCAACGGAAGGAACGTGTCCAGAACGCGTAATTCTTTGAGAATGGCTTTTCAAGTTCCATACACATATGTGCCAAGAACAGAGAGCCGAAAATTAGGAGGGGTGGGGTGGGGATAAACGAAAAGGCGGGAAAATAAACAGAAGTGGTAAAATATTCGCGCGCACAAAATCACGTCTAAAAATATCCGCTGAAATACGAACACTTGTAGAAATTTTGCGTTGAGCTCAAAAATTAGCAATTATGTTAAGACCGAGTGTTGTCTGAAATATAGAATTGATTGATTTAGTGATTGATTTTAACGCATGTGAACCAGTCTTGGGTTATTTCATGTCAAGAACTTAAAGTTATTCCATCTGTCTTTAAAATTAATTGTTTGTAATGTTTTATCTCAAAGTAAATATGAAAAAACGAAATCCCTTTTTTAAATTAAAACACTTCCCTTGGCCAGAAAATGATGCTTACCAAATCTGAGATATTTTGATCAAATGGATTGGTCATCTATACTGGGCGGATAAACGCGTTTCAGTTATCCATATTTACCGACCCCTCCGCTCGGGCAGGATATCACACAAGGTCGATTTTTAAGCGGAGTTTAACAGGTTTGAATTCAGAGTTTTCCTTCTCCTAGACTAGTTGCCTCACCAAGGCTGAAGAACCCAGTCTGTCCTACTATTTACCTATAGCTGGAGGGAGAATAATTGGATTCATACATTTCCCAAGGGTATTAGTGTTATGTGAAATGCAATTAGCCTGGTCCAGGATTTGAACTCGTGTCACCGTGTCCATTTCCTACGACGATAACCATTACACTACGTTTCAGTTATCTATCTATCTATCTATCTATCTATCTGTGAATCTTATCTATCTATCTATCTATTGGCCCAGATGCTGGAGCTGTAGAATAGCTGACTACACCTCTGCAGAGGGATAAGACTGCTCTCAAGAAGCCAACTGTTGGTCGTAGATAGCAACCCGTTACGTTTGCGAATGGGATCCTGACGGCTAAGACATTAGTGATCTGACTGCTGGGGTGGCTATGTGACTCGAAACACTCCGCCTTGGCCCTTACTGGTCTAGACGGGTGGTCGGAGTTGCCCAGTCTGATCATTCGACTGGTCATGTCAAGCTTTATAAGATTGTTCAAACGGTATTCTTCAGATTACTCTTGTGGCAAATAAGTAGCCAACCCTATGGTGCTAGAAGGCAGTGGCTGAGGGCCAATTGCACTGATATATCAATACTTAAAACCATTCAACAGTGTGCAAACAAATGCTTCATATAAAATAGAATTGTGTTTGATACCAATACTTGAAACCGTGTCATGGATATTACGCTAAATTGCATCCGAAGGTGAGGCATCGGTCCTGGAGTTTGTGGAATGCGGAGAACCTATTTATTACCATTACTCTCATGTCCACTCTGACTAGACCAGTAGTATCAGTTTGGGTCCCATGTATGGTGAAAATTGAATTGTTCAATCATTTACAAAGAATTATTATCATCACTATACTCCTAGTGAGTTTTTCATACCAGCGTTAGCAGGTGCGATTTCTCTGGAGCCTAAGTGACAGCAAGTCTCCTCAGATTTCCAGTACTCTTCCGAGTATCCTAGCCGATTGTTATATTATAGCAGAATTAATAAATGAATGACACTTTCTTTTTACGAAAATATACGTCTCTTTATTTTTTCTTTCAGTCAAGGCATATATGGTGTGAGAAAGACAGACGGAGATAAACGGGGACGAAGGGAGACGAAGGGAGACTGCCATATTGCCCCATGACTTCTTCTCCAAACCATACTACTCTGTGTTATCTTCAAGACCCAACTTAGCCCTTCTTCTCTTTCTCGACCGGGAGGTACTCAACTGAGGGCCTGCTCTAGGCTATTCTGTTGGACGTTGCCCCAGCGGGGTACCCAGTCACTAGCTGACATTCTTCGTGACTCAACGAATATTTTCTGGCCGCAAGCTAAGACTGACTCAAGACTGAACGTATTTCATTTAGGCATCTGCATGTATCATAACGCCCACCATTTCCGCTCAACCCCGTGACTGCTTCCGCTTATTTACACAGGTGTGTCCTGTGCAGAGAAATCTCTAATTGACGGCTCGGTCAAAAGTCAATATGCAACATGATCCCAACAATGCTGTAGTCTGGATGTTCTCGATTCTTTCTCCGATTTCCAAATCTTCCCGTCCTTTTTCCAAACATTTGGAGACTGTTCCAAGCGCACTAACAACAAGAATCCTTTAAAAAAGTGTTGCATTGGCTGTTCTAGCGGATATCATATTAATAGAGAAAAAGTATCAAACTTTTCTTTTCCTCTAGGAAAATCCGATCTCATTGAGAAATGGATGAAATTTGTACACCGAAATGAGTGGTTTCCTACAAAAATTCAGTTCTCCGTATCAAACATTTTGATGAAAAATTTATTTTAAAAAGGAAAACGAAACAAACTGAAGGGGTGTCCTCGTGGTGTAATGGTTAAAGCGATGGGCTGCGCAATCGTAGTACGCGAGTTCGTACTCCAGTCGCGCTATTACGTTCACTTTCGGGCAAATACCCTTGGGAAAGGTATGAACCCCCTTATCCTCCTAGCTATGGGTTAAATAGTACCACTACTGTTCTTCTAGGAGAATAGCTTCGGCATTAAATAACATACAAAGATTGATATGCCATTAAACAAAGAAACCAAACGAAACAAAGTGAATTTGAACTTATATCCAATTCCTAAAATCCATTTAAAAAGTAAGGAAACAGTTTCTTTTGCCGACTACAAGAGAATAAAGAAAGACTCCGAAACGCCAACAAATTATTCATCATCTTGATAGATTACAAGATTTTCTTTCAGCTAACACGATAAAGGCTTTTAAACATTTCGAAGAAGAAAGGTGTTGTCTTAACGGTTTTGAAGAAAAAAAAAAGGAAGATTATATTCAAATTTATAGAATAGTCTTTGACCCTGAAACACATTTTCCATCGATAAAAGAATGTATTCGTATTGATCGAAATTTTTACGTTCAGCTCCAGTGTGATGGAAACCCTCTACGTTCACCTCAGTGATTTATATATGGATACAATGTTAAACATGCAAGATTTAACATGTTAGAAAAATTTCCAAACTTCATACAAAATGTTGTGGAAGAACAACTATATTGAATTCTAAAATAGTTACTAAAAAGATAACATTACAAAGAGTTTTTTTGTCCTCCAGCAAGGTTTAAGTATTTGTTTATTTTTACACTTTCATTTTCCTTCTGTGGTCTGGTGAAACGGCAAATTCCACAAGACAAGAAGTTCTGTTTTTAGCATGAGTTCTAGTCTTCTGGCAGGGATGAAATGATCCGTTTGTATATATAAAAAAAAACACAGAGAATTTTGTACGTCTCATTTTTCTGGTATGTGCATTTACAACTTGGTGATATGGTCAAATTTAAATCTTTTGCACAATTCCTAGTGGATCACTTTCCCCTACCAGTCATTCTTAGTCTTTACTCATGTGCTAATTTGCTGCATTCGCTTTCTATCTGATTAATCTTTTTATCTCTTTCTCAAGATAGCCAACACTTGCTTTTCTGTTACATATTATGGCTTTAACGTAGTTGATCCCTATGGCGTTCTTTTGTGCTGGTATTAGAAGAGATTCAGTTTTCCTCTTGAGATTTCCATTCTTTAGTCACGTCCGCGTCGTCTCGTGTGCAATCTTGCCACTTTATTGCTTGAAATATCCATGTAGTTGTTTTTCGTTTCATTCCTGTTTCCTAGTTTTTGTTGCTTTTCTATTTGTAATTACGTCGCTACTGCTGCAATTGGCTGCTGTAGATAATCTTTCTTTGCTCTTCTTAACCCTCTTTGTCTTGATACATCTCCCTAATCCTTAATGCAAGTGGATTATCTTCCTCCTTCTTTTCTTGACACATTTATTCTGTCTCTTTTTCTTTAATTTTCTTGTCCTTTGTTCCATTTACTTGAGTTTCTTCCTCGTCCATTTTCAGAATGGTCCTGATTTTCTTACGACGAGGACAGTTCAGGGCTTTTTCTGTTTAATGAGATTTCTGAGGCCGAGCTTGGTTTTATGAAGTTTCCCCGTTATTCTATGGTATTCTTTTCGTATTTTTTCCAACAGTTCCAGTTATTTGATGGTGTTCGCTTCCAATACTCCCCAATACTTGTACTTTTCTTTTTAAGTGTCCTAATGATTTGTTAATTCTGTTGTTCCACTCCTTCCATTGTTTTTTTTTCCCCAAGTTTCCAATTATCAGCATGATTTGCCCATTCAGCTGGGGGTGGTCGGTAGAATACCCCGCCTGCACCTCTGCAGAGGGGTAATACCCCTCGATGAGTGTCCTGATTATGACACTAAATAATTATTACAATGGTAAGGCTCTAGTAATGCTGAAGCTTTGGGCAATGCGGAGTACCCCTTCATTGCCATTGCTCCCAGATCCACTCAGGCCCGAAATGGTAGCACCTGATTTGTTTGAATTAGAACTGTTTGACTAAACTGAATAGCCTGAAATAGAAATGTTTTTGACAATTAAACTGTGTACTTATGCTGAACTGACTTGTTTGAAATAGAACTATTTGCATAAAAATGGATTTGGCGTTAAATAACATAGAAAGGTTGATATGCCATTAATCAACCAACCAACCAACCAACCAACCAACCATCAGCATGATACATTTTTTAATGGCAAGTTCTATTTCTTAAGTACGTTGTTGAGTTGCTTCAATGCTATAACAAAAAGCGGTGGATAAAGAGAGAGAGAGAGAGAGAGAGAGAGAGAGTCTCCCTGGATGACACCCCCCGCTATCAATTCCAACCTCAAGTTTTCCATGGCACTCGCGATAAAGTTTATGATTTTGTCGGATATTTTGTATATTTCAAACACCACTATTCACAGGACAATATCATAGGCCTTTATTATTATTATTATTATTATTATTACACCTTTGATAGTTTTTTACGTCATCGTTAGCAGATATTTTTCCACTGGAGTTTGAGTGACAGCAAGTCTCCTTAAGTCTCCAGGACACTTCTCAGTATTCTAGCTGATCTTAATAATGCTGTAGTTTGAATGCTCCCCGCTTGTCCTCCTATTTTCATCTCATCCCTTCTCATGATCATATTTACCAACCCCTCCGCTCGGGCATGTTATTTTTTAAGCAAATTTTAACAGGTTTGAATTCAGAGTTTTCCTTCTCCTAGACTAGTTGCCTCACCAAGACTGAAGAACCTAGTCTGCCCTACTATTTACCCATAGATGGAGGGAGAATAATTGGATTCAAACCGTTCTCAAGGGTATTAGTGCTATGTGAAATGCAATCAGTCTCGTGCCTTCTCATCATCAATCCTTTGGGGATCGTTCCAAGTGCACCTATTATAATTGGTTTTACCATCACCTTCAGGTTCCATATATTTTCTTAGTTACCCAAAAAGCTAAAGGTATTTATCGCTCTTTTACTTCTATTCTCTGGTCTGCCAGGACGGCAAAGTCCATTATTCGGCAGGTTCTCTTTTTTTGTAGACTATAACGACGTCTGTTCGTCTGGCCGAGAATTTGAAACGAGACAGCTGTATGCAAATAGTTTTCATTAGATGGAAATACTTGATAAACAGAATTATTACAATCAAAGCTCAAGACTTGGGACCATTTCACTGTGTACAAGCAAATGAATAAATAGCATTATTATTGTTAGATAGCAATACTTGAAAACATTTAACTCTGTGCCAACAAATGATCAATGCTAAATAGAACTACAAGAGTTTGACAACAAAACTTGAAACCATTTAACCCACAAGCAATACTCATGCTAATTATATATATATATATATATATATATATATATATGTGTGTGTGTGTGTGTGTGTGTGTGTGTGTGGTATTATTCGGTCCAGTTAAACCGGTGTTGGGAGTAATTCTATCAGGAAAAAAAAAATCAACTGTGAACATTTAAATTTTCCTGGCAATTGATTAATGGTTTTTGATTTATATCAAAACCCATAACAGGATGGAAATAAATTTATAATCCTAATGTGACCGGTTTTTGTTTTTTCTTATATATATATATATATATATATATATATATATATATAATTTGGCATTAAATAATTCCCAAGAGTTGATATACAATAAAATACAACCAAACCAATCTGGGTGTCTGTCTGTCTGTCAATCAATCAATCAATCGATCAAAATTTGGTCATATGTATGTATGTATGTATGTATGTATGTATGTGCCACAGAGGCATCTATCAATAACATTATATGTATAGCTAATTTGTAAATCTGGCAAGAACTGCAAACTTGTAAAATTGATGCAGTGCAATGTACTCCCCCTAATCTGTCTGTATACCAAACGAAGTTATCGATTTATGCCAGAAGTACTTATCTATCTATCTATCTATCTATCTATCTATCTACTTTTTAAGCTTGCATCTGAGTGTTTAGACGCCATTTTCCGTATTATGCGAAAATTTGTTTCTGCACATTTTGGGCTCTTAAATAAAAAACAAACAAACCGTATTTATGTTCTGGAAAAAAAAGAATAATGTGTTTTCTGATTGTTCGGGAAAGTAGCCTAGAAGGTGTGGAAGGTGGTAAGGTGGCAAAATAGAAAAGGAGAGAGAGAGAGAGAGAGAGAGAGAGAGAGGGAGAGAGAGAGAGAGATAGGGATTGAATAGAAGAAAGAAAAAATAAAAGTAGGGCAGATAGGGTGTTGGCTGGGTCGGGGACTGGTTCAGGACTACGTTGGTTTTGCGCCAGAAGGCAAGTGTTACTATATACATTTGCCATGTGTATGGGCACACACATGCGTGTATTTGTGTGTTGGAAAGTGAGAAATATGGATAGAAAAAATAAAAGAAAGGAAAATAAAAACTATTTTCCGCCCTGGCTATATTGGGGCTTTTAACAAAAAGGGTAAATCTAAGCGGATGCAAGAAAACGTGAACGTAGGAGCGAGTTATCAAGAGAGAGAGAGAGAGAGTGTGTGTGTGTGTGTGTGAGAGAAAGAGAGAGTGTGTGTGTGAGAGAGAGAGAGAGTGTGAGAGAAAGAGAGAAAATGTGTGTGTGCGTGTGACAGAGAGATAGATAGATTGAGAGAGAGAGAGAGAGAGAGAGAGTGTGTGTGTGTGTGTGTGTGTGAGAAAGAGAGAGTGTGTGTGTGAGAGAGAGAGAGAGTGTGAGAGAAAGAGAGAAAATGTGTGTGTGCGTGTGACAGAGAGATAGATAGATTGAGAGAGAGAGAGAGAGAGAGAGAGGAGGCAAGGCTTAAAGAAATTCTTGGACATATGGTACCAAATCCAGATATTTTGGGGAAATTTTTCAGTCCTGTAATATAAAGGACTACATATTTAAATGTTTTAGAAAGCTATTGTTATCAATCCCCTGATTTATTTCGGAAGAATTTGTTCTTTATAGGCGGTAAAATGTTTGGAGAAAGAGCTCTAAAATTTGCGATGGAAACTTACTGCGTTCAAGGTAAGGTAATAGTTTCAAAAATTGTCATAGAGAAAGGAAAAACTCCTCTAGCAGTTGTCTTGGGCACCTCTGGTGGTGTAACGGTTAGCAAGCTAGCACTAGCAAACCTACACGAGTGAGTTCGAGTCTCATTGGGCGCCCCATTCATTCGGCCATGTGCCACATCGAAGCAAAGAGCTTTGTAAATTACTCTAGCAGTTGTCTTTTTAATAATAAAAACGAACCCTTTAAAGCCCATATTACTGCAAGACGAACATAAGTATTGAGGAAAAAAATTTACAAATTTGAAAAGAAGTAAGCTAACTAACGAATTAAAATGATCATTCACATTTGATTAGATTTTGATTTTGGCTTGGTTTTATGGCATATAAACCCTTATAGGTTATTAAATGCTAAATCCTTTTTATACATATAGATAGTACTATTTCAAACAATTCGATTTACCATAAGCACACATCGTTCTATTTGACCAGTAGATAGGACCGTATCATGAGCTACCACTCCGAGCCAGAGTGGACCTGGGAGTCATGGCCATAAAGGGGTACTCCGTATTCCCCAAAGCTCAAGCATTACAGGAGCATCACCATCAGATTATTTCGAGTCATACCAGGACACTCGTTGAGGAAGTCTTACTTCTCTGCAGAGATGCAGTCGGTGTATTCTGCAGCCCCAGCCGACAGGGTCACATTTGATTCGGCCGTATTGATAATAATAGCATAAATTTATTCCTTATTCCTTACATAGAACTAAGAAAGGGGCACCTGTGGTGTAACAGTTATCATCGTTGGAAATGGATACGCTGACCCGAGTTCCAACCCTGGATGAGGCTGATTGCATTTCCCATAGCGCTAATATTTTTGGGAAAGTTAAGAATCCAAGTATTCTTTTTTCATTATGAGTAAATCTTAGGGCAGACTGGGCTCTTGAACCTTGGTATGGCAACTAGTCTCGAAGGAAAACCCTGAATTCAAACCTTATTCAACACCGCTTATACAGTGAGCTTGTGTCACACACTGCTTATGACAAAACAGTTCACAAATATATATATATATATATATACATAGACACACACATACACACACACACACATGCGCGCGCGCGCGCACACACACAGACAGACATATATATGTATATATGTGTGCATATATATATATATATATATAACAAGTTGCAGGGTGTGGAAGTAAAATATGGATCAAGTTTTAAAATGTTTTTTAAAATCTGATTAGTCCAATTTCTGAAAACAAAACTGCAGTAAATCTAAATTAAATCATTAATTCTATTATTCAAGCACTTTTTAAAATTTAGCCCAATATGAGTGAGCAAAGAAAGAAACGACAAAGAATCTATTGTTTGCTGAACGCCAAAACCAAGCGCAAAAATTTCCGAAAATTGGAGTTTCTTTGTGCCCTTCATTAAGCCCAGACAATAATCCCCTTGATTAGGCTATATGGGGCGTTTTAGAAAACAAAACAAATGCAACTTCCCATCCAAATATTGGTTCTCTCATGACGACTACTGAGGTGGAATGGAATTAAATGTCTGAATAATTTATTTTGAAAGCATGCAAATCTTTCCGAGGGTGTGTTGAGACAATAATTGAAAACAAATGGCGGCTACTTTGGGTAAATATACTGTTTTGTATCTATCTATTTTTTAAAATCAAAATTAATTTTGTTTTATTATAATGTTGTTTATGATTATACTGTAATATTCTAAGTTTTGTTTCGCTACCCTGTACTTAGATTTGATAGTTTAGTGTCATACCAGGACGCATTTTGCAGGGGATGAGTAAAGTTGGCGACCGTAGTCGATGGTGACCCGAAGGCACCCTTTTCAATAGGTACTACACCGAGGGGTAAAGGAGCGCGTTACTCTATTCCCTGGATTGCTCCAATTTACCATTGATCCTTACCTTATAATGCTGAGTGTTAAGCAAGGAGTCTTTGGTATGACTCGACCTGGGATTGAACCCTGGTCTTCCGGGTCTTTGGCGAATACTCTAACCGCTTGGCCAATTGATCGATCAGAGTAGAGTGTTTACATATTTACCAACCACTCCACTCGGACAGGATATGACACAAGGTCAATTTTTAAGCGAGGTTTAACAGGTTTGAATTCAGAGTATTCTTTTTCCTAGACTAGTTACCTCACCATAGCTAAAAAAAAACAGTCTGCCCTACTATTTACCCATAGCTGGAGGGAGAATAATTAGATTCAGTGTGGAGTGTTTACCAATAGCCCGGGAAAGCAAGGTTGAGTCATACCAAAGACTCAAAAAATAGTACTTGATACTGCTTTGCTTAACACACTGCATTATAAGGTAAGGATCAATGGTAATAGAGTAGCATCCTCCCCAATGCCTCGGTGTAGTAGCTATTGAAAATGGAGCCTTCAGGTCACCATCGACTAAGGTCGCCAACTTTACTTACTTGCAGCGGATGAAGTCATCATAATCTAAGCCTTGCCGACAAGACATGGAATATTGTTTTGTCTTGCCCCAAAATGACTATTTGTTATCAAGTGGAGGTTATTGTTTGGTTGATACGGATAGATTACTACGAATTACAGCATTTCTTTTTACTTCTTATGAATTAATATGGAAACCTCTTTTAAAATTAAAATTGCGGTTTATTGCGGGTAGTCTCCTTATCGTAGCAGCTAAAGTGTTGAACTGCTGTATATTAGAGATTTCCAATTTCACTCAGCTTTGGCAAAAGTATATCGCGATGGGGGATGTTATTATTATTATTATTATTATTATTATTGGGTTTTTGGTTTAAGTTGGTTTTGCGTTGGTTGCGTTGGTATTTCGTCGGTAGCGTTCGTATTACGTTGGTTGCTATTCCCCGCTAAATTTTGATGGAAAATAAAGGTGGTGGAGAAGAACGAAGACGTCGTTAGGTTTTAAATGAAAGTTTTAATGGCAGCATGAAGTAAGGGGTTTACGCTGGTATGCTGCGAGTCTCGTAGGAAGAAAATAAGGTAGGAAGTTGTTAGAGTGTATCATCTTATTTGTTTTTAACTAGGATCCCTTGGTCTAGAAGAATAGACCCAAGGGGTCCATAAACTAGATGGCTCTCCTCATAGTGTATGATGCTGCTACTGCTATTCAGGAGCAGACGATAAGACATCCGTTCCCATTGAGGATTTCTGAGGGAGAGAGTTTCGCGGGCTTTCTTCAATTTTTGGTGCTGCTAGGAAATATGGTTCGGGCTGAATAGGACAGGTCATCCTGATTGTGTGAAAATGTTCGGTGACTCTAACGGTCAAATTAAATTACGCGCCAAACAAAAAATACAAGTTTCTTTCTGCTACAAGTATGAACCCCTTTTATTTCAGCTGTTATAGATTAAATAATATCATTATTGTTCATTTATAAGAATGGCTTTGGCATAACCCAGATGGTTTATATGCCATGAAGCAAAGGAACCAAACCAAATGATTTTGTAATGAGAGATTCTCCTTTGCGTCGTGGCTTAAGTGTTGGACTATGACATTGTAGAAGCGAGTTCGACCTCCAGTCACGCATATAAGTTCACTTTCGGAAAGGCATGAACACCCTAATCTTTTTCCCCACCAGGTAATAGCTAAATAGTACCACTACTTTTCAGCCTAGTCGGCTGGGGCTCTAAAATTCACCGACTGTATCGCTTAAGAGGGATAAAACTCCCCACAATGAGTGTCCTGGATATATGACACTAAACAATCTGATGGTGAGGTTCCAGTAACGCTGGCGCTTTGAAGAATGCGGAGTACCCCTTAATTTCCATCGCTCCCAAGTCCACTCAGTCTAGCCCAGAGTGGTACCACGTGATAGGGTCTCATCTATGGGTCGAATAGAAGTGTTTAAACTGTGCAATCAATTGACTTCTGTTGAATTGATTTGTTTAAAATAAAGCTGTCTATTTAACTGGGAGTAAACAAATTACTGATGTTTAATTGAATTGTTCGGGTTAAATTGCGATACTTGAAAACATTTAACTGTGTGCCAACAAATAATTACGTATAAAAAGAATTATTCGTATAATACAGAAATAAATAAAACCATTTAATTGTGTGCAAAAAAATAAATCTCAGACTCGTTTAAAAGCGTTATCTACCAAATGTTTATACAAATCCTATATATTTAATACATATGTATATAGAGAATTTGGCATTAAATAACCTATAATGGCTGATATGCCATAAAACCCAACCAAACCAAATCCTTTATATTTAATATATATGTATAAAGAGGATTTGGCATTAGATAACCTACAATGATTGATATGCCATAAAACCCAACAAAACCAAATCCTATATATTTAATATATATGTATATAGAGAATTTGGCATTAAATAACCTATAATGGTTGATCTGCCATAAAACCCAACCAAACCAAATCATATATATTTAATATATACGTATAAAGAGAATTTGGCATTAAATAACCTAAAATGGTTGATATGCCATAAAACCCAACCAAACCAAATCCTATATATTTAATATATATGTATAAAGAGGATTTGGCATTAAATAACCAATAATGGTTGATATGCCATTAAACCAAACCAAACCAAACTTTTATTTTACAAAGTATGACTTTGGCATTAGATACACCACAAATGTCAATGTGCCATTAAACAAAGAAACCAAATCAATGTATAAAACGTATAATTAAATTTTTTCCTTTTTCAAAAGCTTACTGTACTCACATAAGTGCTTTTTAGGTCAACTCGGCGTTTCTCCGACATAAACATTTTTTTCCAATAAATAAAATAAAAACCTGCCTTTGATGTCGTTTTGTAATTTAGCTTATTGATTATATTCCTAATTGTTTTTGATGTGCTTGTAACGACATGAATTCTTAATAAAAATTATCACTAATGTTAAATGTTAAGTTCGTGGGCAGAATTATGTATCTCTAGAAATCAGTTTTACTAGGATGATCTTTTTAGCGTCCGGTTTTTTTGTCTTTGTTGTATCTACTTCGGAAGATCAAGTTATATGCCATATCACGAAGATTTCATCGTCTATTGAAACTTTTCTCTCATTGTTGACAATCTTGTGCGCGTAGACACTTTGATTCAAGTTGACAGACGGCGTTTTCCGTATCATATGATTGAAGAGGCTGATCTCTCGAAGTTGGTGGTTGATGAAATAGTCTACAAGAAATTAGAATGTCATCTCTTTGGGTCCGAAAGCAAATGACTTGAGAACAATTTACTGGAGGCCATGCTCTTCGAGGAGGGTATTTATACGTTTGTGTACCGATAGGGAAAGTATATCAATACTGATGGCGACTCTGAAGTGATAGTAGCACTAAGTAACATATGTATAATGTTTTATCCATGTAGCACTAAAAATATTCGTGAATGTCTATTTTAATTTTCGGATATTCCTCGTATATACACGAGGGAGGGTTGAAGATTAGTCAGTAGGATCTAAAGTGAAAATAATTTTCTTTTTTGAGAGGAGAAGGGTTAAAGAAACTTGGGATGAAATAGAATGAATGTATGAACCTTGATAGCGAAAAATGTTGTAAAATATTGTTTTTAATACAAATTCCTTTTTATTCAAAATCTAAAAAACCCGACTAATCTTGATTATTTATTTGAATATATATATATATATATATATATATATATATATATATATATATGTGTGTGTGTGTGTGTGTGTGTGTGTGTGTGTGTGACCGACTCCTACACCATGTTCCAAATGCGATACAAAGCCTTTTTCTAAGCGGAGCTTAATAGGTTTGAATACAGAGTTTTTCCTCAACCAAACCAGTTACCATTCCAAAGTTAAAGAGCTAGTCTGTCCGACTACTAACAAGCAGTTGAGAGAAGAATATTCTTGCCTTTCCTAAACATGTTAGCACAATCTAAAATACAAAGAAGCTCGTCCAGGATTCGAACTCGCAGCCACTCGCATAATGCAGAGCTCTTTGAATTAATTGAGCACTATGGTATTTGATAAGGCAAAAAGGTAAACAGACGAAAGCTACAACATAATGTCTTATAATTTCCGAACTGATGTGGTTCGCCTGCTGGCCGAGCGGTATGATATAAAGTCTAACGTAAAATTGGACGGGTTTCGATCCCAGCTTTAAACGTCCTGAAGAGTTGTGATACAACGAAACAGTCTGTCTGTGGATGACAATAAGTTTCTTCGTATTTGAATTGAGATCTCGGCGGCCGTTTGAACGGATGTATGTAAACAATAGTAATTGTGATTCATAACCGTTTAAAAATGTACTTCGTAGCTAATATCTCCTCGTAGCTAAATTGTTAGAAGCTTTAGCTAGGTGTTTCAGTCAACCGGGTTTCGATTTCAGCTACGGGGAGATACTGTCTAGCCACACTGATGAGTTCTGATAGAACGAAACAGATCTGTCTGTGGATGACTATATATATATATAAAAGGAAGTTGGCCAACCGTAGCCGACGGCGACTCGATACCAAAGTGTAGGAGACGGCACCACTCCTATCCTTAGATTGCAACACTTATCCTTGATTTATACCGTATAATCCGGTGTTAAGCAAGGAGGTATCAAACATCATTTTTTGAGTCTTTGGTAAGACTCGATCGCAGATAGAACCCTGGTCTCTTGGGCCATTGACGAACACTCTACCGCTGTGCTTGTGAAATAGTGAAATATCTATCTATTTATTGCTTGTATTAATAAATGTAAATATTTTCTTGCCCGCTGCATATTTATGATAAAAAATGTCTGAATATCAAATTAAGATAAAATCAAATAAAGACATCAATAGATCATCTGGATGTCATATTGCTAAAAACGCGTGGCGTAAAGGTTATCATCTTTGAAAATGGGCTCGATGATCAAAGTTTAATTTCTGGACAAACCCTCAAGCGTTTTACTTTCGCGCTGATGTAAAAAGAAAAGGCAAGAATCGATATCTTTATTTCTTAAATATGGGTAAATAGTTGGGTAGACTAGGTGTTTAGCTTTGATGCGGCAACCCACTTAGGAGAAGGACGAATCTGATTTTAAGCCAAGTGTACTCCGCTGAAAATTGTTCTTGTGTTGCATCCTGCCTGTGGTAAAGTGGTGAATTAATACAAATATTGATATAACTAAAGACAACTCTAATTAAAGAAACTAATTTTTAATACTGACATGTATTTAAACATATGTTACTCTAAAAGTTAATTTGCACTGCGAATTTCAGTTTAAGAGGTGAGTGTCCTTATGGAATAGTGGCCAACTTTGATTTTGGAGTAAGCGAGTGGAGAGTTCCCGTGGGGTAGTGACGAATGTGCTCGATTGTGACATCATAATAAGCGATTTTTAAATCCAATCGCGCTATTACGTTCACTTTTGGACAAATGCTCTTGCTAAAGGTAAGAGACACCTTCTTCCTTCCAGCTATGGGCTAAATGGCATCATTACCGTTCTTTTACAAGTACGGTTTTGGAATAACCCACGAAAGTTGATTTGCCATTAATAAAAAGAACCAAATCAAAACAAACCAAATGATTTCGTTATAATATGGTGGCTTGACATTAAGTGAGTTCGAACTCCAGTTGGGCTATTGTGTTCACTTTTGAACTAAACGGTATGAACCCCGTTATTCCCCCAACTATGTCTTAAATACTACTGTTCTTCTATTTTGGCCAGTCGGCTGGGGCTGTAGAATACACCGACTGCACTTCTGCAGAGGGGTAAGACCCCGCAACGAGTGTCCAGTTATGACACCAAATAATTTGATTGTGAAGTTCCAGTGATGCTGATTAATTTAATTATCAAAAACATTTCTATTTCAAGCAATTCAGTTTAGTCAAATAGTTCTAATTCAAACAATTCAGCTTAGCATAAGTATGCAGTTTAGTTCTGTTTAACCAATAGATAGAGCCCTACCAGGTGCAACCATTCCAGGCCAGAGTGGATCTTGGAGAAATGGCATCAATGGAACCTCACCATCAGATTGTTTAGTGTCATATCCAAGACATTCGTTAGGGGAGGTCTTACCCCTCTGCAGAGATGCAGCTGGTGTATTCTACAGCCCCAGCCGACTGGGCTCTACGCTGCTTATATATAAATGCTAAAAATAAAATACCTTAAAATTCCCTTAGCCAACGTAGTCCGCTTGTAGCTGTGTGGTCTGAAACCTTAATCTATCGTAAAGTTGGACTGGTTTCGATCCCGGCTTCGAGCGTCCTGCGGGTCTAGCCACACTGAAGAGTTCTGATAGAACGAAACAGTCTGTCTGTGGATGACAATATATACGCTCCCCCATGGGGGTTGAGCACTCTGGCGAAGGAATTGTCGGCCGCCCCTAGCGTAATGCAAAGCTCTTCGTAAGAATTGAGCACTCTGGTAGCCGATAGGGTATTAAAAAATGTAAACAAAGGCTGCTGCTGCTGTTGCTAAAAATAAAATACCTTAAAATTCCCTTAGCCAACGTAGTCCGCTTGTAGCTGTGTGGTCTGAAACCTTAATCTATCGTAAAGTTGGACTGGTTTCGATCCCGGCTTCGAGCGTCCAGCGGGTCTAGCCACACTGAAGAGTTCTGATAGAACGAAACAGTCTGTCTGTGGATGACAATATATACGCTCCCCCATGGGGGTTGAGCACTCTGGCGAAGGAATTGTCGGCCGCCCCTAGCGTAATGCAAAGCTCTTCGTAAGAATTGAGCACTCTGGTAGCCGATAGGGTATTAAAAAATGTAAACAAAGGCTGCTGCTGCTGTTGCTAAAAATAAAATACCTTAAAATTCCCTTAGCCAACGTAGTCCGCTTGTAGCTGTGTGGTCTGAAACCTTAATCTATCGTAAAGTTGGACTGGTTTCGATCCCGGCTTCGAGCGTCCTGCGGGTCTAGCCACACTGAAGAGTTCTGATAGAACGAAACAGTCTGTCTGTGGATGACAATATATATATATATATATATATATGTGTATTCACAGACAGATTGTTTCTTTGTATCACACCTCTTTAGTGTGGCTAGACCCGGGAGATCCTTTAATCTGAGACAAAAACCCATCGCATCGAAGTGTCAGTGAAGGAATTTTTAACGATTATCTTTTTTGACATATACGCAATCGGCTACGAGGGCGCTCAATTCATACGAAAAGCTGTTATATTTCAGCGAATGTATCTGCTAGTAAATTCCACACTCAAGTGCTTAACCCTCAGTGGAGTGTATATATTGTCATTCACTGACCTGTTTCGTTGTATTATAATTCTTCAGTCTAGCTAGACCCGCGTTATGCTTCAAGCCGAGATCGAAATATATATATATATATATATATATATATATATATATATATATATATATATATATATATATATATATATATATATATATATATATATATTATCCACAGATAGACAGTTGTATCTTAACTCTTCAGTGTAGCTAGACACGCGAGATGCTCGACGCTGGGATTGAAATCTGGCTGATTTTTACGCCAGCCGGATATTTTGCCACACAGCCACGAGGAAACTCAGCGTCAGCGAAGGGATTTTAATACATATGTATCACTTTTGTTTTGTTTACCTAAATATGCTTAACGGCTACTGAGAGCTCAATTCAATCGAAGAACTTTACATTCCGTTAGTGGCAACAGTTAATTCCTTCGCAAGAGAGTTCAATCTTTCAGTAGAACAAGATTTCTCTCAAATAGAACATGACTCGTTATTCATCACGAAAACTTATGGAATTTTATTTATCTAATTTTAACCTAAAATTATTCTTCTGCATTGCCAGAAGAGTCATCTTAGAACGAGAGAAATACCTTTTGCTGGTGGTTTTTTATTACATATATTGTCTTTTTTTATAATATAACAAGCTAACTTATACTGAATGATTATCATTAGTGTAAGTCAAGTTGGTGACCGTAGTCGAGAGCGACCCAAAGGCTCCCTTTTCAGTAGCTACTACACCGAGGTGTAGGGGAGGGTTCTACTCCTTTTCATGGATTGCTCCACTTTACTCTTGATACGTACCTTATATTGCGGAGTATTAAACAAAGAGGTATCACATACCATTTTTAAAGTCTTTGGTATGACGCGAGCTCGGATTGAACCCAAGTCTCCCGGACGATTGGCAAGTAGCATGATGGTTCGAGTGTTCGCCAATGGTCCGGGAGACCGGTGTTTAATCCCAGGTCGAGTCATACCAAAGACTCATAAATAGTACTTGATGCTGATTTGCTTAACACTCAGCATTATAAGGTACAGATCAAGGGTAAGTGGAGAAATCCAGAGAAAAGTATATACCTCGGTGTTGTAACTATTGAAAAGGGAGATTTCGGGTCACCCTCGACAACGGGTGCAAACTTTACTTACTTTATAATTAGTGTACCCAGATCAAAATACGTCTGAAAACATCGGTTATCAACTTAGCTTGATATAGAATTTTAATTTTCCTGTCTGCAAACCAAATGAGCTATGATTGATATCTTTTAGCGGCATGTCAATCCGTCAGGGGTTTTTTAGACAGTCAGATTAATTTTTATGTTTTTCTGAAAATCTTTCTTGATTTTTTTTTTGCAAGTGAATTTATTTCCGTTGTTATTTGTTACTAAGTAGATTTGGTGTCGCTTTGACGGAAAAGGTTTGTAGAGTAAAGTTCAAGTTTACTGTTAATGTTTTTTTGGTATAATTTTATTTATTTTAGGAAGGAGTAAAATATCATCTGTACTGTGATATGTTTAAATGTATCTCTCTTGTTATATGTGCTATAGAAGTGTTTTCTGTTAACTGCAAAACCTCTACATTTTATTTGAACGGTAAAAATGGTTGACATTCCAGATTTTGGTTGATTTATTTGTTTAAGTAAAAAGAAGTGTATTAATCTTGTGTGACCGATACGTCGTCGGGATTTAGTGACTTCTGCTTTTCTGGACTTTCTGATGCTTGGTTTTCATTCTCCAATTTTGGGTTTTATTTAGAAGAGTTTGTTGTGTATGTTGTTGTCATTTTTTTTTTTTATGAAAAAAAGGATTTTGGTCTTCAGGTCTGTTGATTGGTTGTTTTTTATGGCATATCAACCCTTGTAGATTATTAAAAGCAAAATCCTGTTCATTCATATAAATTAGATATATGATTTGTAAACGAATAGTCTGTAGGTAACATTTTTAAACGAACCAGAGTTCATTTACTTGCACACAGTTAAATGATTCTAAGACTTGCTGTGTAATAATATTAATTCAATTTAAAATCAATTATTTGTTTGTTTATAGTTAAATGGTTTAAAGTTTAGAAAATGATTATATACTTTAATTTGACCCATAAGTGAGACCCTGACAGATACTACCACTCCGGGTAAGAGTTGACCATAGCAATAAATGAGTACTCATATTACCTAAAACTTCAGGACTGGAGCCTCACCATCAAATTGTTTAGAATCACATCTAGGACACTGTTTGGCGGGGGTCTTACCTCTTTTGCAAAGATGCAGTCGGTGTATTCTACTGCTACGGCCGACTGGGTATCTTTAAGTCTATATACAGGATTTTGAATCTTTCGGAGGTCTTTTTTTTAGTGTTCATTTGGCTGCTAAGACGGATTTGTCTTTTCCTCTTATTCCGATGAGACTTGGGATGTAGCAGAGAATGATCTTCTTTGAGTTGTTTGTTTAGTTTAGTAAGTAAGTAAGGAAAGTTGGCGACAGTAGTCGAGGGCAACCCGAAGGCTCCCTTTTCAATAGCTACAACACCAAGGTGTAGGAGAGGGCGATACTCCTTCCCCTGGATTGCTCCACTTTACCCTTGATACGTACCTGAGTGTTAAGCAAGGAGGTATCGAGTACCATTTTTTAAGTCTTTGGTATGACTCGATCTGGGATTGAATTCAGATCTCCCGGGCCACTGGCGAACACTCTACCAATGAGCCGGAGTTGGAAAAGAGTATAATGTTCTTGCTGTTGCTTTTCGAGATGAAGGTGAGTACTTGATCTATTACAAGGGCATAGGCACTAAAAATGAAATGAACTAGTAAACAGAATCACTTCAACATTCTGTAAAGTGTTTTGGTAGCATCTGCTGAAAATGATCAATAGTAGATATTTTTTATGAAAGCAATGAATTTCAAGATGTATCTGGCAAGATTCAAAACAACGCCTGAGGATAAAACAGATTATTATATACTCACCATTACTCTTAGCATAGAATTTATTTACTAACTAGCCCAATCGGTTGAGGCTTTAGAATACACCGATTGCATCTATGCAGAGGGGTAAAACACTCCAACGAGTGCCATGAATAGGAAACTAACTTATCAGATGGTGAGGCTCCTGACGTGGAATTTTGGGGAATGCTAAGGATTATTTTATTGCCATTACTCTCAGGTCCATTTTGACCTGGAGTGGTAGTACCTGATAGGATTCCATCAAATAGAACTGTTTGGATTTTTAACAGTGTGCGATTAAATGACGGATGTCTAATTGAATTGTTGTAACAAAGCAATACTTGGAACTATTAAACTGTGTAAATGGATGAATAATGTAGACTTGAATTGTTAGTGTTGAATAGCAATACTTGAAACCTTTTTACCGGGTGCAAAGATTTATTTATTGGTATTGCCTTGCAGTACTTAAAACTATTTAACTGCATGCAAATAAAACTATTAGATCGGTTGGTTGGTTGGTTGGTTTTATGGCATGTCAACCTTTTTAGGTTATTTAACACCAAATCCATTTTTATGAAAATAGTTCTTTTTCAAACAATTCAGTTCAGCATAAGTACGCAGTTTAAATGTAAGTACAGTTTAATTGTGAAAAACATTTCTATTTCAAGCTATTCAGTGTAGTCAAGCAGTTCTAATTCAGCTAATTCAGTTTAGTGTAAGTACAGATTTTGTTTACACACAGTTAAATGTCAAAACAGTTCTACATTAAACAAATCAGTTTAGTGTAAGTACAGTTTCAATGTCAAAAAATTGTTCCATTTTAAATAATTCAGTTTAGCATAAACACGCAGTTTAAATGTAAGTACTGTTTAATTGTCAAAAACATTTCTATTTCCAGCTATTCAGTTTAGCCTAACAATTCATTTCAGCATAAGTATGCTGTTAGTTCTATTCTACCCATAGATGGGGCCCTATCAGGTGCTACTACACCGAACAAGAGTGGATCTGGGAGCAATGACAATGAAGGGATGCTCTGCATTCCCCAAAGCTCCAGCATCGCTGGAACATCACCATCAGATTATTTAGCGTCATAAACAGAACACTCATAGGGATGGGGTTTCACCCCTCTGCAGAGAAAAAATCCTTTAAAGGAGTGCAGGACTTGAATTACTGGTATTAAATAGCTATAGTTGGGACTATTTGACTGTGTGCAAATAGATGAATAATATCGTATAGAATTAGCGTAAATACTTGTTTACCACTTCACAATATGAAAACAAATAAGTAACAGTAAATAGAATAATAAGTTTTACATCGCATTACTTGTAAACATTTAACTGTGTGCAAACCATAGCTATTCTTAACTGTGTGCAAATAATTTAACTCAAACTTTTTAAAAACAAAATTATTTACAAACTATTCATATATATATATATATATATATATATATATATATATATATATATATATATATATATATATATTACGCTGGATTTTCCTTGGTATTTACTATATATATATATATATATATATATATATATGTGTGTGTGTGTGTGTGCAAACAAATGACTGGTATTAAATCGTTAGTGGTACGTAAAAGTGTTTGAAACCATTTAACTGTAAGCAAGTAAATATCTAATAGTAAATATAATTATTTGTATTTGATAGGAATACCTGAACGATTTAATCAGGGGCGAACAAATGGGCTATGGCCCGTTTAAAAATCACACGTACAAAATATGCGTTTACAAATCATATATACTTAATATATATGTACCTACAAACTATTTGTTTATAAATAATATATATTTCTATCTATAAACGGGATTTGTCATAAAATAACCAAAAGGCGGGCGCCTCTGATTGTGTAATGGTTAGCAAGCTAGACTAGCAAACCTTCACGAATGAGTTTGATTGTCAACGGGCGCCTCATTCATACGGCATTGGGCCACATCTAAACGAAAAGCTTAGTAAATTATTAAAATAACTAAGTGTTGATCTGCCATAAAACCCAACCGAGTAACAATTTACGAATCTCAGTTTAGTTGTGGCACAAGGCCAGAGATATGAGGTATCAGATAAGAATCGGACTTATTAAAAATAGTTTGTTACCCTAGCTTGTTAACCAATATATATATATTTACCAACCCCTCCGCTCGGGCAGGATATGACACAAGGTCAATTCTTAAACGGAGTTTAACAGGTTTGAATTCAGAGTTTTCCTTCTCCTATATTAGTGCTATGTGAAATGCAATCAGTCTCGTCCAGGATTTGAACTCATATCGCCGTGTCCATAACGATAACCATTACACCACGGGCACCTCCAATATATACGAGACATCGGCATCGTAACCATGAAAATGACATAATGATTTACGAATGGATAGGCAATTATTTTTTTTTATGATTGATTGATGTCAACACGTCTAAACTAATCCCAAACAATAATAATTTTGCTTTTTTTAAAAATTCCGCTTACTTTTCAATGATGCTAGTATCTATCTATCTATCTATCTATCTATCTATCTACCTGTGTTCAAATATACATCACTATCAGTTTGTTCATTGTCTATCTATCTATCTATCTATCCATTGTACATGGATATTTACATTTTTTGTTTTGTTCGTTTTTTTTTCTTTTTCACGCAGTCCTATTAAATAAGAATAATTTCTAAGGAGACTGGTCGATAGATGTGACCCTAACAGGTGCTACTCTGACGGATTAGCGTGAACCTGGGAGTAACGATAAAGAAGTGATACTCCACACTCCCCAGGCCTCCAATAACTGGAGCCTCATCATCAGATACAGGACATTTTTATGAAGAGGGAGAGCCTTACCACTTTACAGGGAATGCCCTCAGTGTATTCTTAGCCCCGACAACGGTTTGGGGGATTCTTTTTAGAACTAGAGTTCAACGAACGTGATAACATAAAAAAAGAATATTTTTTGTAAAAAGGAGCCTTAAGCAAATCTACTACTATTATTACAGGACATAAATAAATAATGGTGTTCCTTTTAAATAACTGTCTCTTAAAGTGGCAGTCCTCTGTCGCCCGGATCATCAACTGTTTGTCCTTAATGACCTAGGTGTAGTTGTTGTCACCTTTACTGCAGCCGCTCAAACAGTCTTATTATTGCGTACTATCAGACCAGATTCCTGTTCAATTCCATTTCACTGCTATCATGTTGAGTCTCCTGTTTGGACACTACTATGGTCTTTTCCCTAAAACATAACGGTTAAAGAATGCTAGTTTGCAATGGTCTGGGAGACCGGATTTCAATCCCAGGTCGAGTCATACCAAAGACTCAAAAAATGGTATTTGATTTCGCCTTGCTTAACACTCAGCATTATAAGGTACGGTTCAAGGGTAAAGTGGAGCAATTCAGGGAATGGAATAGCGTCCTATCCTACACCACTGTGTAGTAGCTATTGAAAAGGGAGCCTTTGGGTCACCCTTGACTATGGTCGACAACTTTACTCTTATTATTGCATTATTATTTCGGCAACCTTTTTTTCTTCTCTCTTGGGCAGATACCAACTAAAAATGGTCAATAAAAATTAGAAATGCAACACCAAGTCAACCTTGAAAAAAAATTACGTAAACGTAGAGTTGGATAAAACTGAGATGCTGATGAATTTAAAAACAGAATGCTATCAACGGAAATAGAATATCATCAAGAAATATGGAATATTGAAAAAAAAAAAAAAAGAGCGAAAGGCATTTCAAAACATTGTCGCTATTTTTAAAATTAATTCTATTGATTTTTATTTTTTTTTTGTTTTTATATGTAGGGCTTCTAATATTTGTAGTCGTAGCTTATTTATTTAAATAATAAAGATACATTTTGTCTATATAATTTTAAGATCCTTTCAAATGTCCTGATAAGTGTCTTGGTTTCAGGTTGGAATTAGAGGACGAATTTACCAAAATTGTCCCAAGCTCTTTCGGACCTTTCATAGGCCATCATCAGGTGTTTCTTGCATATATAAAGAGTATTTTAAATGAGTTTTGAAAGTTTTTAGGTTTTTTATAACATAAAAAAATTACGTAAACGCAAAGTTTGATAAAACTGGGATGCTGATTAATTTAAAAATTATAATCTAACTACAGCCAGTCGAATGGAACCGTGTGGATCTCTGAAGGAAGGTAAACTTCCCCCTCGATCGAGTATCCTGGATAAGACACAAAACAACCTCATAGTGAAGCTCCAGTCCTGGGGCACGGAGGAATATGGAGTTTCATTGCCATTACCCCCAGGTCCACTCTGCCCCGGAGTGGTAGTACCTGTAAGAGTATCATCTATATGACCTATATATGGAACCCTAACAGGTATTCAATCATTTACTGTACATGAAAACATTTAACTGTGTTAAACAAATGATTAATGTTGAATTATTAGAATCACATGGAAATACTTGGAACCATTTAACTGTGTAGAAAGGAATAAAAAATATTCGATAGAATTATTAATGTTACATTGCCATACGTGAAATCCTTTTGTGCCCTGGGTATGGAATTAAACTCCATCTGATGGTGAGGCTCGAGTCTTTTTATTTGGAGAATGTGGATTACTCCTTTATTTTCATTACTTTTAGGTCCACCTGAACCCGGGGTGATAGGACCTGTTAGGATCAGATCTTTGGGTCAAGTAGAGTTGTTCAATCTTTCACTAGGGATTACTATTTGATAGAATTATTTATGTTAAATAGCAATACTTGTAACCATTTAACCGATTGAGAAAAAAATTAATATTAAATAAAATTATTAGGATTAAATAACAACTATTGAAATCCTTTAACTGTGTGAAAACAAATGAGCTCTGGTCCATTTAAGAATCAAATAATCTACAAATAATTCGCTTACAAATAGTATCTATCTATCTATCTATCTATCTAAAAAAATGTTCTTTTTTTGTTGGTTCAAAGTGAGAAAAAAGTAAATAATTCGAAATGCATTGGTCCACGAAGAGATTTATTTTCGTAAAATATTTATCTATTTCGTTCTTCCATATGTGTATGATTTCCAGCTTGTTGTCCTCGTCAGAGAACACTTAGTAACTTAATAAGCTTTTTGCTAAGATATGGCACAAGGCCATATGAATGGGCACCCAATTAGACTCGAACTTTGTGCCACATCTGAGCAAAAAGCCTTGTAAATTTCTAAATCTTCTCTAACGAAAGCAACAAGCTTGAAACATACACGTATGTAAGAACGAAATGAAAAATTCTTGAAAAAATATAAATCTCTTAGTGGACCTATTCATTTCGAATCACACACACACACACACACACACACACACACACACACACACATATATATATATATATATATATATATATATATATATATATAAACTGGATTTGTAATTAAATAACCCTAATATTTCTGGACAACAGTTTTTGCGAAGAAAAGGGTTTTGGAGGCTTTTCAGAAAGTTAATAAGTAACCAGCACCACACGAAAAAACCCGTGCCCCGCGATAAAAGAAAATCTGACAGAAATAAACGAATAACTTTGTATATTGATTCTTGAAATGAGTAATATCTTTGAGCATTCAAGTGTTTTGGGTTGACTATTTTGTGATAGTTGTAAACCGTGACCACGTAACGTTCAGGTTCAGAGATAGAAAGCGATATGGTTGGTTGGTTGATTGTTTGAGATTTATGGCATATCAACCTTTGTGGGTTATTTAATGCCAAATCCATTTTTCCTCAAATAATCAGTTTTATATAAAATAAATCAGTTTAGCATGAGTACACCGTTTAATTGTCAAAAACATTTCTATTCCAGGCTATTCAGTTAAGTCAAACAGCTATAATTCAACCCATTCAGTTTAGTATAAGTATAGATTTTGTTTACACACAGTTGGATGTCAAAACAGTTCTATTTCAAACAATTCAGTTTCGTGTAAGTACAGCTTCAATATCAAAGATAGTTTCATTTCAAACAATTCAGTGTAGCATAAGTACGAAGTTTAAATGTAAGAACACAGTTTAATTGTCAAAAACATTTCTATTTCAAGCTATTCAGTTTAGTCAAACAGTTCTAATTCAAACAATTCAGTTTAGTATAAGTATAGTTTTTGTCCACACACAGTTAAATGTTCAATTTGGACCTATAGATAGGACCTATCAGGTGCTACCACTCCTGGCCGGAGTGGAACTGGGAGCAATGGCAATGAAGGAGTACTCCACAATCCCCAAAGCCCCAGCATCATTGGAACCTCACCATCGGATTGTTTAGTGTCATAATCAGGACAATTGTTTGCAGGGTTAGCCTTAGCAGTCAGTGTATTCTACGGCCTTAGCCGACTGGGCAGAAGGCAATGTGGAAATTTTGCAAGAAAATTAAATTTCACTAGACTTTTAAATAGTGAATGGACAAACCAGAATTTGTTTTAGAAAATGTGTTGCCTAAAATTCTCTGGGACTTAGTGATAGAAACGGATCATTCAATCCCTGACAGAGGACTACACCAAGAATTTATAAACAAGGAAGAAATAACCAATCGTCTTGAGGATTTTGCTGTTTCAGTAGACAATATAGTACAAATAAAAGAAAGCGAAAAGAAAAGCAAATACTTGAATTTTGCCGGGGGATTAAAAAAAAGCCGTGAAACATGAAAGTGACGGAAATTGATGTTTGTTCTCTTAGAACTATCCCCAAAGATCAGTTAAAGAGACTGGAATAACTGGAGATAAGAAGAAGAATCGTGACCATCCAGACCGCAGCAATGTTAAAATCAGTTATGATACTTAGGGTAGTCCTGATCTTTCTTTTCTTTTCTTATTTTTTTTTGTTTAATGGCATACCATCCTTCGTGGGTGATTTAATGCCAAAGTCATCCTTGTAGAAGAATAGCAGTGGAACTATTTTATCCGTATCTAGCGTAGGGAAAAACGGGAGTGGATCTATACCTTTCCCAAGGGTTCAAGTCCGAAAGTGAACATAATAGCATGACTGGATTTGAACTTGCTTACTTCGAGCTCATAGTCCAGCACTTTAGCCATTACGCTCCGGCAACTCCGGCATTGAGTCCTGAGGGGTCTTCAGTGAAAACCACCAGGTGAAATTGGGGTAAAAAAACTCGCCTGGAGAAAAATAACAAATTATAATTGATTAATTTTGCTTTCATATCTGCGCTCATGAAGTTAAAGTGAAATCAAGTGTACACCTCATATGAGGACTTTTCAGGTGATATCACACACACACACACATATATATATATATATATATTCATCCACAGACAGACTGCTTTGCTGTATCACAACTCTTCAGTGTTGCTTGACACAAGAGATGCTTCAAGCTGGGATCGAAAGCTGCCTAACTTTACGTCAGACCGATAACATAACATCTCTACTAACAATTGCTTAAACGCCAGTTTGGGAATTTAACGTATATGTATTAACTTTCGTTTGTTTCATGGAAATAAATCCGACAGTATGAAAAAAAATAATAGAAAAACAAAATATTCTAAATGTGATGAATTTATTGTATATGGTAAAGTCAATGTCAAAACGTTTCGGTCTTTTGGAATAGTTTGTTTTTCTATTTACTTCATATAATATATAATATATATATATGTGTGTGTGTGTGTGTGTGTGTGTGTGTATGTGTGTGTGTGTGTGTTGTTCTTGTTGTTGCTGTTACTGTTGCTGTTGTTGTTGCTGTTTCTGTTGTTGTTGCTGTTGTTGTGATGATTTAAAAACTACGATCTCCAGCAGAATTGTTTGAATTGCAGTGGC